>CM076583.1:1264031619-1264453697 GCA_034641835.2 Pinus albicaulis | reverse complement strand
ATGACACTTTTGGTGACGGTCGTTAAAGGCCCATCACTAATTCTCTATTTGGTGACACTTCTAGTGACGAACTTTTAATGACCCTCACTGATGTTCTTTTTGTTACTTTTGGTGACGGTCAAAAAATGTTCGTCATCATTGATCACTAAAAACCGTCACTGTAAGTGTATATAGTGATGGTCCTTTATGGTCCGTCACTAAAGAAATTTCACTTTTGGTGAGGGTCGTTAAAGGCCCATCACTAATTCTCTCTTTGGTGACACTTCTAGTGACGGACTTTTAATGACCCTCACCAATGCTATTTTTGTTACTTTTGGTGACGATCAAAAAATGTTCGTCATCATTGATCATTCCAATGAGTTTTTGATGATGTTATGTGCCTTTTAATATTTTTTTTTCAAAAGATAACGATTTAATACCATTATTGTTGAGAATTTTTTATAATATGTCCAAGGCCATAGTGGTAAGGGTCAGTCAATTTTTTAAGAAGTAATAAGCGTGTATCATTTCCCTCAAGTAATGACTAGTCGAATAGAGATTTCCTATGATTCAACACATGATTCATATCTATTAAGTTTATTATCTAGCAAATTCCATTTTGTTGAAGATGGCAACAAGAAACAATGAAGGAGGCATCCTGAAACATCTTTCCTGATCCTAGTTGGAAAGTGATCACCAAAACTAGGTGGGGGCCACACAAGTGATTTTTGTCGCAAAGTCTATTTTTAGACTATGTCTATTTTTAGACATATGGATCATGGTCTATGAGTTGCGGGATGCTATTTGTGGATGGTTGGTCAAGTTGGTAAAAATAGATGGACCTCTATTTTTAGACATTGGGCGGAGTCTATTTTTAGACTGCCAGTCTAAAAATAGATCAGTCAAATATTATTAGCCCTTAATAATATTTGGACTATAAACATTATCTTATCCTCTTGGAGCACTTCAGTTTGATGCTTGGATGTGGCACATGCAGCTGACAGAAGGAAATTTGAATTTCCTAAGGGTTAGTTGAGCTATTGCATGTTTGACTTCAGTTAGAACTCATGTGGCAGAGTTTGGTGGAGTTGATGAGACAGTTGATGGAGTTGTGTTCGGTTTAACTTAGTTGAACTAGTTGTATTTAGTCTAACTGATAAATACACTAATGATGAGTGGTATGAATTAATTATTAATTAATTCACTAATTATTAACTCATAAATCAACTAAAGAATACATCAGTTGACTGCAGTGCATGGACAGTTTAGTAGAGACCAGTGTTAGAGGTCGGTGAAAGGGTGAGTCTACTATCAGTTGTGACTATAGCTGTGCATGAGATTTGCACACACATTGATTGAGATTGACAATGAGGATTGCGCAGTACAAGCCAGTGGGATTCGAACTTGGATCTCGTCATTATTCATCTTGGATTGCGCAGTAGAGGCAGGCAGACAGGTGGAGGAGATTTGAACTTGTGACTTGTTCATATCTGAGCTAGTTTGTGTGTAGCATGTGAGATAGTGCTGAGAGCTGTGAGGAGCTTTGTGCTATGTATTGTTACATGTTATCTATCATTATAATATACAGATCGTTGGGGGTTTACAGCTGTAAGCTTTCCCCATTACATACTGTGTTATATGTGTGCTTGATTATGTTTTAATGTGCGCATGCGACTGCTTCTAATTTCCGCAAATTGATGATCAATTGTAGAAGAGGTTATGTATTATGCATGAAGCTCAAATAGTGTGTAATTAGGATAATATCTGTGAATAATTCATCTATTATTAAAATTTATACATGGTATCGGAGTGAAAGTGATCATCGGATCTATTACAGTGATTACATTTTATTTCGGTAGACAGAGTCGGTATGAGGGCCAGGTAGCCTCTGGATCCATCCTTTCTTTGAAAGGTGATATATCTAGTAAATTCCCCTACAGTCGATCTCTGTGCTAGAAATACTTTGTTCTCACAGATCAGAAGCGGTTGAGTTTTGAGCTGGTGGAATTCGAATTTGCAGTAGTGTTTTCTTGGTGTCAAAGTTAAAATGTCTTTCAACGGATTGCGATTGGAGTATGCCCTTGAGGGTAGCTCAAATTATTCTACATGGAAGTATAGAATGGAGGCGGTGTTAGATGACAATGGGCTGAAGGAGTTCATAGATGCTGAAGTCCCAAAGCCTACTGATGCTGCTCAAGTTGAGGCTTGGCAAAAGAAGACAGCAAAGTGTCGAAGGATTCTATTGGAGGGCATGAAGGATCACATAGTATCCAGCCTGCATGTTCAAGATTATCCATTCTTGATGTGGAAATATTTTATAGATTTGTTCCAAATCAAGAATGACCAAAGGAAGTTGGCGCTCAAGGATAAACTCAGGAAAATAAAGATGGAGAAGAATGACACTATTCCGGTATACTTGACAAAGTTTTTCCATTGCAGGGATGAGCTTAGGAGTGTAGGAGTTAGTGTGGATGATGAGGAATTGGTGAGCTTGGCTCTCCTTGGGCTTCCGAAGAGTTAGCATTCCTATGAGGATTCTGTCAATGGTCGGGAGAAATTGCTAGGATGGGAGCGACTTTGGTCGGATCTTGTGCAAGAGGAGATAAGGCGGAGTACCAGGGATGGATATTCATCAAAGGCATTTCATGAAGAGGATTGTGCTTTGGCTGCCAAAGCAAGGAAGGGGAAGGGAAAGAAGAATGCTTCTCAATCTGGTGTGGATGGTAAAGAGCGTGACATGTCCAAAGTGAAGTGTTTTCACTGTCACGAGCATGGGCATTGCACCACAAATTGTCCACGGAAGAAGAAGAACAAGCAGGCTGCTAGAGCTGCAGCTGGTAAGGCTCTTGCCTCGCAATTTGAGCTGGACTTCTCATTGATCGCATGCATGGTGTCTAGTGCATTGGGATCGGGGTGGTATTTTGATAGTGGCACTTCCTTTCACATGACGGGAGATGTGAATCTTTTCAGTGACTTGGTGGAGAAAGATCTCTAGTTGCATGTTGAGATGGGCGACAATGGATGATACAATGTGACCGAAATTGGTACCATAACCTCTCAGAGGGAGTCAGGTAAACTCATTCTTTTACAAGATGTAGTGCATGTTCCAGGTTTAAAGAAGAATTTGATCTCAGTCGCAATGTTAGAGGATAAAGGGTATGAAGTTGTCTTCAGTGAAGGAAAATTTTTCCTTGAGCACAAGGCAACAGGACAAGTCAAGAAGGTTGGGATTCGAACAAACAATCTCTACAAACAAGGTTGGGATTCGAACAAAGAATCTCTACAGACTTGAAGTAGATGGGATGTCTACGAAGCTTCCTACTGTTGGGAAGTGCAAGAAAGACATGCAATTGATGGTTGAGAGGGAGAAAGTTTTGCATGCAGGTAAGAGTGAACCTCGAGATGTGGAGCAGCCACAAGATGAGGATCATGGAGTGGGAGAAACCACTCATGCAAAGAAATTTCGTGCTAGATGGGCAGAGGGAGTGCATGCAGCTATACCACTAGGTGAGAGGTGGAGCGACATGCATGATTAATCCTAAGAGGAGATTTCTGGGCAGGATTCATGAGATGGTGTGGATCTCATGAATTTAACCTGGCTACAAGGTGCCCACAGCGCAGTAGTAGCATGATCAGTTGGATTGATGTAGGCAGATCAAAGTGACAGTGTCAGATACTGGAGCGCGAATCAGAGTTGACAGCAAGTGCAAGAGTGCATGGGTGCAAGAGTTCAACAGCGTAGTGGTTCCTGATGACATGTGCAATTGGGCCCAGCAGAAGTCGAAGACTTTGATGATAGATGCATCAGACTGATTGAGTTGTTTGGAGCCTATTCAGTTTCAGAGGAGTTGCAGAGCAGATGCATGGAGTTGCATGGCGCTTGTGAAGGTTGCAGGGCGAATGCATGGAGTTGCATTTCGCATGCAAAGACAGTCCTTTCTTGTTGAGAGGGAGTGTTGAAGATTGCAACAAGAAACAGTGAAGGAGGCATCCTGAAACATCATTCCTGATCCTAGTTGGAAAGTGATCACCTAAACTAGGTGGGGCCCACACAGGTGATTTTTGTCGTAAAGTCTATTTTTAGACATGTCGATCATATTCTATGAGTTGCGGGATGCTATTTGTGGATGGTTGGTCAAGTTGGAAAAATAGATGGATTTCTATTTTTAGACATATTGGGCGGAATCTATTTTTAGATTGCTAGTCTAAAAATAGATCATTTGCTTCAATGCAGACAGAAATTCTGCAGCAATGGGATCTTCATCTATGGGGCTTATGGATCTACCCTCAAAAGCATCCTGAATATCTTATTCATTTTCATGCAACTGATCATGCAAATCCACCCTCGTATTCAGCACAACAAGCTGAACTGAAGGCCGGTTTTTCAGCAATTTATGGTGGGGGTAAAGCCTGTCTTCCAAATCTTGACTATTTAAGTGTTTAATTGGTTTTTTCAGAGACCTGACCATAGAATCAAATGAATCCTGTGAATCCTGTGAAATAATAAACAATAGTGTTAGTATGAATCTTTTGTCGAAGTGTACGAAAAAAGACCACTTTAGATACGCATAACTTATAGCCCTAACATCAAATATGACTGCCAATATCTTCAGATCTGCAGTTAGTTGATCAAGACAAGTGCTGCAAGAAACCAGATCTATGCATAAAGAGACATTAAGCAGTAAAAATAAGGTTTTGCTCCATACATCCAATAGACAATACAAGAACAATATTTTTTGAAAGAATTTTTTGTATTAAGGGCACCTGGGAGGAAAACAAGAAGGTGTTTCCAATTCTCCTCAATGGGATGGGTTCTTGGAAGTCCTCAACACTTCAGGATCTAGAATTTCTCTCTCCTGTTGGTGTAGAAAACCCAGACAAAGATAGAACTCAAAGGGAGCTCACACAACAAATAATGGAAAATATGACAATGATAATGGCTCAAAGTCAGACCAAGAGTATAGATCCAGAGTGATCTAATAGGCAACAAAAGGTGAAGAATGGTAGGAGAAACCCTCCTATTTATAACAAAATATTGGGTCATTCTAGATCTTGGTGCATGATTAAAATAACATTAGCCAAATCTAGATCCACCTTTTATGGAATATTTTATTATATTTGTTGGAGGGAAAAAGTATTTGACTTGGGTCAAATCCCTTTATTTGTGAATAATAAATAAATAAATGATTTATTTATCATTTTAAGGAAGTGGTTGAAAGATAATCAAATAAATAGTGATTTATTTAATTATTTATGGGTGATTTAGTCATATTTAACAAGGAATATTATTTAAATAAGATTTAAACAATTATTCCTAGAAAATAATAAGATAAATAAGGATTTATCTAATTAATTTCTTTATTTTGGGTTAAACATGACCAGGAATAATAATTAAATTATTGTTTAATTAATTATTCCTTGAGGAAAATCAAACAAATATAGGTTTGTTTAATATTTCCTTTTGGGGTTTCCTGTTTAGACCATAAACAACCTAATAAATGTGATTTATTAAGTTATTTTACATAGTGAAAGCAATTTTACTTAGGGTAAAATTGGTCTTACATGGTGTACTTGGGTCCATCTAATGATAGTAGGTTAGATGACCAAAAAATGGTGTAACAAATAGTAAGGCCATTATTTATTGGCTTGAAATAATAAACAACATGCAACAAACCCACATAATTAGTAAATTATTTAAAGACAATGTTGGCAATATGTTTCCTGTATCCTATTATATGATTGTCCTTGATGGAAAGCTCTGTATTTAATGGAGAATCGATATAAATAAGGACCAGTTAATTCATGTGTGAACATATGTATGCATCCTGATGAAGGATAATTGACATCCGTAAGAAACCCTGTGCTCTGTATGTTGATAGAGGAACCGATGTTAATACGGTTGACAGTGTATCCAAACTGGTAGACCGTGGAGTTATATATATTCGTTAAATATATGATGAAAGGGTCTACGCTATTAGTAAGGAGTGGACTAGCTTTCATGGAGAAAGGAACGAGGAGCGAGAGCAAACCAGTTATAACGCGAAAGAACTAAAACATAGTATTTGGCATTGAACTTTCGGTGGAACACGGACTAACCCTTTGGAATCATGAATGGAACCTGGAAGGAAAGAGGTGGAACATAACAAACGGAAGCGCGAAGGAACCCTGCATGGAAGAGCAGAACCGTGACCGAGAAAACAGTAAAGGTGGTTTGTGGTTTCTATCGCACCACCTTCGACGGGGAAGCAATTTTCAAGAGGTTGGGAGCGATTCCATAGAACGTGCGACATGCGTCCTTGTACGACTCCACAAAACCACTTGTCACTACACGCCATCGCGTGTTATTGCTCAACCCAGGTTGCCCAGCGATATTGATAAGCACCATTGATCTAGGAAGGGGTCATCAGATGGTGTTCATTTGTTATAGATGCACAAAAGTTACCCAAGGTACGGTGCGCCATCGCGCGTTATCATCCGTGCATCATCAACAAACGATATCCGTTGGATCATCTGATGCCAAGCGATGTGTTCTCTGCTGTCAGATGGAAACGATCGTAAGCGATGGGCCCCAATTTTTTATTATATTGATTGGGCCGTCGATTATGTATGTGGGGCCGGAACCAAAGTTCTATTTAAAAGCCTTTTCATAAAAGCGCTGGTTATTACTATAAAGTTCTATTATATATTTACTTTCCAAAGGTTGTGAATAATATTTATTTATCAAATTCCACGAATTTGATAAATAAAAGAAAGAAAACCATCAGCGGCACGTTATTGGTACTTTACCTTGGCTATAGTATTATTTGGCGGAGATAGAGATTACCTTTGGGAAAATTCGAGCATGAAAGAAAAAAGATCAGGATTTCAATTTGGATTGGTTTTACTTCTAATAATACCATTAGCAATTGAATGGTTTTGACCCATGGTTTCAATAAAGGCGAAAACTTTTTTTTGTTTTCAGAAGAAAAAAAATGCTATATATATTAGAAATTAAATATAACAGTACATGATCTTCATTTCATTCTCATCTAAAATAAATCCAGAGTGAGAAAGACCAAATTCCCAAATACATATGAATATAATCCCCGATGAAGGGAAAATATTCAAAGTACTTGGCAAGAAAAAATATAGGTAGGTTAGCCGTACCCATCCAAAATAAAACAGACCATACCTGTGTACAAAACAAATAGAATATACATATAACAGCATCATCATACATATGTAACTAGAATGGTAAGGATATATAAGCCAAAAAGTAAGAATTCAACATGAGAAAACATATGAAAGAGATAGAGAAGGTCTTCCAAATTTTTCTGGCTCGGAAGAGAGGGACTTAAAACAGGCTCGCTTGAAAGTGTCTCCATGCACGATCGCTCGATATAGGAAACAAAACATCCTTTGTCAAAATTTACACAGGCTCCCTTGATATATAATTTAGACAGGCTTGCTTGGGATTAGTGTAGAAATGCAAAAAAATCTAGAGATAAAATTTTTACAGGCTCGCTTGTGGATGGAGATGACAAGTGTACCATAATTGTCTGACCCATATTCAATCCACGAAATAATAATGTTCCCATCTTGAAATTTAATTTCCTCTCGCTTGTAGTTTTCATTGTGTGTATCCATGGGCTAGATCCTGAATAGTATTGTGCTCGAACACCACCTATTAGATAAATCGAAATATAATAGTCATAGCAGTGCCTATATTATTCAAAATTGGAAGGAGATAAAAAAGGATCGATCAAAATTATGGGAGAGGAATAGTCGATTCCCATATCTGTACACCATCTTCGAACTGAGAAATATGCACATCTCCAAAAACAGCATTGACACCCCTCTTGGAAAGAGCGTCAGCCCTGGTGTTAATTTCCTTGTATATATGGGTAATAGGAGGACAATTCATATTATTCCAGATCCGCTGAATCCTTTGGCTCCATCCCTGTAGTACAAGATTTTGCATAACCGATCTGTGTGTAATCCAATCAATGACAATCCTGGAGTCACCATAAAAATGGGGGTTTTGCAATTGAAGATTCGAAGCAACATAGAGGCCACCCTAGAGAGCCATAATATCTACTTTATTATTAGAGCCAGGGCCCCCATTCCAGAAAATATGGATTGTTTCATTCTGTGATAATTTTATCCACACCCCATAGCCCATGATGCCTTCCACTGATGCCCCATCAAAATAAATAGTAGGAAGGACAATCTCATGAGGCCTATTCCTAATTGATCCATCAGTGATCCTTATAGAAGGAGTCGTAACATCAGCAAACCATTTTGTGATATTTGAGAAGATGATATGAATATGGAAAGGTCTTCCTTCAAATATCAGGTTGTTTTGTCCTTTCCACACCTCCCAAACAAAATAAAAAGGAAGGGATTTGTATGTTCCATGAGACTTATCCCATTCCAAAATCGCTGTCATGAAATTTGTAATAGTCGAATTTGGGTCCATAAATATGGGGTGGAATAGACTCCAAAGCTTTTTAGTAACAGGGTAGTTGAAAAACAAATGATCCATGTTATCTTCCTCCATACAACAGAGTGAACATCGATTGGGACCTATAAACCCTCTTTTACAGAGATTATCCTAGGTAAGAATCTTACCCTGCCACACAAGCCATCCGAAAAGAGTTATCTTAGTAGGAATACTATAGTGCCAGAATGGATAAAAAATCTTGGATGATGAGAATCATAGTATGAGGTGTGCATGCAGAGGAATTGTAAATAAAAGTCTCTTTATGAGATCTGCATGATCGAACTCTGTTGTCTGATAATGTTGAATCCATGATGCACCTATGGAGTTGATCGAGGAAATGAAAAAGCTCTAGGAAGATCAACAAAGAGATAATAAAGATCTGATGCAAGTCTGATGAAGAAATTGAAGAAATTCGGTGGATCTGAGGGTTGAAGTCTTCTGCATAGAAGTGGAAGCTTTCCGCCAGTTCAAGCTGGTGTTAAATCAGGGGGTCGAAGCTCCTTCCACAAGAGGCTGGAGAATGAGAGAAGGTTGAAGCCTTCTACAGGTTGGTGCCTGCGTGCTGGTATGAGTCTGCGCCAGCAAAAAATTGTAAGATGTTTTCTTTATAATAAATATTGAAGACTGAGACGACTACAGCGGTGGTTTTCTCCAAAATTGGGTTTCCACCTTAAATACTGGTGTTCATATGTGTTCCTTTTGTGTAATGGCTTATTCTGTTATTTCTTTTCACATTTTTACTAAAATAATGATGGAATAATCTAAGTAAAGAATTAACAACATAATAAGATCTTTGGTGAAAAGTTTTTAGTCAGCCCTAAATACTGATTCACCCCCCCTCTCAGTATTTTTCCGAACAGACAATAATTCCTACATATTAAAATATAAAGTTATAACATACTAGCTCATACTCGAACATAACATCTGTATCAATATTCTTCTTCTATATCTTCTTGATCTTTATCCAACTTATCGACATCTATATCAACATCTGATTCAGAAACAATGTTGAAATGATCGACCATGTCATCATCATCATCAATTATGTCATTTTCAATAATATCCTCATCGACATCATCATCTTCTTCTTGATCAATATCATCTTCTTCCTCTACAGTATACTCTACTGGCCTTCCTCTTGGATCACATCTAATAGCAAATGACCATTCGTTGTCACCTGGAACCTCTGAGTAAAAGACTTGTTCGCATTGGCTTGGAAAAACATAGCGATCTTTTCCTGCTTCAAAATTTGATGTTTTAACCATTGGAAATCCATTTTCATGTTGAATAAGTGTTCTATAATCATCACGTACATTCATTCGTAGCCTATACCATTTGACGTCGAACAAAACTATTTTGAAGGAATTAAAGTCACACTCAACTATATCATCTAAGAACCCATAATATCTATTTTTAGATTCTCAAGGATGTCTGTCACTCCTGGAGGAAACATTAGTGACCTGGAATACTGCAGTTATCCCACTATCAGAATTTTTCCTGTTATCATCCAACTATTTAACGTGAAATTGACGACCATTGCACCACATAGCCTTGTGGTGTTTCAACTGCAATATGCCAAACATGAAAAAGATGCATTCTCAATTAATAATTAAACATATAATTTACACACCATGAAAATTAACTGAAAAATCAAACTTCTTGTCACATTATAAATAGGTGAATTAATTGCTTACCTTTCTTTCTTTCAAACCATATGGTAAATCGATTTCCCTATCCGTAACATTCCTATATCCACTACGATATGCTTCTCTAATCAATTCAGACAGTAGTTGCCATGATAACCTACCATCGTTACATGCTTTACATGTTTCAATCCATTCACTCATCCACTCAAGATTGTTTGCAATGTATAAAAGTAGTGCCTCATAATCTTGAGCACCTAAATAAAAAAACAATAATTCACCAATATTAATAAATATTACTTATAACCATGGTAAATTATATTAATTAATAAAATATGAAATAATAAGACCTAAATGAATATAATGATCATATACATGATGTAAAAAAATGAAACATTATATGTATTGTACATAATAAATCTTTTACCTCTCACTTTCTTCATTCTACCTTTTCCCAACAGGTGCTCCACTTCAAATTTTTTGATGGAGTTCACATCCCAAATGCAATCCACCGCCTTCATGGCTGGCACAGCTAATTTAGGAAGATAATGACTAATATACACCATGGATTGATATACCACATATCCCTCCACCATAGAACCCTCAGGTCGTGCTCTTTGTTTAACCAAAGCCTTCAAGGATTACCGGTGCCTCTCGACCATCCACATTGACCTTGTGTGTACTGGTCCACACATTTCAATCTTTTCAACTTGGTGTATCAAGTAGTGTTCTTGTGCATTGAAAAATGTTGGAGGTAGATACTTTTGCATTTCACACATTAGCCGAGGAAATTCTCTCTTCCAATACTTTATTTCATCTTGATGGATTTATTTCAATGAAAACCATATGCAAATCATTACGCAAGGTTATTTCAATGAAACATAATATATATTTCATTACAAGTAAATTAATACATCATTTCATCAAGTACGAAAAGAAATTGTAGCAATTAGATTTTGCGTATAAATCAAAACTACTTACCTCATGTATTTACTAAGACCATACATAACTTGCTTGACATTGTTGTCGAAGTCGTTTGGGAGAGATACAGGTAGAACATACTATAACAATAAAAAATGAATCGTTATTGGTTTCCAAATTAAACAGAAAAAAGGAAAATTTAAAATATGTATTCAAGCAATAACAAACAAAAATGTATACAAAAAAAATTACCTTAACAAAGGTATGCCAATCATGTGTTTTCACCCCACTCAAGTCACCTTTCTTCGTTAAGATATTATTTATGTTTGAAGCAAAACCTGTTGGAAATTTAATTCTTCTAACAACCTCTTTTACATCATTGCTTTGTTGTTCTGTTAATAACCATGGAATATTATTATAATTTCGACCTCCATTTTTATTTGATCCGTCGATCACACTTTTCATTGCATGATTTGATTTCTCAATGTCAACACAAATTTTGTCAATTTTATCTCTCTCATGTGCACCATCTATGGTTCGCCATAACATTTCTGTCACATTCTTCCCGACATGCATTGTATCAAACAAATGAGCTATTTTTAGGTCCTCATAGTAGGGCAACCTCGCGAATTGAGAAGGATAACATTTCATTCCAGGTGGAAGTACAATATTAGTACCTTCACAGCGATGATGACCTTGATATCAAAGAATAAAATAAATCAGAGCAATATTAATTATAAAATACAATAAAATAAATTCATTACTTAAAACAAAAATTCCAAACATTACATAAAAAAAGAATATATATACACACACACACACACACACACACACACACACACACACACACAAATTACGTGTTGAAATGATCGACCATGTCATCATCATCATCAATTATGTCATTTTCAATAATATCCTCATCGACATCATCATCTTCTTCTTGATCAATATCATCTTCTTCCTCTACAGTATACTCTACTAGCCTTCCTCTTGGATCATATCTAATAGCAAATGACCATTCGTTGTCACCTGGAACCTCTGAGTAAAAGACTTGTTCGCATTGGCTTGGAAAAACATAGCGATCTTTTCCTGCTTCAAACTGCGATGTTTTAACCATTGGAAATCCATTTTCATGTTGAATAAGTGTTCTATAATCATCACGTACATTCATTCGTAGCCTATACCATTTGACGTCGAACAAAACTATTTTGAAGGAATTAAAGTCACACTCAACTATATCATCTAAGAACCCATAATATCTATTTTCAGATTCTCAAGGATGTCTGTCACTCCTGGAGGAAACATTAGTGACTTGGAATACTGCAGTTATCCCACTATCAGAAGTTTTCCTGTTATCATCCAACTGTTTAACACGAAATTGACGACCATTGCACCACATAGCCTTGTGGTGTTTCAACTGCAATATTCCAAACATGAAAAAGATGCATTCTCAATTAATAATTAAACATATAATTTACACACCATGAAAATTAACTGAAAAATCAAACTTCTTGTCACATTATTATTATAGTATAAAATAAGTAATGAATAAAATAGGTGAATTAATTGCTTACCTTTCTATCTTTCAAACCATATGCTAAATCGATTTCCCTGTCCGTAACATTCCCGTCTCCACTACGATACACTTCTCTAATCAATTCAGACAGTAGTTTCCATGATAACCTACTGTCGTTACATGCTTTACATGTTTCAATCCATTCACTCATCCACTCAATATTGTTTGCAATGTATAAAATTAGTGCCTCATAATCTTGAGCACTTGAATAAAAAAACAATAATTCACCAATATTAATAAATATTACTTATAACCATGGTAAATTATATTAATTAATAAACTATGAAAGAATAAGACCTAAATGAATATAACGATCATATACATGATGTAAAAAAATGAAACATTATATGTATTATACATAATAAATCTTTTACCTCTCACTTTCTTCATTCTACCTTTTCCCAACAAGTGCTCCTCTTCAAATTTTTTGATGGAGTTCACATCCCAAATGCAATCCACCGCCTTCATGGCTGGCACAGCTAATTTAGGAAGATAATGACTAATATACACCATGGATTGATATACCACATATCCCTCCACCATAGAACCCTCAGGTCGTGCTCTTTGTCTAACCAAAGCCTTCAAGGATTTCAGGTGCCTCTCGACCATCCACATTGACCTTGTGTGTACTGGTCCACACATTTCAATCTCTTCAACTTGGTGTATCAAGTAGTGTTCTTGTGCATTGAAAAATGTTGGAGGTAGATACTTTTGCATTTCACACATTAGCCGAGGAATTTCTCTCTTCCAATAATTTATTTCATCTTGATGGATTTCTTTCAATGACAACCATCTGCAAATCATTACGCAAGGTTATTTCAATGAAACATAATATATATTTCATTACAAGTAAATTAATACATCATTTCATCAAGTACGAAAAGAAATTGTATCAATTAGATTTTGTGTATAAATCAAAACTACTTACCTCATGTATTTACTAAGACCATATATAACTTTTTTGACATTGTTGTCGAAGTCATTTGGGAGAGATACAGGTAGAACATACTATAACAATAAAAAATGAATCGTTATTGGTTTCCAAATTAAACAGAAAAAAAGGAAAATTTAAAATATGTATTCAAGCAATAACAAACAAAAACGTATACCAAAAAAATTACCTTAACAAAGGTATGCCAATCATGTGTTTTCACCCCACTGAAGTCACCTTTCTTTGTTAAGATATTATTTATGTTTGAAGCAAAACCCGTTGGAAATTTAATTCTTCTAACGACCTCTTTTACATCATTGCTTTGTTGTTCTGTTAATAACCATGGAATATTATTATAATTTCGACCTCCATTGTTATTTGATCTGTCGATCACACTTTTCATTGCATGATTCGATTTCTCAATGTCAGCACAAATTTTGTCAATTTTATCTCTATCATGTGCACCATCTATGGTTCGCCATAACATTTCTGTCCCATTCTTCCCGACATGCATTGTATCAAACAAATGAGCTATTTTTAGGTCCTCATAGTAGGGCAACCTCACGAATTGAGAAGGATAACATTTCATTCCAGGTGGAAGTACAATATTAGTACCTTCACAGCGATGATGACCTTGATATCAAAGAATAAAATAAATCAGAACAATATTAATTATAAAATACAATAAAATAAATTCATTACTTAAAACAAAAATTCCAAACATTACATAAAAAAATAATATATATATACACACACACACACACACACACACAAATTACGTACCAGCTGCTCGACGATTATTAATTCTGTTATATTCCAACATCCACAACTGAGGTGTCATTCTTCATGGTTTTAATCTAGTTTCTTCTTTATCATTGAAAAGATGTTTTTCAGTAGTACGATACTTATGGTTCCTAGGGAGGAAGTGCCTAAACTCATCAAACACCATAGTTTTTAACTCCGGAGAATGACGATACTTCATCTTAGGGCCACAAACTGGACATGCAAATCTACCCTTTGTTTGAAGACCTGCAATAGATGGATCAATAAAAATTAATATACTATGAGATCATTTTTAAAACATGCAATATGGTATATCTAATTTAGATAATTATGTATTATATTAAAGTGCAATGAGATATTACATACCACAAACATGTGTTAGTCCTGGGGCATCATGAATTGTCCATAAAAGCATTCCACGACATTGAAATCTCTTCTGCTTGATTGGTTTAGTGATTTCATACATAGTGATGCCATGCCATAATTGTATTAGCTCATCGATAAGAGGCTCAATATATACATTCATATCTTTAACTTGGTACTTACCTAATTGTTCAAAATTACGGTACATAATAATTACTCCCATGATATATGTATATATAATTAAGTAAATAAATAAAATATATATTTATGCAAACAAAGAAAGAAATGAAAATGTTACATTCAAATAAATAATGTATCAAATACTTGGAATAATCATAGTCAACATTATGTGCTCCCTCTTTATTGACATCCAAGGAGGAATGTTATTGTTGATAACGAAAATAAGCCACACTGAGTAAGTAGATCTAAGCTCTCCGAATGGATTAACAGCATCAGCTGCCAATGAAAGCCTGACATTACGAGGTTCATTTTTAAAATCTACATATTTTTCCTCGATTTCTCTAAATGCAGAACCATCTGCAGGCATTCGAAGAACACCATCTCCACTTCTATTCTTTGAATGGTAATCCATAAATTGTGCTATGTTGTTACACCTGAACATTCGCTGCAAACGTGGAATTATGGGAATATGACAAAGAACCTTTTGAGGCACTTTTTTGGTTAGTTGATCTGTTCAATATCTATTGGTACCACATTTCGGACATTCTGTTTTCAACGCATTTTCTCCGTAATATATAATATGATCTTTAGGACATGCATCTATAGTGTTATATTCCATTCCAAAGTGTTTCATAATAGCACGTAGATCTCGATATGTTCGAGGTAAAGCATTTGGCGATGGTAACAAATATTCACCCAACAATCTACAACATAAACAAAAAGTAGTGTCTTGTAAAGATTATTAATCATATATATATATATATATATATATAATAGTTATTAAAACCAGAACCGGTGACCGGATCGGTGGAGCTAATGAACCGGGTTTCGAACCGGAACCGATCTAGCCGGTAGCGATCAGATCTCAATGAACCGGTTTTAAAAAAAATACATTAAATAATTATTTTTTAATAAAATGAAAAATAAATAAATAAATAAAAACTATTTTTAAGATTTTCAACCATGATTCCAAGCCAATAGAGACAAAATATGAAAAGCTTTCTCATTTATATACCATGCAAAGGTGAATATATCAAATGGCACCAAATGCAATACATATCATTGAAAAATACATAAGAAAACTTGTTGAAGTAATGTATCAGGTTTCTCTTATATTATTCATTGTGTTTTATTGCTGAGTTAATATTATAATATACAATCTGTCCCTGCTCAGATCTGTTTTCAATTCATTGTATCAGCCTTAAAGACAATTCTGGGTTCAGTATATATATATATATATATATATCAGACTAGAATTTTGAAGATCTTGTATTCTTCATTATCTATGTTTGCTTGCCAATAAATTTCTAGAAAAACATCTACAACACTTAGAGGCA
This sequence comes from Pinus albicaulis, assembly GCA_034641835.2. NCBI lineage: Eukaryota > Viridiplantae > Streptophyta > Pinopsida > Pinales > Pinaceae > Pinus > Pinus albicaulis. Next base: position 1,264,437,502 of record CM076583.1, on the reverse strand, counting down.
TTGAATTGGTTTATGAAACCCGCTATTAGTGCTATTTGTAACAAGTTGAGAGAGCATTACAACTTCAGTAGTCTTCTCACAATCTGTTTGACAAAATTTATCGTTGAAAAGATTCATTAAAACCCAGAAAACTCAGTAGCCAGTTTAGTGCATTTCCAAGCGGGAATTTTCTAGTGGTCAATTTATTATTGCCAGTCACATTTTCATTAGGTTGTATGTTGTTATCCCTTGAGTGGCGTCAGAACATTTGCATTAGTCTTGATGCCATGATCAAATTGCTTGTATGCTGTGTGAAAGGTTTTGTATTTATGCTGCTGCTATGTGTGAGTAGAGAGAGAGGGTCTGACAGTTCCTAGCTGAGTGTGAAATAAGGTTGTTTCTGATTGTTTTGAGAACATAACTTGTCATCAAGTACACTTGATGAGTTGCATGCTGCCAGGGATTTTATGCTAGCCAGCCTTGTATTTATCAGTCATCATGTGTATTGTTGCTACTATAAGGTGTTGAGTATGAGTTATTAGACAAGTTTGTTGCTAGTATAATAGAGGAATTTGCAGCTCATGGAGGAGACACCGAGGAATTTGCAACTCATGGAGGAGCACCTAACCGGCCGGTTAAGTACGGAACTGACCGTTTTATGCATAAACTGGCCGGTTCCTTACTTAACCGGTCGGTTAGGTCTGGTTAACCAGCCAAAATAAGTGAGAATAGGCTATTGACCGGGTTGCAAGGCCGGTTCCAACCGGCAGCCATCCTGACCGGCCGGTTTTGATAACTATGATATATATATATATATATATATATATATAAGTTATTATTTTACACATTTATTACAACTAAAAAAAGGGAAAATAATCAACATTTACATATATGTGATCATATATACATATTTCATACCTTAGGAGTTGTGTCATACATATGTTCGACAAATTATTCATAACCTTTAAGTTCACCAACAACAATGTAGCAGAGAGAAGAGTTGCATTTGAGTGTTCAAAAAGTCGTTCACTTGACCTTTCAATCAGAGGTACATCATAAATACCGTCACTGTTATCTCCACCATCATCATCTGACTCACCATACAAGTCTTGGAGCATTTGATTTGTCCCATCATTAATGTGAACTGTCTCATTACTATCATCATGATCTACCTCCATGGGATCATTAAAATTACCTTCATCATTCGCTTCATGTTCTTCACCTTGTACAACATCATTTCCAATACTAATATTTGCTGCAATATTCTCTTGTACTGGTGCAACATCATCTAATCTATTACTATTTTGCTGTGGAAGCTGGTTGATCATCTGCAAAAAGTTGGGGGGAAACTGTGCCTTTATGAAAATTACAAACATTAATAATTAAACATTAGTGCGCATATAAAAAATATTAAAATAATATAAAATTTTACGATATAATAAAAATGAAGATAGATAATTAATTACCATGGGACGATAGTCATTCGATCCACCATCAATGTGCCCATATTTCCTACAATGCACTGTTGATGTTTCTATTAAAACTCTAACATTATTTCTCATACAACATTTTTTACAAGGGCAATAAACTCTGCCATCGCCCCTTTCACCCTTTTGAATTTTTTTTCCATCTCCAATGTTTTCTTCCATTGATACAAATTATCCTATAAAGAAAACAATAAATATCTCTCAATGGTGTAGAAAACCCAAGACTTTTTGAACTCAATGGGAGCTCAATATATAAGCAAAAAGAAAATAAAAGTGGGCATTTTACAAATTGTGAGCTTTTTACAAAATGTGGGCTTTTTACAAAATTGTGGGCTTTTTACTAATTGTGGGCTTTTTTTATTCTTAATGCATTTTCTGTAGAATACTAAACAGATTTTTCAAAAATTTCAGATGCAAACTGTAGTCTCTACTACGTTTGGAAAATTGGAGGTTTATAAAAGATAAACTGCAAACAGAATTGTACCACTATGATAAGAAGCTGTCAGAAGCATTCCTTCTGCTTCACAAACATGGAACTACCTTAAGAATGCTTATGGTTGATATAAATATTAGAGAATGGCAGTTAAATGTAGTAGTTATGCTAAAATACTGAATAACAGTTTGAGAGTGCTCTTCAGATACTGTACGAATGCACCAAATTAAGGTTGTACCATTACTAAAGTTAAATGGCCAAAAATAGTCAATTTTGATATCGTGAAGTTATGTCTTTCTCGGTAGTAAACTGGGGATAGGATGGAAAATATGAGAGAACTAAGTTCCAAGGACTAAAAAACCAACACCAACATAGTTATGCCTTGAATCAGAGACAAAACAAAGCTACCCCAAAAAGTGTTTGAGAGCACCCATTGAAGCTCCTATATATAGCAGAGTCAACATTTTCCTATTGAAAAAGTTTGTATAGTCAAAGCCACAGCAAGATCAGATAGCCACGATCCTAAATGAGAACCAGAGCCAAAGCTAAGACAGATCCACGTTTAGCAGAACAAGACAGCCATAGCAAAGGATTTGACCACAGAACCAGATCATGAGAGATAGCAAGATTTTTTCTTCCACTGTGGAAATGTAGAAACTATACAAGGACTTTGCTTCCAGCAGATTTCATTGTGACAGTAATTTCTATGGTGTTGTAAGCGCTCATTAGTAGAATCTTAAAGCCATTCTGGAATTCTTTTAACCTGGAGAGGGTTTTCTGTGGTTATAAATCCTCATGTTCAAATTCCATTGTGGATTGGTTGTGTTTGATATTATGTTTTTACTGTCCGTAGTTGAATTTTCGCATAGAAAATTATCAATCTAAAGCGGAGAAATTTTGCGATGTTTCTTTTTCTTCCTATTGTGAAGTATTTCGCTCAGAACTCTACTCATTGTAACAGAGGTCTTGGGCATAGAACAAAGGACTTGGGTTTTTTGGAATCAAACTTCAGGTTAAGATGCTCATCTGAAGAATGGCACAGTGAGCCTTAGCATGGAGTTGGGAGTACCAATTTGAAGTTCAGGTAGGGAATTGTACAATAGACCAGTTAGATTTCTGGACCCTAATACAAAAGTTTCTTCTTCTTTCAAAACGTGTTTCTCCTTTTCTGTAACCAATGTGGGTCCTGTTCTTGTTTCAATTGGGGATGGATGAGCATTTGTTATTGCTCCAGATGATCACACTCTGGGTAGCCTTGGAGGCTATTTGGGGGTGATGAGTCCAATAGGTCTCAATGAACTGTTGCCCTCGCCGGGGAATACTATTGTAGTGGAATTTGATACTATTTTGGATGTTGAATTCCATGATCCTAATGGAAACCAGTACCTTCAGCTCCAGTACCTGTTCACAAAAGAGGGTGCCATAGTCATTCATGCGTGCAGAGAGGGTGAATTGCAGGCATTGCAACAGGAGGTGTTGTTGTTTTTGCATTGGCCACTAGATTGTTTGTCTGGTTCTGTTACAAGCGCAGAGTATTGAAAAGGACAGACAAATTTAGTTCAGATATTGTGAAATTGCCTCAGAAATTCACCTACAAAGAGCTCAGCAATGCTACGAAAGACTTTTTTTTAATGTGATTGATAATCGATAATTGCAAGCAAGGGTATTCCCCTTGTGAAACCCAAATTTTTGAGCATTTTCTAAAACCTGATGACAGAGTCATTGTAATGAACAAGCGCCTAGGTCCATATTATGTCCAAATCTACCTAGCACCAAGATCTATAAAAAAAAATCCACAGTATCTGCGAGCTAAGAAGAAGAGGTAGAAAATGTATTTTGCTTACCTGTTCTAATAGTGGTTGGGGTTTACCACGGAAAAATTTTTACAGAGCCCATGTAGCATTTCGTATCATTGAAATTCTGGCAGTATCGTTCAACTAGGCAAGCACCTGCCTCGGAGCTCCATGACTGAGGGAAAGATCCCTAAATGATGCAGAGTCTCCAACAATATTTACCAAAGCCCAAATAGCCTTACACGAACACTAGTTGAACTCAAAGTTGGGTAGTAGTTTTTTAAATCAAATTCCAAAATTACAGACGTATAAATATAGTTGGGAAGAATAGTTTTATGCCTCTAAAATGAACGCGCTACCTATTCTCGAAAATTATCATTCCCAGAGGTAAGAAGTTCCACAAATATAGGCAGTGCCTCGTAATCAATCACAACCTTTGTATTCTCAGAGGCTCCAAAAAAACCCAAATAGGGTCAATCCTACTACAGGAGGAAGGGCTTGCAGTAAGAACTTACCATTTTGCAAGAGTTGAGGGCGAATGCTGTTCTGCAAGAGTTGAGGGCGAATGCTAAGGGTGAATGCTGTTCTGCAAGAGCTGAGGGCGAATGCGCGCGTGATATCAGACGTTAATGTAGTTTTTAAAAAAATCATTTTTATGTAGCGTGCATTTGAATTTTAGCATTTCAAATCATTTTTATTTACATTTGATTTTTTCATTTCTAATACAAGTGACAAAAAAATTTCTACAAGAGGTTGAAATTTTTACTAGATAGCCATGAAAGACTAATTAAAATGGCTTAAAATGCAAGTAGAACTTCAAAATAAATGTAATTGAAGGTTCTCTCCACTAAATTATTGCAAAAGTGCTTACATTATTTAATTTATCTAAGATATGTTTTTGTATTACACAATCAAAATTAAATAATGAAATAGTTGGGTAGTCTTATTGTTTCAAATTAGGACACAATTTTCAAATGGTGATGAAGTTTCATGTGATGATTAACTGAAAATATTCTCCTTTCCTATCCTTGAAAAACTATACAAGGTTCCATGTTGCCACATGAAACCCTAACCCATGTAGCAGCATAGGACCAATCCTCCATTTTGCCCGTCATAAGGCATTTTGCACATATTTGACGACTAGAATTTGCAGATTCCCATTTTCCATGAGGTGCTAGGAAGGATAGAATACTTAATTTTGACGTTTGAAATTTTTTCAAAAACGTTCTTACGCCCTTTAATTTCCACTTACCAATAATTTTGCAACACTAGTCCTCTTCGCAATTGCAAGGCTGTACTCAAAAAGTAAGGAAAGTTATTTTTTTGGCTCACTCAATGATCTAGGTGGATACTGGTGGCCACCCGCCTATTCCACTTGGGGCCCCACCATTGTCTCTTTCAGTTTTTCAGTTTCAGCACAACTTACTATTTTTAGCAGTTTTTTGGGTCCTGAACTTCCAGAGCCATTTTGAGGCCCTCAACGACGTTTTTTAGGCATCATGCCTCCAACGAATATCATTCTATATCATGATCAATTTTTACCTTGAAGTGTCTTCCCATTAGGTAAGTTCGCCATTTCTTTAGTGCATGTAGTATTGCTAACATTTCCTTCTCATAAATAGGTTTCTGTAAATAGTTTCCTTTGATTTGACGACTTTCAAAAGCAATGGGTCTTCCTTCCTGCATTAAAACTGCACCAATTCCATTTCCTGAGGCATCACATTCCACAGTAAAGGTTTTTGTGAAGTCTGGCGTAGCTAAGACCGGTGCTAGGCACATTGCCTCTTTAAGATGTTCAAAGGCCTTAGTTGCTTCAGGAGTCCATGAAAATGCATCTTTCTTCAATAATGTTGTTAGAGGTGCTTTACGGTCGTGGGGACTTTCCATTCCTTAATGGCTTTAATTTTGTTAGGGTCTACTTTAACACCCTTGTGAGATACAATATGACCCAGATATTCCACCTCTTGTACTCCAAAGAAACATTTGGATGTTTTTGCATATAATTGTTTCTCCTGCAATAGTTTGAGCACCTATCAACATGTTCAACATGATCCTTCCAAGACCTGCTGTAGATTAGTATATCATCAAAAAATACTAGCACAAATTTTCTAAGGAAGGGTTTGAAATGGAATTCATCAACCCTTGAAATGTAGAAGGTGCATTGGTAAGGCCAAAAGGCATGACCAAAAATTCATAATGACCCTCATGAGTTCGAAATGCTGTTTTTGGAATATCTTCAATCTTCATTCTAATTTGATGATATCCCGAACGAAGATCCAACTTGGTAAAATAAATTGCTCCATGTAATTCATCCAATAATTCATCAATCACAGGAATGGGAAATTTATCTTTAATGGTGAGCTTATTGAGCTCCCTATAATCCGTACACATTCGCCATGATCCATCCTTCTTGTGTACCAATACTACAGGAGCAGAGAAAGAACTTTGACTAGGTTGAATTATACCCGCCTCTAACATTTCTGCAATCATACGTTCAATTTCGCTCTTTTGGAAGTAAGGATATCTATAAGGCCTGATGTATGGAGGAACACTTCCTGGAATCAAATGAATAGCATGATCATGATCACGAAAAGGTGGGTCCTTTGGGAGTTTCAAACACCTTGGAATGATTGTCCAAGACTTGTTAGAGATCTGCAGAAATAGATGATTTTGATGTCGGAACTTCTAGTGAGCATAATTGTGCAATTACACCTCGTTGTTCTTTATTTAGAAGATTTTTCATGACATTAGAGCTTATTATCCTTCCCGGATTCCCTTCAATACCCTGTAATTCGACTTCCTTTCCTTCTGAAAAAAAAATTCAAGAAAAGTTCTTGAAAATTAAAAGGTAGCGTCCCCAAAGATTGTAACCATTGTACTCCTAGTACAACATCAGCACCTCCCATAGGAATGGAAAGCATAGGACTAGTCAATACATATTACCCCATGGTTAGCTTGATATTATGGCATTTTCTAGAGAAATTTATAGTTCCTCCATTTGCAACCATCACTTGACATTCTGGTGTTGGGTATAGGAAACAATTTAATTCCTTGGCTACCTTACAATGAATAAAATTATGGGTGCTACCTGAATCAATCAACACTATTACTTTTTTCTTCTTGATTTGTCCTTCTATCTTGAGAGTTTGAGGAGTGGTAATTCCTACTAGTGCATTACATGATATGGTCGGATTCATTTCTTCCTCTTCTAGGGCTGGTTCCTGGTGTATATCCTCTTCTTGTTCATTTTCTTCTTCCTCTTCACAATCTATGTAAAATAATTTCTTCTCAGGACACTTATGACCTTTAGTGTATTTGCTATCACAACTGTAGCAAAGCCCTTTTGCTCTTTTTTCTTCCAATTGTTGTGGTGTCAACCTTGTAGGTTGTGGAAATCTAGGCGTAGCAACACTTCCTTCTTTATAGAATTGAGTGGTAGGCTTCCTTGTCGACATAATTTTACATTCAACTTTTCTTGCCAACCTGAATGCCTTCTCCAATGAATCACGTTCCAGAAGGTGAAATTCATGTTGAATTTTATCCTTTAAAGTGCCTATAAAGAGATCAATCATGTGTTCCTCTGGAATATCAGTTACCCTTATATTCAATTTTTGGAAGTCCTCAATGTGCTGCCCCACTAAACCCTTTTGATTGAGATTTATCAATTGGCTAGAGAAGGTGTTGCTCTTTGTATCCTCATAATGTGCTATCATTTCCTTCATAAAAATTGACCAAGTGACAATTTTTTTACGGGAGCAAAGCCATCGATACCATACAAATGTATTTTGTTCTAAATGTAAAGTTGCAATGCGTACCTTTTGTGTGTTTTGCACGTTATGGAGATCAAAATATTGCTCCATCTGTAGTATCCATGTTACAGGATACTTTCCATCAAACTTCCTCATATCCATTTTTGGAATATGGTGGTTCTTCCTGCCAACATTACAGTTTATGAAATCACGATTAATATTTATTTTTTTCTCATCATGAGGTTCTTCTACTATCTTTTCACCATTAGGAAACATTTCTTGTATCAACTTTGTCAAACCTTCAATGTCTGTTTTGAGATCATTCTTCATGTTTTCCATGTTTTCTTTCATGTCCTCTTCCATGCCATCCATATTAGCTTCCATGTCTTTCTTCAAACCATCCATCTTCACTTCCACACCTTTCTTCAAAACTTCCATTTCATTTTTTGTTGCTATTTGCGAGAGTGAAATTTGTTGCACTTGTTCTTGTAATTTTGATAGATCATGTTGCAATTCTTCATCTTCATGAGTCATAGTAGAGCCTTCTAAAGGCTTAATGGGTGTTGAATTATTTTTACGGGGCATATTTTAGAACCCAATACTGCTATATATTCTACAATATGCCCTTGGAATCAATTCAAATTGATTCTTCAAGAAGAATCATGCAATTCGGAAAGCAAAAAAATATACACACTTTTTTCTTGCTTTTGAGGAACTCGATATTGAAATTTGATTATCTCTATGATTGTAGTACTTCAATATTTGAATTTCAGTATCAACGTAGCCATCCAAATTATCTTTATAATGCCACAAGTCTGACCTGATTTTGATTCTCCAAGACAAAGTTGTGTCCAATCTCCCACAATGACCTAATTCTGGACTGGTTCAGTAGAGCGAAATTGTACGACTTGCCACGTGTCACTGTTTCGTCCTTTGTCTCTGAAATTGATAGCAAAGAAACTAAATTCTATGTAATTGTGACCACTTTTTACGGCACTCCAATCCGATGCCCAGAGAGAGAGTTATTGAACTTTTCTCACGATCACCTCTTTGAGATGAAATTCAGGAGCCTAAAAAAGCACTACCTTCCACAGATCATATCTCCCAAAATATTATGAACCAAGCTCTAAAATTTTTTGAATAATTTCCTCAGGATTTATGCTTTGCACCATATGAATTTCATATTCTGAACCTTCGTAGAAAAAAATTTATAGCGCAAATGCCACGATGACCTGTTTAGGAGCCTGAAAAAGGACCTAACTTCCATAGATGATATCTTAGATAATATTGTGAACCAAGCTCTGAAATTTTTAGACAATATTCCTCAGGATTTTTGGCTTCATAGCCTAAAAATTTTAGCTTCTTAAACTTCATAGAAAAAACGTTATAGCGAAAATTCCACGATGACCTATTTGGAGCAGCGAAACCCTAGAATCCAAAGCTCTGATACCAAATGTTGTGTAACCAGCTCCAAAAAGAGAAGAAAGAGATATCAACTCCTTAGAAATAAGCCAATTTGAGGGGGAAACCTCCAATACATTACATAAATGAACAATTCTTGGATGATACAATTTACAAAACCTCCTTTCTATATATAGGAGTCCATGGGGCCATAATGTAATCCTAGTGGGCCACAATGTAATCCTAGCCGACCTAACAATAATAATTTAAGGGCACAATAATAAAAAAATGGGGTTTAAAAGGGTACAATAATAACAATAAGGGGGTTACACTAACAACAATAAGGGACTATACTAGTAATATAGGGACCTAACAGCATCTGCATCCAGCAGCCACTCTGGAGGTGTGACTCCTTTTAAGGTACAAGTAAATTTTGACATTCCCATATTTAAGGGTCAAATAGATGAAAATGCTGTAGATAGATGGTTGAATCTATTAGAAGGATATTTCACGGCTCATGACTTTTCTGATAGGGAGAAGATTATTTTTGCACTCCTCAAAGCTGCCCCCCATGTCAAGGACTAGTGGGAAAGCCACTGTGAGAAAAAGGACGAGATAGAACCCTCTCTGTTCTCGGTCGTACCCACTTGGAATTATTTTCGAGACGCCGTCAACGAAAAATACTATCCCATGGGGAGCTATGAGGACAAGTACATACAATGGACCACACTACGGCAACAAAGGTATCAAGATGTGCATGAGCTGACGAATCTGTTCCATACCCTATGCACCAAGTTGGGTATCAAAGATTCAGAGAAACATCTGGTGCTAAAGTATTGCAGTTGTCTGCACAGATACATTCAGGAGGTAATGGAGTTCCTCGACATCTCCTCGCTTGGGATGACATACCGGTATGCTGCCAATATTGAGCAGAAATTCAAACAGAAGAAGCGATACTTTGGATTTGCGAATCAAAAGTAAGGGAAATGTGCTCCCAAACCATAGAACAAAGGACAGTGCCAAGGCATGGTGACTCAAGACAACCTGTTGAAGCCAAAAGCAAAGAACAACACCACAAAGCCAAAGAAGGACATGGGAAAGTGGTGTGAGTTCCATAAGAGCTCCACTCGCAACACAAGTGAGTGTCGGGCCAAGCAGTCGCTGGTGGCCGAGATGCGGGCTTCTGAGTCAGATGCATGCTCTGACTCTGAATTAGAACCTAACAAGGGGAATGACAAAGGGAAACAGATTATTGATGCGGATCCCAATGCCACTGTTGCCACTACAAAGATCCAAAAGGAGGAACATCTCTTCCACTCCCAGATGTGGGTAAAGGGCTCCTCGGTACAGTTCATTGTCGACAATGGGAGCCAAAAGAACCTCATTTCGACAGATGCTGTGAAGCGGTTGGGCTTGTAGACCACAGCTCACCCACATCCATACACCATCGGGTGGCTTTACCAAGGACAAGATCTCCGTGTCAGCCAGCAGTGCCATCTTCCCTATAGCATCAAGCCCTTCACGGATGAGGTATTATGCGACGTTGTTCCTATTGATGTTTTTGATGTATTATTAGGACAACCATACTTGTGGAAGCATCATGTAGTGTATGAGTCTTGGCCTTGTGCTGTTATTATTACTTTGGGAAATAAGTTGTACAGGATACTAGAGGTACCAACTCCTGTTACTATCTCTTTGGTTACTGCAAAACAATGTAGTAAGCTCATTTCCCAAACCAGGAAATTCGTTTTCCTGATGATCCGCCCCCAGGGAAAGAAGAAGACTATGGCCACAACCTTCAGAAAAGGCTCCTCTACATGACAACAACAAATGGATAAGGTTGTGGAGGAGTACGAGGACATTTTCACCTCACCCACAGGGGTTCCTCTACACTGTCAAGTCAAACACCCGATTGATCTGACCCCAGGTGCGCCGCTACCCAACGGACTGATCTATCGGTGCTCTGTTCTGGAGAATGATGAAATCAAGAGGCAGATTCAGGAGCTGCTGCAGAAGGGTCACATCCGACCAAGTTCATCGCCCTGTGGGAGCCCGCTAATTTATTATTGTGAAATCATAGTTCTAAAGTATCTCTTATTCTGTGAGCAATGTAATCTATTAATTGTAAGTAGATTCATTATAAAAATTCAAACTGATTTTAGCATGAATGATGACAATTTATATATTAATTGGTTTTTAAGAGTATTTGTATTATGTAGGAGCACTCGAAAGATAAATCAGGACTTCATTTTTTGTTTTCCTTATTTTATTGGGCTGAACTAGAGAAAATTGAATATGAATAGTGAGTTAATTGTAAGATCAATGGGCCAAGCCCATACATCAACATTGACCACAGTGGGGAAGTATAAAAGCATGGATATTCATGCAAGTATATTTATTAATGTAAGATCAAAGTTAACTCTTAGATTCACTAAAGAAATAAAACGCAAAGATCTAGCATCAACTAAAATTCACATGAAAAAGTAGATGAAAAATGTACAATCATCCAATGGAGAGGTAATCTATAATTATCCAGTAAGACTCTTGGCTATGCCTTGAGACTAGACTAATTCTCAATATTTTTGAATAATCATCCATTGGAATTTAGTAGGAAAACCATAGTAAATCATTGTCCAATGGCCATGCAAAAATATTAAAAAAATAATATTTGTTGGTTGTTTTTCAATAGGTGGACCATGATGGGACCACTGAGAAGGTGGGGGTGTTTTTTTAATCATGGAAGTGAGGTTTAGTAGATTCATAGTCAAGTTACCTTTCCCTATAAATTTTCTCGATCAAGTTATTCATTCATTGAACTTTGATTCATTCCTACTGTTTTGATACACAATCCAATCCAGTTGAGTCTTGAGTCTTCATTGAGAATGGCATTCATAGGTTGTCAAGAAAGAGGTTATCATGCACATGAACTCTTCTTTTCTTGGTATCTTTGTAACTATGTTCAGCCCGAGTTCTATATTTTTAAATTATCATAATAGTTCTTGATTATTAAGCTTTTATTTTGTCTTTTAAGAATTTTAATTTAATTATTATTAATCATTAAATTAAAAAAATAAAAATAAAATATATATATATATATATATATATATATATATATATATATATATATATATATATATGTATGTATGTATGTATGTATGTATGTATGTATGTATAGTTATTAAACTTTCAATGGTACATTAACTTTCATACATGAGAACCCGGATCCGGGTGAAGTTGGTAGTGTTTAACGTGATGGGATGGGGGTGTGGCATAAGGGGAAGCCACTTGCCCACCCGCAAGAGTGTTGTCATTCAGTTCTTAATGTTGACTAATCGGCGTTTAATTCCATTTACTCCTCGTGCTCGAATCAACCATAGCCCCACTCCTCGATACACATTCGCATGCCGCGACATGGCTCAACCTCCAGTTCATACTTATGGTGGTTTATTGCAATCGATTCACAGTTGCACGGTAGACTGGGTTGTTATTATGGAGCATCCCTCTGGTCTAAATAGAATTCCCCCGCCTGTGAATCTGTGGTGCGCTCCGGGAGCAGGGCTTTCTAATGTTCGCACTGTAACTGGTAAGAGGAGCTGTCTCAATTGTTGTTTGGATTTTGGAGAAAATATTCACTTCTCCCGCGCTGGTTCTTGCAAGCTTGATTCTGTCACCCTTTTTCCCCTCTCGCCTCAGTCTTCTATCCATCTTTTTCCTCCCTGCCCTGCTGTCTCGAGTGCGACTATGCCGCGCCTCAGGCAGAGAATGCGCTGCCGAAGAGGCTCCACGAGGCGCCAAATTCGATGCTCTCCCTCCACCTCTGGCACCTCCTTTGCATCTACCTCCCACTCTGAAAATCAACCTAGAGGGTGCCTTCTCCACTCAGGCTGTCACCTTACTTCCCCCACTCCTTCCGCTCCTCCTACTCAAACCCACACCGCACATTTTTCCTTTAACAACACTCTCAATCGACCCAGGGTGACTGCCTCAATTATGGTCGTCTTTCGTGAAGAGCCTCAGGAAATTGTTCCCAGTTCTCGCCCGGCGGAATGCAACCTCTCGGCGGCTTAGGATTCGGTGCAGTTTGTTGGGCTGAAGCACCCTGATAGTGCGGACGTGCAGGGTCAGATGGGCAAGGCCATGCAGGACCTGGCGAACAAGGAAGCGGTGGGTCAACCTACTAAGAGGCAGGACGTAGTGCAAGCGAGCGAGGCGCAGATTACTCCTCCTCCTCCTGGGAAGGTGATCTATTCTATTGCTGACCTGTATAATGCTAATGGGGAACCAGATGAACTCTGGTGCAGAGTTGTCTGCGAACCTCCTGATGAGTAGTTCCTCCTCTTCACTCTAGTTTTTTGCTCTATTTCTGCCCATTCTCACGGGCCTGTTCATGTGTTTTTTGCTGTCTCTGAAAATGCATCTATTTTTTTTTCTTTGATATGGTCTCCAGTTCTACAATTCTCTGGTTCCCTTGCGTGGGATTTTTCAAATGAACTATTTCAGACTAGTTTCCCTCTTGCAGGGCAGTCTTCAAACTATGGTTTGTTGTTTCAAATGCCACAACACTCGGCAATGATCAGGCTTCGGCCCGCTGTACTGTACTCCTTTTGTTAATAGAATTAATTTTACTTAGAAAAAAAAAAACTTTCATACATGAGAAAATAGATACTGACAAATGGTACATCGTGGCGTGATTAATTTCGCTCAGCAATTTCAAATGGTATAACATTTAGTCAACAGTAATCATCAATTTCTGCACACAAAGATGAATTTCTCTGGAAGCCTGAGATTTCTTTGGCTTGTTATTCTTATAACTACATAGACATAATTAATAGAGAGATTGAGGACAGAAAAAAAATCTAGCGCTTAGTCTCCACTACTCAACATGATTTTGTGAGAAATAATACATAGATTGATTTCTCTGAGTGCCTTAGCGTTCTTTGGCTCATTTTTTTAATCAAAAAAACAATAAAAAATGCACTGAGGATTTTTTCTTACTCCGATTATGAAATTTTTATAAGACAGATTATGCAATATTAATAATAAACACAAATTTATTGTAATTTAGGGAAAGCTCGTTCATGTTTTTTTCTTTATATTGGAAGGTTACTTGATTTTTGAAGTAATTTTTAGTAGATCATAGCATATATTGAGGAAATATTAGTTTGACAAGAATCAGTTATTTCTCTTGAAACTTTAGGTATTAAAAGTCCATGACACAGATATATCACACTCCAAAATCCAAACAAAATGGAAGAGCGTTCAATTTTTTTAATAAAACTTTTATTGGTGGAGGGTTAATTTATTACGAGAACATCATTAAGGAAGTGAAAATTTTTAAACGTAACGTTTATTGACTAGAAAAATAATGACCAAAACGTCAAAAAAAATTGTGTGATGGGTAAAGAGAAATCCAAATTCCAACCCTGCCTGCCACTTGTTGGTGAGTGGAGGTTATTCACTTTTCATTTACAACTTACCAGGTTACTCATGTTACCAATATTTTCACATGGCTCACTTTTAGGCGACTACTTATTGTACTTCTTCTTTATAAAGAGAAATTGGTAGATAATTGTATATATTATTTGAAATCTATAACAAATCCAGGCAACAAAATTACAACAAATGTTAAATTATGCAAAAAATTCACCAGGGCACTACTAATTTGTGGATACCCTATCATTTCTTAGATCCTCATAACTTACGAACACCTACTATATTGGTATACACATAATATGGAATTTACCTGAAGTATTTCATATGTATCTAGAAGTAAATAAGTTGTATGACAATTGTTATGGCAGATATAAGATGTGTATTATAGTTTATATTTCAATTTTTCTTAATTAGCATGCATGTGTGGTCCATATAGTGACTACAATTACCAAATATATTTCAGTGAAGATGTGAAGATGATCTCTCATTAGGTCCTAATTACTTAAAGCATCATTAATTAGCTTTCCAAATGAATAAAATATGTTAACAAATTAGTAAAACTAGGAAAACAAATCATGCTTTAAAAAAATATGGCACAATGAGTCACACTCTGAGATTTATTTAATTACTCATCAAGTGTCACTACAACATATATATGATCACCATTACCATAGAAATGGGACATGTGACCATAATTTTGGTTTCGCCAATGACATTCCACATCATGAGCATTGTTTAGGGTTGATTGTGTTGAATTTTTTTAAACAAATCATTTATACATTTTATGGAAATTATAGACACAATTTATAATCACATTACAAGATCATGATGTATGGATATTCCTTATCATTTATTAGATACTCACAACTCACCAACACCTAATAGATTGATATACACATCATATAGAATCTACCCCTAGAATGCCACATGTATCCTAAAACAAATTAGTTGTATGGCAATTATTATGGTGCATATATGATGTGTATTACAGTTTATCTTATAATTTTTTTGAAGTAGCATACAACAATTTACATAGTGATATGAGAACCACTCTCTAGAGTATACATCGATTTTGTACACATGGCTTCTCAGTTGCTTTTTAAGATATATCGTTGGTGATGCTCACATGATTATATAATGAACCATTAAGTTAAATGACCCCGATGTCGGGTATGTCACGTTCTCAAAAAATAATAAGTTTTACTTTTTCTAATGTCGGCCAAAGCATTAACCTAATCTTGAATTTTATATAACTTGAATATTTATATTGTATATAACTTTATGTATTATTTATATAATTTGAATGGATAGTAAATTATATACCTGAATTTGAATGGATCAAAATTTACCTTTAACAAAAAAATTTACCACATTGAATTTCCAAATTAAGTAAAATTTTAAACATCTTTACTCTATACTAAAGTCAATACCATTTCCTAAATCAAAAGAAAAGAGTTAATTAAACACAAAAAATCAAAATCCAAAATATTTTAATATTTCTTTTAATTAAATATTTGTAAAATGAATATTTAAAAAGAAAACCCATATTCTATGGATAAATTAAAATATTTAAAGACATAAATATGTCCCCATCAAAGTTGCAATATTTTAAAATTTAAATAAATAAAAATATAAATACACATGAGGTATGGTAAATAAATAAAACATATTTTAATGCTTACTCCAGGACTATGGTAAATAAATAAAAATATATATAAACTAGATGTATGGTAAATACATAAAAATTCTTTTTATATTTACTCCATAAACTTTTTTATATTTAAAAAAAATTAAAAAGAGGTTTTGTTTAGATGAAGCCTATGGGACTAATACCATGGGACAAATTTATATTGATACCATGGGCCAAATACCATATTTATAAAATAAGTATGGTAAATAAATAAATATAAAAGAGGCATAAAGAGGTATGATAAATAAATAAATATAAAATAGGTGTAAAGAGGTATGGTAAATAAATAAATATAAAAGAGGTATAAAGAGGTAAGGTAAATAAATAACAATATATCAAATAGGATTATAAATAAAAATCTAAGTATATAACAAGCCTATGGGCCAAATACCATAGTAAATAAAGGAGGTATGGTAAATAAATAAAAATATAAATAAACCAGAGTTATGGTAAGTAAATAAAACCTCTTTTCATATTTAATCCATAATCTGCTTTGTATTTACGAATATTTATGTTCATTAGTTTACATAACTAAGAAGAAATACATAGAGAGAGAGAAGTGGAGAGAGAGAGAGAGTGATAAGGGAGAGATGGAGAGAGATAAAGAGACAAAGTAAGATGTATGGAAAGAAGGGGGGAGAGAAGAAAAGAGAAGGTGAGAGGGAGGGATATTGGAATGTAGTTGGAGAGGGAGAGGGGTGGAAAGAGAGAGAGAAAGAAAGGGAGATGGGGGAAGAGAGAGAGAGAGAGAGAGAGAGAGAGAGATATAGATGGGGGAAGAGAGAGGATTGGAGGGAAAAAATACAGGGAGGTAGGAGAGAAAGGGAGAGAGAGGAAGGATGAGAGAGAGGAGGAGAGTGATGGAGGAAGAGAGAGTATTGGAGGGAAGAGAGAGAGAGAGAGAGAGAGAGAGAGAGAGAGAGAGAGAGATCAAGGAAGAGAGAGGGAGTTAGGAGAGACAGAGAGAGGAAGGACGAGAGAAAGGACTTGAGAGAGAGTAGGAGAGAGGGATCGATAGAGAGATGGAGTTGGAGGGGGAGAGATGTAGGAAATAAGAAATATAGAGAGTGAGGAGTGGAGAGAGAGGAGTGACAAGGGAGAGACAAAGAGAGAGTGTGTATGTTTGGGGCTGAGAAAAAGAGACAAATAAGGAGAGATGGAGATAAGGGGGGAGAAGGAGATATAAGAAGAGAGGGAGGGATATAGTAACATAGTTGATGGGTGAAGAGAGAGAGAGAGGGAGAGATATAGATGCGAGAGAAAGGGAAAGAGAGGAAGGAAGAGAGAGGATGTGAGAGAGTGGAGAGAGGGAGCGAAAGAGAGATGGAATTGGAGGGGGAGGGAGAGGGAGGTAAGAAGAAAGAAATAGAGAGAGAAATGTGGAGAGAGAGAGAGAGTGACTAATAAGGAAGATGGAGAGAGAGGGAGAGAGGACAAAGGGAGGAGAGATAGATATTAGCGGGGGAGAGAAAGAGAAGGGGAAGATAGAGATATAGATGGAAGGTGAAGAGAGGGAAGAAGAGAGATATGGGGAGAGGAGGGGATTGACAAAGAGATTGATATATATGGAGCGCAAGAGCGTGTGTGTTTATGGGGGTAAGAAGAGAGACAAGAAAGAAGAGATGGAGGGGGATATAGATATGGATGGAGGGTGGAGAGAGGGAAGAATAATTCTCACACTAGATGGATTGATATAAGTGGAGATGGTGATCTATAACCCTATTCGATTAATTGCACTATATGCATCGATTTTAGTGTAGATATTTATTTCTAATGATATTTTATTACTTGCACTAGATGCATTGATTTCAGTGTAGGTGGCGATTTCTAATACAATTTGATTGCTTGCACTGAATTTTTTGATTTCAATTTAGATGTTGATTTATAATTATATTTGATTACTTGCACTAGATGAATTGATTTCAATGTAGATCATTTCTAATCCTATTTGATTATTTGCACTAAATGCATTGATTTAAGTGTAGATGGCGATTTCTAATCGTATTTGATTTCTTTGAGTAAATGCATTGATTTTAGTGTAGATGTTGGTTTCTAGAGAGAGAGAGAGTGAGTGATAAGGAATATGCAGAGAGAGGGAGAGAGGAAAAAAGGAGGAAAGAGAGATATTAGCGGAGGAGAGGGAGAGAAGGGGAAGATAGAGATATAGATAGAAGGTGAAGAGAGGGAAGAGAGACAGATGGGGAGAGAGGGTGATTGTCAAAGAGATTGATATATATGGAGTGCAAGAGCGTGTGTGTTTAGGGGGGTGAGATAGAGAGACAAAAAAGAATAGATGGAGGGGGATATAGATATGGATGGAGGGTGGAGAGAGGGAGGAATATTTCTCACACTAGATGGATTGATATAAGTGGAGATGGTGATTTCTAATTCTATTTGATTATTTGCACTAGATGCATCGATCTTAGTGTAGATATTTATTTCTAGTGATATTTGATTACTTGCACTAGATTCAATGATTTCAGTGTAGGTGGTGATTTATAATATAATTTTATTTCTTGCACTGAATATGTTGATTTTAATTTAGATGTTGATTTATAATTGTATTTGGTTACTTACACTAGATGAATTGATTTCAATGTAGATGATTTCTAATCCTATTTGATTGTTTGCACTAAATGCATTGATTTCAGTGTAGATGTTGGTTTCTAGAGAGAGAGAGAGTGAGTGATAAGGAAGATGGAGAGAGAGGGAGAGACGAAAAAATAAGGAAAGCAAGATATTAGGGGGGGAGAGGGAGAGAAGGGGAAGATAGAGATATAGATGGAAGGTGAAGAGAGTGAAGAAGAGAGAGATGGGGAGAAGGGGTGATTGACAAAGAGAATGATATATATGGACTGTGAGAGCGTGTGTGTTTAGGGGGGTGAGATAGAGAGACAAAAAACAAGAGATAGTGATTTATAATCCTATTTGATTATTTGCACTAGATGCATCGATTTTAGTGTAGATATTTATTTCTAATTATATTTTATTACTTGCACTAGATGCATTGATTTCAGTGTTGGTGGTGATTTCCAATACTATTTGGTTGCATGCACTGGATGTGTTGATTTCAATTTAGATGTCTATTTATAATTATATTTGATTGCTTCCACTAGATGCATTGATTTCAATGTAGATTATTACTAATCCTATTTGATTGTTTGCATTAAATGCATTGATTTCAATGTGGATGGTGATTTCTAATCCTATTTGATTTCTTTGAGTAAATTCGTTGATTTCAATGTAGATGTTGGTTTCTAATCTTATTTGATTGCTTGCATTAGGTGCATTGATTTCAATGTAGAAGTTATTTTCTAATCTTATTTGATTGCTTGCATTAAATGCATTGATTTCAATGTATATCTTGATTTATGATTTGATGTAATTGGATATATGACGGTACATTAATTTTAAAGTGATTGGATTAACAATATGCATTGATTTTAGTGTAAGCACAAAAAATTATTGACAATGTACATTGATTTTTGTGTTATAGTAATTTAACCTATTAATATTGGAGAGAAAGAGAGACAAGGTATCATGTTTACTACAATAGCTCGAGCTAAAGATTTAATTGGTTTATGATTTAGATTTTATTTTTCATATAATTCATATGAAAAGATAATAAAACTAACAAGGGTGACAATAAGAATAGTAGAAGAAAATAGTTTGAGATTGATCACAATGAAGACTATTTGTAACATGAGTACATTCTTATTATTCACATTTTCTATCTTTCAACACTATTATTGTCACTTTGCATTCAAAAAAATCATTTCATCATTTTTCATCATTATAGTTATTAACAATATTTATCATCTCAACAAACTAAGGTAAGTAAGAAAATTTAAAATTAAAATGACCAAGTTAATCTCAAAAATATTTAGCATATTTAAAATGATTATATTAATATTTGATATATTTACATATTATTGATAAAATTAATCATATCTTCGATAGATTTTCCTTGGCAGTACACGACTGAAACCAGCGTAGATCCATCTTAACTCCGGATCTATCAAGTGCCAAGAGGGATCAAATCTCTCGAGGTGTAAACCTTTTCTCAAGTTTTGCACTCAAAAAAAAGGTTTGCACCTTGAGAGATTTGATCCCTCTCAGCGCTTGATAGATCCGGAGTTAAGATGGATCTACGCTGGTATAAAATTTACCTCTAGAATGCCACATGTATCCTAAAACAAATTAGTTGTATGGAAATTTTTATGGTGCATATATGATGTGTATTACAGTTTATCTTATAATTTTGTTGAAGTAGCATACAAAAATTTACATAGTGATATGAGAACCACTCTCTAGAGTATACATCAATTTTGTACACATGGATTTTCAGTTGCTTTTTAAGATATATCATTGGTGATGCTCACATGATTATATAATGAACCATTAAGTTGAACTATGAAATTATTCCTCACAACACACACATATTGATGAATTAATAATTTTTCTCATATAATTTTTTTAATCTATTTTGAAAAAAAAAAAATTATATATAATTATTTCTAAGAAGAACAAGAGAGAGTTCCTTACCATATCTTCATAAAACATATAATAGCAACGTTTGGAGGCAATTGCGACGTTTGGAGGGAGCTGTCTAGCGACGC
This sequence comes from Pinus albicaulis, assembly GCA_034641835.2. Taxonomy (NCBI): domain Eukaryota; kingdom Viridiplantae; phylum Streptophyta; class Pinopsida; order Pinales; family Pinaceae; genus Pinus; species Pinus albicaulis. Next base: position 1,264,416,918 of record CM076583.1, on the reverse strand, counting down.
TTTGGGGCATAATGTCACAATTGCGACACTTTTCTCTAAATGTTGGTATAGTGACGATTTCCCAAGATCAATGGCTCAAAGTGAATCCGATAACTTACCTTTTCCCTGCACCTTTCCTTTTGATCGTGGCTGTTCGCTCATTGAATCCAGATCTGACGGCGCTAATACATTTTCGCGCTCATAAAGTAATCGTTTGATGTTTTGGCAAAGCTGCGCGAAATGGGTGGTTTTTCCAAACCACCCGTGCTTACGTGGCGCTACCACGTTGTATCGCGTTCGAAAAGCTAGTTTCCGCTTACCACCATTTACCCTCGTGAATACCACTGGCGGTATTACCTAAACCTAACCCATTTAATCCGAGTTTAATTTCATTTAACTATGGTTATACCATCGTTTAATACATTAAAATTATATTTTTCATTCAAATTTTTGCCTTTTCGCTTTAAACTTGTAAAAACATTGCAGAACTGTTTTTCCTTAAAATCATGCCATTTGAACCCCGAGAAACTTTGCAGAGCCATTTTCAACCTACCAGTACCATTTTTCGATGCCCATTGCCCTGAATTTCCATTACAAAGTACTACATTGTCCTCTGCGAAGCCATTTTCAAAAAATTGAAGACTGAGCACCTCTACAACGTCTTCAACCAAATTCTGCTGGTTCTCTAGGTACTTTTCTTTGAATTTTCCCTCTGAGATTTCAAAATTCCTGTCAATTTCAAATAATTACCAAAGTTATTGCAAAAAGGTGTCCATTGTTCAGGGGAAACTCTGTCAAAATTTCCATGGAATCCCTAATTTCCCTTTCTCACATTTTTTTCCATACTCTAGTCCATTTTTCTGTTGAAATTGATTTTAAATACATGTTCTAAGCTTTCAATTCCTTTCATTTCCTAAAAACCCTGCTCAAAAACCCCATTTTCAGTAGAAATTCGCCAAGAAACCCCTCTTTCTCGTAAAGGAACTTAGAAAACCATTTAATATTGCTTCGTTCATTATTAAAAATGACCAAGAAATAGGTAACCCCCAAGAATGGAGGCCCAAAATCTCAAAAGAAGTCTTCTACAAAGATTCCTCAGCCTATGTCCTTCAAAATCGATAAACCAACTCCTATACTCACGGCTGATTCTACAGAAGTGGTCAGACCAGTCCAGCCTCCAGTCATTTCTCCAGAGAATAGCCCTTTAGTTGATCTGGACTATAGAATACTAGACCCTAATGTAGAATTTAACCTGTTTGATGTCTATAATTGTTGCTATGGCAAATCAGTGGAAAAGAGTGACAAAGATATTCCAATTTGGGAATCCAATCTGCCTAGATATATTGTCCCTCTCACTCATTCTGTTCCTAACTTTATCAGATTATGCCAAGCCTATTATATGCCAGAAAAAATATGTATTGTAAACAAAGAAAAAGATATCCTGTTTTACATCACTGAAGAGTCAATAAATTCCATGTTGTAAATGAATCATGACCCCAATTCTGCTTCCCTATCAATAAAAGATTTAACCTAACTATATCTTGACTTGGAGTTCAATACTAGATTCAAAATATACCAGAATTTTTGTCCAAATCAAGTTGATATTCCTAAGTTAAATCCTCCTTTCGACACCGTTGATTTCCCAGATGAAACTAGACAAATTATCTCAATGCTCTCCTTCATACTAGGATACGCCAGTGATGAATTCACTGATGTGGCTATCCTAGGTTTTCTGTCAACTCTAAGCGCTGGTCAATCACCATCCATTCAGTTCAATTTTGCTAGATTTATTGCTGAAAGTATGCATTATCAGTTATCCAGATTACCAGACGAAGGAGTTTTCATATACTCCTCTTATCTACTCCACCTCTTCCTATATTATCAAACAGATAAGTTTCCAATTGAATGTGAGAAAGTGGATGCAGAAGGAAAATTTATATCAGTAGTATTTTGGTCATCTATTCTAAGGAAATGGAATAGAAAGTATAGTTTTACAGATTTCAATGACTCATTTATAGAGCCTGCTATGTATCTCTTGGAAAAAGAGGAGATCCCTAGGATCAATGATGAGACAAGAAGAATTTTGCAGTTATCAGAGAGCTACAAAACTGGAGATTGGTATTTATATAAAAATAATACAGAAATCAGAGTGTATGGCTCATCCCTAGCCCGATATAAGTTACCTAGATTTGTTACTACAAGAATATTTGCTTTAGAATATCTGAGACAACTATTGAATGTAGATGAAATCAACTTCATAGATTTCAAGAAAAAGACCTAATTTAAGCTGAAAAATCAAATTGGGCCATTCATTGTGAATAACAGAGAAGCTACCAATGAGATAAATGTCAAACTTAAAGAGTATAAGTTCCCATGTAGTTTTACATGGAAGTATGACCCACAAGGTAGTTTGAGTGCAGCAAGGGTAAAATGTAAGTTGCTTGTTTACTTGCATGATCCTAAGCCCCATATTGAAAGATATGTAAATAAAATTGAATGGGAGCCAAACACCCTATCTAATGATGATTCACAGGTAGTACAGGTAATAAAGGTAGACAGTGCCAAAGGCAAACAGATTGAACAAATAGTATAGGTGGCTTCTACAAGAAAAGATACTGATAATGTATATAAAAGAGACAGAGAAGGAGATATTTTCATAGCTGAGACTATTGAGGACATAAAATTCAAAACTCCTTATAGTAAAAGAAGAAAGTCAATAGAAGAAGAAAAGGATAAGGCTGTAAATATTGATATAAATGATGAAGCAACAAGAATAGTCACTCAAACATTAAAAGAGCTTTAAAATATAAAAATTGGAACACAACAAAAAGATACAGTCATGAAGGAAAACCAGGCTACTGTCGATTTTCCTCCTTCTCAGGAAACTGACAATACAGAGTCAGAGATTCAGATCAGATTCAGACAAATTAAAGAGAAGAATGAAGAGCTCAAGAATCAAGCTCATTCTAGATTTCTTAAGGAAAAGCTTGGAAACAAAGACAGGCTTCTTTCAGCATTTGATTATTCATCCAATAAATTGGTAATGTCATTCTTGAAGCCTACAATGGCTGAGCCAAAATCAGTGGCAGATTATTCCAAAACAGATCTTGAACTGGATGCAGATGCCATTCATGAATTAGATCAAATTGAATTTCATAGGAGCAATACTGAAATGATATATTCCAAAATTGTCAGTAAAACTATGAAATCAATTAGGCTTGAGAAAACAGTGCTCAACCTCCAAAATCAAATGAGGTTGGACAAAGCCTCACTGTATGCTAATAATTTAAGAATAAAATCACTAGAAGATATAGTGATTGAAGCAGGGGGTGACCCAGCCAACATTGAAGGGGAAAAAGTCTTAATTAAATAGAAAAATGAGGATATAGCTGCTCTTAGAAAACAGTTAAATTTGCCTCAGAGTGAAAACTCTCAAGCAAAAGAAATTCTACAGCAAAAAACAGAGAATGATGATTTAAAGCATCTTGTACATCAAATGACAGATTAGATAAAAACAATGGAAAGTCAAATAGAAGCTCTAATGAAAGAGAATGAAGAACTAAGAAAAGCACAACCAATGGTCATTCCTACAGTGATCCCCACTGTAAACACTGCTATACCATCTACTTTGGCATAACACTTGGCACCGAAAGGAGTACTGCAAACTGAAATGCCAATTACTTCTCTAATCTTTGCCTCTTCTTCTTCATCCTCACAGAGGAGCACACTACAAGACCAAGATAAAGAGATTCTTAGTTTGAAAGGCACTATGAAAAATTTAGAAAAATCCAAAAATGATGCCTTGATTACTTCTAGAGGACATGAGCAAAGGGCTGATCGACTACAAGAACAGGTAAATATTCTGCAAGCACAAGGAAATGTTACAGATCAAGTGGCCTTTATAAAAAATCATTTATGGACCAAAATTATTGATGGCATTCATTCTCAATGGCCTTCAATTCGGATAATTTATGAACAGAGGGAGTTACTTCAAGTTGCTAGTGCAGAGATTGACAAGACTAAGAGGGAAATTGACAAAAAGCCAGCCCAAGCAATCCAACTCATAGCTTTTTTAAACAGTAAAACCAGGAAAGAGTTGGAAGAATTGAAAATTGTTGATAGAACAAAAACCATTCTTCAAATCAAAAAGGTCCTAAACAAAAGAAACATAATGAGTAATATATAGGACCGGTGTAAAGACATGAATTTATCCATCTCAAGATTTTTAGCCAAATACAAAACATTGTCAGAAGCAGGTTTGCATGATATTCACGCATTTAATGACAAGTTAATGCCTCGGAAAGATTATGATCTAAAAATCAGAAATCATGCAAAAGAGCAAGCCAGACAACAACTGCCTCAAGGATCACCAACATGCAAAATACTTCTTCAGTATTTTGAAAATCTGTTCTTTTTAGATAATGAGATCAGGCATATGTTCACTATGAAGCCTAACTTTTCCAAGCATATAAAGGCAAATGAAAGTTACATAAAATTGAAGACTATGAAGATCCCCTCTGCAGAAAAGTGGGAAGAATTCACAGATCTGCTGTGAATTTAATGGATAAAAAACAGTAAATTCACTTGGAAATTAATTTTTTACTGTTACCTCAAATGGTAAAAATACAGGGCTAAAGTGCACAACAAAAATCAGTTCAAATTAGAATAATCAGTTCTATTTTTGCTTGTAAAAAGGTAACAGCTTGCAAACTGTTTTGTAGCTGTCCCTCTTTTTAAGTTTTCTTTCCTATTTTTTTATTAAAACACTATCTCAATTCCTGAGATATTTTGTAAACATTTTTTTGTATAAATACTTCACAATTATAAGTATTCAGTGTGAATAAAATTTCTCAAGACAACTATAGTTCGTGCTCTCTACTTGGAATTTTAATGTTTTCTACTTTGTTCGTGCTCTCTACTTGGCCATTGGTCTGTGGGTGATATGGAGTTGTAATCTTATGCTGAATGTGGTAGTTTTGCAATGTTTCAGCTAATTTGTTACCTACAAATTGTGGTCCTCCATCTGTGATTATGTCCCTTGGGAGACCATAGCGCACAAAGATTTGGAAAAGAAACTGTACTACAGAGTCCTCTGTAGCTTTTGAAAGTGCCTCTGCTTCGACCCACTTAGTGACATATTCGATTGCAACTAGGATGTATGTTTTTTGGTTTGAGGGAGGACTAATAGGGCCAACAAAATCAAGTGCCCAACGTTCAAATGGTTCAATCACTAGTTGAGGGTTCAAAGGCATTTCATCAGACTGCCTAGGGCGTCCTGCCCTTTGGCAACTATCACAGGCCTGCACGAATTTTTTGGCATCCTTAAAGATGGTAGGCCAGTAATAGCCTGTTTGTAAAACATTATGGGAAGTTCTACAGTTCCCAGTTAGATCCCCTTATTCAATATTCTTATCTGTAGCTTAAGGATGCTTAAGTGCCCTTTTGCTCAGATTCCATCCACTCCATCAAATCAAGCCTATACATAGCCTTAGAAGGTCACCTATATTTCCCTTAGCACATTTGCATCTCTGAGCCTTATTTCTTAGTTCTGCTTGCCTAGAGAGTTGACTCCACTGCCCAATATTCTGGTAGATCCTTTTGGTTTACCTTGAAATCTCTTTATTCTCACCAATATTTTAAAATCAAACCCAAATACACAATCATAGCTAGCCTAATATCTTTTACTAAAACAAAGCTAAATCATACGAAGAGATCGCTCTCTAGGGTTCAATAAGGCTAGATCTTGAATTCCCAAAGCGGTTCTTGGTTACCCTTGGTGTTCTTAACTACAAAAATCCCTATCCCACAACCTGAGAATTACTAGGGTGATAACATGCCTTGGGGGTATTATGATCCTTGGAGGAAACTCCCACAGCTAGAAGAGTTGACAGAGAAAATTGGATCGAGTACAAAGGTGTGGCAGGTGGGTTTTACCATGTACCAATTGTTATGGTGCATATATGATGTGTATTACAGTTTATCTTATAATTTTGTTGAAGTAGCATACAACAATTTACATAGTGATATGAGAACCACTCTCTAGAGTATACATCGATTTTGTACACATGGATTTTCAGTTACTTTTTAAGATATATCATTAGTGATGATCACATGATTATATAATGAACCATTAAGTTGAACTATGAAATTATTCCTCACAACACACACACACACATATTGATGAATTAATAATTTTTCTCATATAATTTTTTTAATCTATTTTGAAAAAAAAAAAATTTATATATAATTATTTCTAAGAAGAACAAGACATAATTCCTTACCATATCTTCGTAAAACATATAATAGCAAGAAAATTAATCTATTGAAATTTCATTTCCAAACATATTCATGGAGTAAAATGAAGATTAAAAGGAGATATTCATGGATTTACCTATAACATCACCTCAAAATTAAGAATGTAAATGTACAATATTGATGATACATAGGTTAGGAGAAAATCAATCTATTGAAATTTCATTTCCAAACATATTCATGGAGTAAAATGAGGATTAAAAAGAGATATTTATGAATTTACTTATAACATCAACTCATAAAAGTGTAAATGTCCAATATTGATAAAATTTATTTATATATGATAAATAATAAACCTTTATCTCACATGTATCATATAATCTTATAAACCAACAATTTCACCTGGGGTGCAATCCTCAAAACTTTTAAACTATCTAATGTATATGTACCTATTTAAAGTATTCGGGGCCCACATTAAAAATTCCCAAAGTGAAATATTTGTGCATATGTTATATATGAGCCAATGGTTTAAATAACTATTGGGCGGTGAAACAAAACTTATAACAAAATATTAATAAAACTATATCATACGTCCGGACTTCAAAAAAATAAACCCGATTTCAATCACAAATTCACGTTCCAAAATAGCCTGCTGATGTCACCCTAATTTGTGACATGAAAACTTCATAGAATACGCCATATAAAAATTTGGGTCCTTTTTTTGGCTTTTCGTACAGAGGAAAACTGTGACGCGAAAATCAAATTAATTCTGCCCTATAATGTTTCGGGTCCGGAATTCCACAATGCAGACGGGCCAAAAAATAACGCGATCGAATTTCCTGCTTCCACGTGGATGGCTGATTTGGTCTGTGGTCTGTGGGACCACATTCTTATGAATTAAAATCTCCCGCGTTTACTATTAAATTTCTCTGTTTCCAAAACAATACAATGCTTTGTTTTTAAGTGTGGACTGTGATTTCAAAATCAAAATTGATTGTTCATCAGTTTTAGAAAGCGGTTGTTTGACAGAGCCATTCAAACAGATTTAGAAAGCGGCCAGAGGACAGGGTAGGTAGTTGAAATTAATATTTCAACATCCCTCATTAGCTGAGAATACCCTCCTTGGAGCCTTCTTCGCTGGACTACGATGTGTTCATCAACAGTTGTGAACCCGATGTCCGTTTCTTCGCCCGACATCTTCACACCAGTCTTGTTTCCAGAGGATTGCGAGTCTTTCTTGACAGCATAGAATTGCAGGCTAGACAATACATACCTTCACAAATCAAAGACACAATTAAAGGAGCCTCTCTCATTATTACTATTTTCTCTCCAAATTATGCGCAATCGCAAAGGTGCCTCCATTAACTACTCCTCGCGCTACTCTGTAAGCCGACCATTTTTTCAAAGGCATATAACTGTCGTTTATTGCATATAAGTGTCGTTATACGGACGACGGCCAGAGCGTCGCTGACGGATCCCTCTAAACATTGTAATTGCGACACTTAGACATTGTGTCGCAAATAGAGCATCGCTATTGTGACGGCTGCCTCCAAACGTCACAATTGCGACACTTAGACATTGTGTCACAATTGCGACGTTTGGAAGTAGTCGTCGCAATAGCGACGCTTTGGGGCATAGTGTCGCAATTGCGACGTATTCCTTCAAACATCACAATTGCAAAACTTTGTCTAAGTGTCGGTATTGCGACACATTTCTCTAGACGTCGATATAGCGACGGTTCCGGGCGGGATTGAAAAAATTTGGGGAAATTTCCGACATTTGGTCAAAAGTGTCAGAACCAAGTGTCATAATTTCCGCCAAATGTACTAGTGAATCAAAGGAGTTCATTAGCATAATCTGAACTCCTGGAAGAAATAAGATAGAAGTAGATAGTTTGTTTTGTTTTAAAAATAAAAAGATGTCAAGGTTGCTAGTCCAAATGCACCTAAGGAAGAAAAAATGTTAGGTAAGTAGGTTGGGTAGGTAGAGTTGAAGTTGAGCTAATCATGCCTTTCAGATTATTAAGATCATAGCTACAAGAAAACATCAACAAGTGAAAAGAGGCAAAAATCTTCCCAATGGATGAGGTAATGGTCTCCATAAAGCCATAAATCTGAAGTTCTGGACACGTCCTGAAAAGGAGATGCGCTACCCAAGTGGAGCCACTGTTAGTCATCAGTAATTTTTTCCTTATAGATGACTAAATGCTTATCCCAAGATTTATAGAAACAAAATTCATAGAAATTGTGAGTTCTAGAAATCTCACTACCTTCATTATCCTTAAGATAATTTTTCACTATTTCGTCATTCCATCATGTCAATCTCTGCTTACCAGTCCTAGAAAACCCATTAGGAGCTCATGTCACTCATTTTGTGTGTATTTTTCCACCTTTGGCCCAAATCCTCTGTTTTTATTTTGCCTAAAACCCTCCACAGCTACCTAAGGCCACCTATCAAACAACTTTATTGTCTTTCCCAAAAATACCCAAACACTGATGGTCTCAAAACTGTCTCTGTAGGCTCTGTAGATAAATCAAGTACATTGGATTTTGGATCTTCAATGCACCAGTTTATCATAAACTCTGTTTTACACATGACAACCCAAAAATCTAAGTTTTTAGTCCAAATCCAAGTCCAAGAAACCTTCCACTAGGTCACCTAGGGTTTCACAGGTCATAGGGTGGATTTGGTGTCCTAAAAAGCTCTGTTTTTCCTGTGTAAATATACCACTTTCAAAGAAGAGGAAGGAAAAGTAACTTTGTCCAAAATTGATCAAAGGGTCATTCAAGAAAGGCCTCCTTAGCCTAGTGCACAATTCTGCAAGGGACAACTACCCTTGCTCACATTCCTGTAAGAGGATCAAAATGGCCATCATCCTAGCAAGTGGTAAGGTAATAGGGTGAAATCATCACAAGAAGACCATCAACAACAAAGAGAAAGCAGCAGGCATATGTTTTAGAGAATCAGGGTTTTTTGTGACTAATTGGAAAAACAAGTGAACCAGTGCAAGGAATCAGTACTAGGGCTACACGGACAAAGGTCACTTCAACTCCATCCAATGCACACTGAAGATTTTTTGAAATAATTAATGATTTTTGAAAGGTTTTAGAGAACTTATAAGACAACACTATTTACTTTTTCCTAACAGCCCTAAAACCTAGGAGTCGGGAGGATTGACAAAACTAGTCAAATAATGATGATAGGGCCTCCTTCATAACAATAGATGGCATTTCAGGGGGTATTCAAGTTTCCCTCTAGGGTTTGACAAAGAAGCACTGATTCCACCTCACCAAAAGGACAAAATGACAAAGAGTATCAGTGCAAGGGCTTGACTTTTCAAAATACAGTCAGAGGCATTAAAAAGGATCAAAAGGAGGCAAACATAAGGTAAAGTGCCAAAGGATAAAATCATTACTGAGCATGAGTTTACTATTGGGAAAATAAGGTGTCAAAATTCCAAAAAAGGCACTAAGGGATCAAACGCAAAAGTTGTGTAGGCACCTGCAAAAACAGAAGTGGCCAAGGGGAGAACAAAATGGTTTAAAACTACAAATATTTCCAACCAGAAATATATCACTGTCAACATGGTCAAAGGAACAAACATATAATTGGTCTAAAAAGAAGAGAAGCCTCCAAAAATGGTTTCCTTATCAAAAGTATATTCTGCAAGAGATAGTTAGCCATGAATGACGCTTCTACAAGACTGTCAAATATGGCCACCTACAGGAAGATTGATAAGGTAAAAAAAAACCCAATGTTTCTCAAGATGGTGGCACATATGAAGACTAAATGAGTTGTTGATGCCAACTGCTAGGGTTTTCACACCAAGAATTTTTCACTGTCTCAAAGAGAAAACATGACAGAATGTCAGTTGAAAGAAGGTCAAAATTCTTCCTTTTAGTCTATCCACCAAGCAATCAAAGGCATAAATATGCAGGACTGAAAATTCCAAGGTGAAGGTGCCAAAATGATCACAATATTACTGTTTATAGGTGTTGAAATTCATGAAAAGGATATAGTGAAGAAAACCTTCAAAAAAGAGCACTGATGTCACTGTCTGCCTTTTTTCCTCAAAACTTTGTCAAAATAACCTTTTTCTTTCAAGGAAGGGTTCATGTTTCCAAATGCGGGTAAGAAGCGCAGTTTAAGCTTGTGGAAAGGTTTTTGAATACAAGAGAAGTATCAAAATGCTCCAACCAAGGAAATAAACCATTTTTTTTCTAAGGGTTCTGCCACCTACAGGAAAAAAGGACCAAAAAGTCAGTGAAAAGAAAGAGGGGAAAACAAACATTAGAAAAATGGGTTTGATCATGAAATTATTTTTCAAAAGGAAGTATAAAGGTATTTTTCTCTCTTCCCAAATCATTTTTGTCTTTGAAGGAGAGGAGGAGAGCCATTGAATCATTTTAGGGTTTTTTCTGCAAAAACTGGTTGAAGTTCCAAGTGCTACACATAGATGGAGGCATTACACATAGAGTCATCGGCGCTAGGCACAAAGGAAAATACAGTACAAAAAAGCACTGCGCTATGCACTGGACGGCCGGCGCTACACACACGCCCAGTTCGGGCCCAACTCGCCCACCATTCAACAGTGCTACGCACAGGGAGGGCCGACAGGCCCGATAACTCATCCGAGGTGCCCACACCTGACCCAGCGCTGCATACAGGCCTGCCAACCACCCGACCTGACCTGGCGCTGTGCATAGGGAAGGCTCGATAGGAATGACCTACCGAGTGGTGTTGTGCACAGAGGAATGTTGGCCAGATTATCCAAAAAGTGGCGAAAATCACTTTTTTCTCCTCAGGTTTGCGCCTGGCTCCTACACAAAGTTAGAAAAGGTTGGTGGTCACCCTTGTTTGCCCTCCAAGTGTTATATTTACATCCATAATCAAAGGAGAATATCAAAAACATAAATTTTCTAAACCCTAATCTTCATGGAAATCAAACATTTAACCTTCTAGGGAAAGAATTACAAATTGGAGAATTGTCATTAGCATCAATACACTCAATACAAGCTAAGCCTCCTCCTAAACTCTGAAAGCATTCCTAGAATTACTTCATTTTTCCCTCATTTGCTAAAATTTTTCCTCACCATCACTCGTTTTTCCTCCCTAGACCTAAAATCTCTCACCAAGCTAAAACCATTTTGTTCAAAGACATAATCAGCCACCATGTCCGGAGAAGATATCAGGACCAATAGTGATGAAGGCCAAAGGCCTATCAAGCCAAAACACAAGGGAGTAAGGACTAATTGATTTGAGCCTTTGGATACCTTTCAAATCACCTCTTCTCCCATGATCCTTGCATGTTTTCAAGATGTTGGATGCTATCAGTTCTGTGAGAAGGTTAAAAAGGTCCAAAACCACTCAGTTTTGACTAGGTTGTTCATTCTCAGCCTAGAAAACCACCAGGTCATCCTAGCAGGAGTAAATTTTGAAATATCATCTGAATCCATTGCTAAAGCCATAGGAATACCAGATATTGGTGAGATATGGTTCAAGTAGAAGAAATTGGCCTTAAGATACTATGAGCCCTTCCTTAAACCTAGTTATCAACACGACTGCAAGACTGTTTTCCCCTTCTCCCACCTACTAGAGAGATATGCCCTACTAATGAGGCAGATCATCAAGTAATTCAATTGTGAGGGGAGGTACTCTAGGATTTATTCATATCACGTAAGGTTGCTAATGCACTTCACCAGGGTTAAATTTCTAAACCTACGATACTATCTCTACCAGAGCATTGAAAAAATGGCTTTAGCGATCAAGAAAAGAAGTTATGCCCACCAAATGCAAAGCCTTTTTCACCACTCCTTGGTTAAGATGATTGTTTTGCACCAGCTAGAATAGCTGGGAATCCCTTGGGAATTTTTCATCTCACATGATATATTTGCAAATCCCCAAGCCTTCATTTAGCAAAATTTTCCTTCCACTTCACACTCACTTACCTCCACTCCTCCATCACCTCCACCTATGCCTTATCTACAAGGAAACTTACCTCTTTCTTCTTCTCCTAATGCATCAAGTGAAGATGATGACAGTGGTAATGATGGAAAAGGGGGTGGCAGTAGCAATATGGAACAAGCAGATGACAGTGGAGATGAAGAAAAAAGTGGGGAAGATACAGAGTTAAATGAGAAAAAAGGAGGTGACAGTAGAAATAATGAACAAGAAGATGATGGTGGGAATGATGAAAATAGTGAGGCAGATACAAAATTTAATGAGGAAGATTAGGAGGATGATGATGAAAAGCAAGAGTGATGTAGGGGCATTAGACACTGGCCAGCAATGTAAGAGGTTTTTCCACATGTTGTGACTAGGAGGGTTCGAAATCCTTGAATTGTAACAGCTAGGTGTAAATACCTCAACTGACTATTTTTATTTAGATTAGTTAGGATTGGTAGAAGTCGAGTAGTTGGATTAGATCCATCTATCATTTCAGTTATTTGAATAAGTTGTAATTAGACCTTTGATTTCTAGAATGGTCCTCTCAGAGGAACCGAAGAGTCATATATTGATGTATATAAGTTGTATTCCTCGGATGCATTGAGGAGGAGGAAGAAGAGAGAGATTCCTGCAATAAAATATGTGTATTAACAATTTCTTTCAGTTAAATGAATTTCAATTCCCATTGATTATCTAACTATCTTGAGTCGTTATTTGTGAGGAAATTCATTTGATTGTGAGGTGATTGAACATTGTCTTGTGTATAACTGTTGAACTGATAATGTGTGCAGAATTTTGGTGAATCAAGTCACCATGAAACCTCTGTAATTCTCTGTCCATTTCTTTCTCTCGAATTTTTTGAGTGAGTGAAGAAATCCTGTGTGTAGGCGAGGTCTATTAATAATGGCGAATCCCGTTTAATAAAGAGATGAATTCGTTTATTGTTAATTTAAGTCCAAAACTGGGACTAAACCCTGAGTTAGTAAATGGAGCGGATAAAATAATAGCGCAAACTAGACTTACACCCATGGTCAAGCACTGTACCAAACCTGCGAGTGGATTTTCAAGCTGGGTTGGCCATATCGCACCACTTTTGGGTGATTAAGCAGTATTTTCTATTTGCGAACGATTCCGTAGGGAATGCGACATGTGGTGAGGTGGACCCATAGAAAACCGTTGTCATAACGTGCCATCGAATGTTATCGTTCGACCAGGGAAGCTGAGCGATATTGCGGAGAGCCGTTGATTTGGGAAGGGGCCATCGGACGGTAGTTGGTTGATAAAGATGCACGGAAGATAACCAGGTACGGTACGAGCATTGGATTGGGCCGTTGATTACGTATGTGGGGCCGGAACCGAAGGTCTATTTAAAAATAATTTATTCAAAAGGTGTTGGTTATTGATATAAAGTTCAATTATATAATTTAATTGCCAAAGGTTGTGGATAACGTTTATTTATAAAATTCCACGAATTTGATAAATAAATTTCCGAGGAAGAGGTAGTAGTCCACGTGGACAAAGAATGGGGTTCTAGAAGAGAGATGCTGACAGAGCCACGGTACAGTTGACCATCTCTCCTTAGGGTGACTTTCAGACTTTGTTGCCGTCATTAGTGGTATTAGAGCTCTTGTTTTCGAGTTGCTTTTGCAGAGAGCTGGCATGGAAATCCGAATTGGTAGAGGTGCTGGCAGAAGGAGACCTGTTGCCAACATAGAGGTGTTGGAGATTTTGTAGAGGTTCAAAGCCAGAGTGGATGCCGTGGAGCGAAGACAAAACAGAGATCTTGAAGACATCAACGAACTTGAAACAGAGGAAGTAGAAGAAAATGTTGAGATTCCTCCTGACATGAGGCTCCTTAGAACTATTTTGGGGTTTGCAGTTAAGCCCAGAATTGAAGTGTCGAGTTATGCAGGGGGACTGAATCCAGAGGAATTGGTGATCTGGATAAATGAAATGAAAAAGTGCTTCAATTATGAAGAAATAAGTGAAGATAAAAAGGTCAAGTTTGCGGTGACAAATCTGAAAGGACATGCTGCACTTCGGTGGGATGGAGTGCAGGAAGAAAGGAGGAGAGTTGGCAAGCAACCTATCAAGAGTTGGACCAGAATGATGGCTAAATTAAAAGGTAAATTCTTGCCTAGTGATTATCAGCTGACATTGTATAAGAAAATGTAGAACCTGAGACAGAGGTTGCTGACAGTAAAATAATACGCAGAGGAATTCTACAGAGTAAGCATAAGGGTTGGGAAATTCCAAGACACACCAGAGAAGACTTCCAGATATGTGAATGGTCTCAAGCTGGAGATCCAAGATGAGATTGGTCTTCTGTCTCCTAAGACAGTGGAAGAGGCCTACCAGATGGCCTTGAAAGTAGAGGAGAAACTTCTGAGGAAACAATCTGCCAAGAAGAGAGGTACTTTCCGGGGAAAGGGAAGTCAGGGTGGTAGAGGAAAGCCTACTACACCCAGGGATGGAGCTAACAATAGCTCAGCTCAGAATGCATCTGCAGAAGATGATGCAAGGGGCATAAGGGGTTCTTATAGAGGAAAATGAAGAGGAGGTAGAGATAGAGGCAGAGGTAGAGAATTGAGGTGCTACAGATGTCAGCAAGTGGGACATAAGCGCTATGAGTGTCCAGAGAATGTGGGTGCTGGTCCAAGAAATGCTCTTGTTGCCCAGGTTGGAGAAGAGGTAGAAATTGAAGAATAAATTCTTCCAGAGAGGGGAGAGTCCTTGGTGGTTAATAAGGTCCTATTGAAGAAAGCTAAAGAGGTGACTGAGCCTGCACAAAGGAAGACTTTGTTTAGGATCATATGCAAAGTCCAAGGGAAATGCTGTCAACTAGTCATTGATAGTGGCAGCACAGACAATCTAGTTTCCATTGAGGTAATAGAGAAGTTGAAGTTGAAGACAGGGGAGCATCCCACTCCCTACAGGGTGTCTTGGCTACATAAAGGGCACCAGCTGGTTGTAAAGGAACAGTGTGAGATAGAGCTGCAAATGGGAAAATATAATGATAAGGTCTTGTGTGATGTAATGCCCATGGATGTGTGTCATATACTGTTGGGTAGACCTTGGTAGTTTGATAGAGTAACAGTGCATGATGGCAAGAAGAACACTTACAAGTTCTTCAAGTATGGGGTACATCATACATTGATACCCATGGAAGAAGGAGAGCCATCCAGTAGAGTGATTGATCCAAAGACCTTGTTTATGAGCGGGAAGGAATATCTGCACCAGATAGAAGAAGAAGAGGTAAGTTTTGATTTAGTTTGCAAACCTAAAGTAGTTCTTACTTCTACAAATATTTTTGATTTGCCAGTAGAAATCCAAGAGATGTTAGAGGATTATTCTGGCATTATTGTGGATGATTTACCTGATGAGCTGCCACCTGTGAGAAAGATCAGTCATCAAATAGATTTTATCCCTAGTTCAAATCTGCCAAATAAGGAAACCTACAGAATGACTCCCAAGGAAAATGAGGAAATCAATAGACAAGTACAGGAATTGGTGGACAAGGGGTTGATCAGAGAAATTTTGAGTCCATGTGTAGTACCAGCAGTATTGAGACCAAAGAAAGATGGAGGCTGGAGGATGTGTATTGATTCCAGAGCAATCAATAAGATCACAATCAGGTACAGATTCCCTTTGCCCAGAGTTGATGATTTGATGGATTGTTTGGGTGGTGCTAAATATTTCTCAAAGATAGATTTAAAAAGTGGATACCATCAAATTAGATTAAGAGAGGGTGATGAGTGGAAAACTTCCTTTAAAACAAATGAAGGACTGTATGAATGGATGGTAATGCCTTTTGGGTTGTCAAATGCACCTAGAAATTTTATGAGACTTATGAATGAAGTATTGAAATAATTCATTGGTAAATTTGTGATAGTGTATCTGGATGATATATTAGTTTTCAGCAGAACTAAAGAAGAACATTTAAGGCATCTTAATCATGTCTTGAAGAAGCTGCACCAAGAGAAACTGCTAATCAATTTAAATAAATGCTCATTCAAGAAGGAAGAGTTGGTGGATTTGGGTTTTGTTGTCTCTGTAGAAGGGTTGAAGATGGACCCAGAAAAGGTTAAGGAAATTGTGGAGTGGCCTTCACCCAGGAATGTTTTTGAGGTAAGAAGTTTCCATGGACTTGCTAGTTTTTACAGAAAATTGATAAGAAACCTCAGTAAGATCAATGCACCCATAATTGAGACAATAAAAAAGAGAAAACATCGAATTAAGTGGGCTGCTGAAGAAGAAATAAACTTTAAAGTTTTGAAGCAAAAGATAACGGAGAAGCATGTTCTAATTCTGCCTGATTTTACTAAACCATTTCAAGTAAAGTGTGATGCCAGTGGAGAGGCCATTAGAGCTGTGTTGAGTCAGGATGATAGGCCTGTAGCCTATTAGAGTGAAAAGGTAAATGACACCAGAAGAAAGTATTCCTCTTATGAGAAGGAATTCTATGCAATTGTTCAGGCACTGAAGAAGTGGAGACATTATTTGACGTCTGGGGAGTTTGTATTATATTCTGACAATCATGCTTTGCAGTATATTGTACAGCAGCCCAAGTTGAAACATAAGCATGCTAAATGGGTTGAGTATCTCCAAGGTTTAAATTTTGTTTTGAAACATATAAGTGGCCAAGAAGGAACTTATAGAAGGAGGCACATGCTTGTTCAAGAAACAAATTTTGAAGTTGTAGGATTTGATTTTCTCAAAGAATTGTATAAAACAGATCCATATTTTAAAGAAGCATTTGAGGCATGTAGCAACCGTGTTTTAACAGATAGAAGCCAGTGGCTGGATTATTTCTTGCAGGAGGGCTTGTTATTCAGAAGAAGCCAACTGTGTGTACCAAGATGTTCCATGAGAGAAAATTTGATCAAAGAGAAGCATAGTGGTGGACTTTCTGGACACTTTGGTACTGATAAGACTTATGAGCAGCTGAGTCACTTCTATTACTAGCCCAAGATGAGAGCAGAAGTGGACAAGTTTGTGAGGAATTGCAAAATCTGTCAGTATGCTAAAGGAAGGAGCCAGAATGCAGGATTGTACACTCCCTTGCCTATTCCAGATAGGCCTTGGGACATGGTGAGTATGGATTTTGTTCTAGGATTTCCCAAGAATCAGAGAGGGAATGATGCAATATTTTTTGTGGTGGACAGATTCTCCAAAATGGCACATTTTATTCCATGCTATAAAACTAGTGATGCCACCCATGTTGCTAACTTTCTTTTCAAAGAAGTTGTTAGATTGCATGGGTTTCCCAAGAGTATTGTTTCAGACAGAGACACCAGATTTGTGGGTCACTTTTGGAGAAAATTGTGGAAGAAACTTGGTACCAAACTGATTTTTAGCTCAGCTTATCATCCCCAGACTGATGGACATACTGAGGTAGTGAATAGGAGTCTGGGAAATTTGTTGAGAAGTCTTACAGGAGAGCATCCCAAGTAGTGGGACCATATTTTTCCCCAGGCAGAATATGCATATAATGACTCACCAAACAGGAGCATAGGGCAGAGCCCATTCTATATTGTTTATGGAATGCACCCCAGAGGAATATCAGAGTTGAGAAATCTGGGAAGGACAGAACTGAGGAGTGCAGATGGTGAGGAATTTTCTTCATAAATACAGGCCATACATGAACAAGTGAAACAACAACTACAAGGCAGCAGCATCAGATACAAAAGAAGAGCAGACTTGATCAGAAAAGAAGTTCATTTTGAAGTACGAGATTTGGTTTTGGCACACTTGAGAAAGGAGAGATTCCCAAGGAAGCAGTATAACAAACTGAAGTTCAAAAGGATTGGGCCATGCAATATACTTAGAAATTTTTCTGCAAATGCTTATGAGATTGAATTACCCCCTGATGTTGGAATATCTCCCATTTTTAATGTTGCAGATTTGTACAAGTATGAAGATGATGGTGCAGAAGAAAGATCAGCAGACAAGGGACAGATTGAGTGGAAAGAGCAGCTACCTCCAGCACAACCATTGCAAACAGAGAAGATATTGGACAAAAGAGTGTTCAAAAGGACCAGAGGAAAAGAGTACTTTCAGTACTTAATCAAATGGAAGGATAAGCCAGAGGAAGATGCCACTTGGATGACTGAAGGAATGTTGCAGAAGATAGGCAGATCAATGGAAGAGCTCATGGATAGGAGCCCATGAAGAAGATTGCCCTCGGGAGTTTGATGGAGGGGCATTAGACACTGGCCAGCAATGTAAGAGGTTTGTCCACATGTTGTGGCTAGGAGGGTTCGAAATCCTTGAATTGTAACAGCTAGGTGTCAATACCTCAATTGACTATTTTTATTTAGATTAGTTAGGATTGGTAGAAGTCGAGTAGTTGGATTAGATCCATCTGTCAGTTCAGTTATTTGAATAAGTTGTAATTATACCTTTGATTTCTAGAACGGTCCTCTCAGAGGAACCGAAGAGTCATATATTGATGTATATAAGTTGTATTCCTCGGATGCATTGAGGAGGAGGAGGAAGAGAGTGATTCCTGCAATAAAATCTGTGTATTAACAATTGCTTCTAGTTAAATGAATTTCAGTTCCCGTTGATTATCTAACTTTCTTGAGTCGCTATTTGTGAGGAAATTCTTTTGATTGTGAGGTGATTGAACATTGTCTTATGTATAACTGTTGAACTGATATTGTGTGCAGAATATTGGTGAATCAAGTAACCATGAAACATTTGTAATTCTTTGTCCGTTTCTTTCTCTCGAATTGTCCGAGTGAGTGAAGAAATCTCGTGTGTAGGTGAGGTCTGTTAATAATGGCGAATCCCTTTTAATAAAGATATGAATTCATTTATTATTAATTGAAGTCCGGAATTGGGACTAAACCCTGAGTTAGTAAACGGAGTGGATAAAATAATAGCACAAACCAGACTTACACCCGTGGTCAAGCACTATACCAAACCCGCAAGTGGATTTTCAAACCGGGTTGCCCATATCGCACCGCTTTTGGGTGAGTAAGCGGTATTTTCTATTTGCGAGCGATTCCGTAGGGAATGCGACACGTGGTGAGGTGGACCCATGGAAAACTGCTGTCATAGTGCGCCATCGCACGTTATCATTTGACTAGGGAAGCCAAGCGATATCGCGGAGAGCCGTTGATTTGGGAAGGGGCCATCGGGTGGTAGTCGGTTGATAAAGATGTGCGGAAGATAACCAAGTATGGTACGAGCATTTGATTGGGCCGTCGATTACGTATGTGGGGCCGGAACTGAAGGTCTATTTAAAAATCATTTATTCAAAAGGCGTTGGTTATTGATATAAAGCTCAATTATATAATTTAATTGCCAAAGGTTGTGGATAACGTTTATTTATCAAATTCCACGAATTTGATAAATAAATTTCCGAGGAAGAGGTAGTAGTCGACGTGGACAAAGAACAGGGTTCTAGAAGAGAGATGTTGACAGAGCCACGCTACAGTTGACCATCTCTCCTTAGGGGTGACTTTCAAACTTTGTTTCCGTCAAAGAGGGAGATGAGCATGGCAGTTATGAGGACAAAAAAAATGAGCACTTAAAGGAAGACAGTGATGGTAGTGATACCAATGAATCACTCCCAACTATAGAAAAAGGTGGTGCTGATGAGCAAGATGAAGATCAAGAAGATAGTGAAGAAAATGATGAGGATGGCAGTCAACAAGAAAATAAACATGACAATCAAGAGAAAAATGTGCATAAGCATGACAATGAGCCTAGTCATAGTGCAAACATTAAAAAAATGGATGAAGATGACGAACATGAAGAAACAGAGGGAGATAAGGAGGAAATAGAAGATAAAGATGAGGAAAACAATGAGGTGCAAGCAAAATTTGATGAAGGGGACAATGAAAAAGAAAATGACCCTAATAGGACAGTCAATGACGAGCAAGACAACGAAAGAGATAGTCATGAGATAAAGCATCCTCCTAATGATGATGGAAGTGAATATAGCCCAAAATATGATGAAGAAAAGGACCTTTATGATGGATAGAACCAAAGTGAGGCAAGTGAAGAGGGTTTTGATCAAATTAAAGACCAATGTGACACTATCGAAGGCAGTGAGGAAAATGAAGATGATGATGATGCTAAAGCTCAGGACAGTAGTGATCAAACAAAGCATGAGGTGATTGGTGGGGGCCACAGTAAAGATAAGGGATCTGATGACAACACCAAGGGTCACAGCCAAGATGAGGACATTACCAAAACCATCATCACTCCTCTCACATTCACATAGCACAGAGGAAAAAGAGATGTATTTTCTGCCTCAAAAAGGAAAAGGGCCATCTCCTCTCTAGTTATCAAACCATTGGAAAAGGGCATGGAAAAGATGGAAAGGGGTGAGCAGCAAGTAAAGATGAGGAGAAGTAAGAGAATCAAGAAAACTACTCAAGAGCCTCAATTCATTGATCTAGACAGTGACAATGAGGACAAGGAGATGACCACCAGATTGCTACTCTTAACCAAAGGTGCACATCTTAAGGAGTGGGAAACATATTTCGAGATGGCACAACGTGTCATTCAGTATTACAAGAATGAGCAAAGTCACTTCAAGAAGGTGAAAAGGGGCCTTGCTCTCCAGAAGAAAATGACCAAGCACTATGCAAAGAAAGACATGCTTGCTTGTGCCAAACCGAAGGAGGCCCTCATGGAGATAAAAAAACCTAAAAGAGGCAAAAGAGCATGATAGCCTTGGATTTTTGGCTGAGGCTTCTTAACAAGTGTCCAAGACCTCTTGAGGGACTACTCCACCAATTCTGGGAAAAATTGAACAAAATTTTGTGTTTTTCAAATTTTGAGGCCTCTATGCGCAGCACCCTTGGCGCTGCAGACAAATTTGGTGCATCCTCAACTTTCAAACTTTACATTTTTGGATTCCTCTCATCATCAGCAGTCTTCTCACAAAATTTCAGATCATTTGGAGCAGTTTTGACCCCCCAAAAGGTCAAAAGACACCAAAATTTTGACCTTTCTACCTCATTTTTAGGCAAGGTGTTGTGCACAGAGAAGTGTTGGGAGAATGGGTTTTCGAACAGGAAAATGGAACCCATCCATGAAAAATCAAGCATTTCTGGAAATTAGACTCATCAGGCTTTCCAACAAGCCATCACAGATCCAAATCTGGCATCGAGAAGGGATCCAAAACTTAGTCACAAAATACCCTATTTTCTGCTGAAGTGGCGCTGCACACAGAGACTGTCTAATTGTGTTTTGGACCAAAAGTCAAAAAAATACACTCATTTATCGAAAATTGATATTTTTGAGTTTTTTGAGGCAAAACACTCTAGAATTAGGTGAAAATAGTTATTTTGGAATTTATTTCTTAGGATATTATGTGCCTTGGGCCTTTCATGGTCTCTTGGCCATAAATGACATTTATGGTTGAATTTGACATTTTCCTACCATATTTAGGGTTTTAGTCCTCCTTTGCTCCATAAACAGAGCATGATTCCCTCATGTGTTTTTTTTGCATTTGATGATCTTTGAGAGAAATACATGGTTTATATGAGCTTGGAGAAGAAATTGGTGTTGTGGAGTTGATGAATGGCTTGTTTTGCTTGATGATGGAGAAGCTTGTTTGCAGGATTCCTTAGCTTGGTGAATGGTGATGTATTCTTAATTTTTTTATGTTTACTTGTTATCATTATGCTTCACTCTTCTTAGTTTCTATAAATAAGAAAAGTATAGGTTGAGACATGCTCTTTGAGGCACCTCAGTCCTCCTGTTTGTGATAGCCTTAATGTTTTCCTCAGCTGGTTGTGTTTGAAGAATTCTTAGTTGATCTTCAAGCTTCCTTATGCTTGTTAGTTTCATTTATGGATTAATATGCTGGTTAAAAAATATGATTCACGGTATGCCCTGCTTATTTGAGACTGTCTAAAACCCCGTCTTGGAACCTTTCTTTGGAGTATTGTTTGATAGGTTAAGTCAAAGATGTCTCATTCGATATTGCCCTTTTTCCATGCCTACCAACTTGTTTCAGAGTTCTTTATAGATTTATTTATGATGTTTAGGAGTTCCCTCTTCATAGATTAAGTTATTTGTATCTTGTATGTTTTCCCAAAGTTTGGAGGTGAATTGACTAAAGTTAGATGCTCTTATGCTCTCTATGTTTCACTGACATGTTTATCTTGGATATTTATTGGTTTAAAATATTATCATAGAGTAAATGGTTTACCATAGCTCATGTTTAGTATCTTGTGCTAATCATATTTAAGACTTACTTGTTCATAGGTATTTGAAAAAGGATTCTTGATTTCCCTTTGCCCTACCTTTTCACAAACTTGATGTCCATCCCACTTCACTCATAAACTTAAAGGATCCATTAACCTTGCTAAATTGGCCTTGCACTACACTCTGGTTTATTATTGAGACACCCTTGAATTTCATTGACTCCATAGCCCAATGGCTTTGACAGACTCTCACTCCATCTATCCTACTTGACCATCTTACCCAACCAAAATAATCAACAAAACCCTACACTTAACAACTAGCCTAAAATCAAAACCCTGGAGAAAAAAGAACACATCCCTTGCACCCAATAGAGAGATCCCTCCTTGAGTCCAAGAAGGCTAGGTCCTAGGACTCAAAAGACTGGTTCCATGTTACCCTGTCATTTGGTCTACCAATCTGCCAAATCACGGAACACTAACAACTTGTAGCCTTTGACAACAAGTCTTTCTTTGTGTCTTTTTATGTTGCCTTCAATATTGATTTTGGTATTATAGACCCATTTCACTCCAATGAATTCTTTACCTTGTGGGAGGTCCACTAACTCCCATGTATCATTATTTTCTATTGCTCCAATCTCTTCATTCATTTCTTCAATCTATTTTTATTCTTTTACTAAATCTTTAAAATGGACTGGGTTATCAACATGAAAAAACAAAGAAAATAAAGAATTTAGACCAGTATTATTATTTACTTCTTATTGCTCATAAATTTCACTCAAATCTCTGAATCTTGGTCTTCTTGGTTTGCTTGGAGTTCCACTTGAACTTGAGGGGGTTGTTTATCCCTGTGTTTTGGTTGGAGAAGCACTTCCTTGATTTTGCACTGTTGCTCTATTGCTTGCTTATGGTGTGCTCTACTGAGCTTGTGTAGGTGGAGGAGGAGCCACTATTGAGGGATTATTTTCTACAATCAATTCTTATGTATCTTCATGTGAAATACATGTCTTCAGACTCATAGTTTTCTCTAAAATTCCATCCCAAGATTCCTCTTCGATGAATTGAACATCTCTGCTGATTATTACCTTCGTGGTTGATGGATTATAGAGCTTGTAGGCCTTGGATTCATCACTGTGTCTAAAAAATACACACTTCTCCCCCTTGTTGTACAACTTCTTCCTTAACTGATCTGGGACATGTGCATATTCCACACATCCAAATACTCTCATGTGAGTGACAAGCAACTTTTTTCCACTCCATGCTTCTTCCAGAACTCTGTTTATCACAACTTTGTTTGGACATCTATTTAAAATATATGTTGCACAATTGACAGCTTCTTCCCAATACTCATTTGGAAAATGCTTTGCCTTCAACATACTTCTGACCATGTCCATGATGGTCCTATTCTTTCTTTCTGCAACACCGTTTTGCTGTGGTGTATACCTTGTGGTACACTGTTTGTGTATGTCGTGCTCCTTGTAGAAAAGTAGGAAGTCTTTGGAGATATACTCTCCACCATTGTCAGTTCTCGACACTTTTATGTAGTGCCCACTTTGTTTCTCATCAAGATATTTGAAGTGGTAGAACTGTTCAAACACTTCAATTTTCTATTTTAGGAAATAAACCCATGTATTTCTTGTGTAACCATCTATAAATTTTAAGACATAATGATTGCTAGCTAATGATGGTGTTTGCATTGGTCCACACAAGTCTGAGTGTGCCTTTTCCCTTATACTCTTTCCTGCTCAAAATTATTCTCTGTGTTGTTTGCCCAAGATGCAACCTTCACATAGGTTGTCTAGTTTCTCTATGAGTGGTATTCCTCTTACCATTCATTTTCTATGCAGCAGGTTCAAACCTCCAAAATCGAGTTTTCCAAATCTCAAATTCCATAACCAGTTTTCATATTTCACTTCTTCTTGAAAGACCTCTTGTGTGACTTCTGCTACAACACCTCCTTCCTTCATGCTTGTTATGATCTTGAGAGGAAACATCCTATTTCTTGTCATATTCACTTTTGCAATGACCCTTTTACTTGGAGGTATGTCTATGATTGTACACACATCATTCTTAAAAAACACATTGTAGCCCTTATTCATGAGCTGTCCAATACTTAGAAGGTTACATTTCAGGCCAGGTACATAATAGGCATCTGGCACAAACTTCTTATCTTCCTTATTTGTCAGTATTTTTACTCTTCCTTTCCCCATGACAGAGACATTGCTATCAATCCCTGTTGTTACTTCATATTTCACACTCTCATCTAGATTGGAAAACATTGCTATGTTTCCAGTCATATGGTTACTACATCCTGAATCTAAGAACCATACATCTTCTTGTTTTTCTTGTACTACATTACAAGTTAAAATCACATTTCCTTGGTTTTGATTTTCTCTTGTAAAATTTACATTAGGTCTATTACCCATATCATTTTGTTTCTTTCTAAATTCATTGGCATAATGCCCATAATTTTTGCAATAATGACATTGGAATTGAGATTTATCATACCTCTGTCCTTATGCTTGATTTTGGCTTGAGCCTCCGCTTTGATTATAGTTTCTGACCCTTCCACTTGTGCTTGCAGGGCTGCTCCTTCAACCTCTATGTGGGTTTCTTCCTCTTCCTCGGTAGTTTGATATTCCTCGACCTCTACCTTGACTGAAAGACATTTGTGTCTTGAAATCATGCTCCAATGAGGATTTCATTGTTCTGTTTAGTATATATTCATGAGAAATGAGTGATGCACAAAGCTCATCCATTGAAAAGTGTGAGAGATCCTTTGTATCTTCTATGTCCACTATTATGGCACCAAACCTTGTTGGTAGACTTCTTAACACTTTCACCACTATTCTTCTTTCCTCAAGTGTCTCTCCATGAGACCTTATTTGGGTAACCAACCCAATCACATGTGTGAAGAATGAGTCTGTGTTATTAGACTCTTTCATATAGAGAGTTTCAAAGTCTCTCCTCAACATTTGTAATTTTGTTGTCTTCACCTTCTCCATGCCTTGATAGGTTGTCTTGAGAATATCCCATGCCTCCTTGGACTCTTTTGTTGCTGCAAATCTTGGGAAAATACTCTCATGTATTGCTTGGAAGATATAGAAGAGGGCTTTGGAGTCATTCTTCCTATTATATTTCAACAAGTCTCTTTCTGTTGTTGTCAAAGCATTAAGCACTGCTGCATCTACTAGTTCTTGGAAACCATGTTCCACCAGCTCCCATGTATCTTGTGAAGCAAACAAGGCCCTCATTGTAATGGCCCAATAGTCATAATTATTCCCATTGAATTGTAGTAGTTGGGGATTTTTTAGGCTTGTGCCTACACCTGCCATTATGACTATGTAAACAAACAATCTCCTTGACTGTGTAAAACATAAGCCTTCTCACTGCTGGAGAAATCCGCTTCTCAAACCAATATTAGAGCTTCTTCAGTAAAGAGAGCTTGTTCTTTTACTGAGAGCCTAGACCTGCTCCGAAACCATGTTGAAAATATTGAATAAAACAATCAGAGAGGGATGCTTCCCCCATAACATAGAGAATGAAAAATTGCTGTAGAATTAATAGTCAAACATACAGACAGACAACGTAAAACAAAAGCAGAACAAAATTTTCAATTTATTCAAGTCTTCTCTGAGTTTCAATTCATTCTACTCTAAAGACATAATGAAATTACATATGCTTATATCAAAATGGTCATAGCTTGAAATCCTAATTCTAAATCAATGCAATTAAATGCTAAACTGACGTTCAACAACCAAACTTGTCCTTCTACTATGTTTCTATGTGTATACACGAAACACGTACAAAACACATAACTGGAGGACCTGAAATCTTATTCATTCTGGATGTGAAAACACATCGCATCCGTCACTTTATCGCAGATTGAAGATCTCATCATTTAACATATGCACAAACTGGGTAAACACAAAAGCTTGTGATGTGCGATTATAATCGCATCGCATAAAAAATAACATACGTTGAGGCCAGATTGGCAGAAAGCGTTAAATATTGTGGTTGTGATGTGTGATGCGATATCGCATCGCAACATCAAGATATTTGTAGCTGGGGCTTAAAGGCAAGGGATAAACATTGTGAAAATTGCTCTGCGGTGCAGCTTAAAATGCGGTAAGTGTGATAAACGAAATACAAAGGAATTTAGCAGAAATAAAAGGTTTGGGGCATATGGAAAATGCAGTAAGGTTTAAGGTGGGTCCCACCAATATCGCATCAACGGAAACATAACATACGGTGAGGGATTAATGTTAAGGCTTAAGATTTGCAGAGTGTGGGCGACGATGCGGTAAGTCATGGTAAGTGCAAAATGAAAAAATCGAATAAATAAGCAGAATACAAAGGATTTTGGTGGATTGCAAATGCGGTGGAGGTATGGAGGGTCCCACCAGATATCACATCGGTGGGGATTTAAATTACGGCTTAATGCGTTAAGGGAAAGGTAAAGGATTTGTGATGCGAGCGGTTTAAATGAGAAGGTAGGTGAACTGCGGTGGGTAAAGAAATAAACGCAGGGAATGGGCGAGTACTCTATTTTTGACATTTTGCG
The DNA here is from genome assembly GCA_034641835.2 of Pinus albicaulis. Lineage (NCBI taxonomy): Eukaryota > Viridiplantae > Streptophyta > Pinopsida > Pinales > Pinaceae > Pinus > Pinus albicaulis. Next base: position 1,264,390,008 of record CM076583.1, on the reverse strand, counting down.
TGAAAACACCTCTGACTTGAAATTTGGGTTGTGTCCTTCCTTGCAACAAAAATTGATGAAGTGTGGGAAGTTGCCACTCTCTTATTCATGGCAGTGGTTGGGAGTTAATTCCAACACTAAGAAGGATATAACACCAATGGATAGTTTCCCTCATTATGGTGTGGTAAAATACGGTTAAGTTAGGATCATATGAAGTTATATGGGTAGCAAGAAGTGGGTAGTTACTTTGTGGTAGTCATTGCCTAAATAGACTTCTCGTACTGCCTTAGTGGAAATCAAGTTCAAGTTCATTGACACATCCTCCAAATTTAGCCATGAGCGATTCCAGATAACCTAGGAAAAGGCCAATATTTTACGTAAATTGAAGGTTTAGGTAATTAATACTAGTTGTGGATGTTTCATCCATGCCTGCATATAGATTTTTTTGCAGGTGAGGTTAAATTCAAGGATTAACTTTGAATATTGATTTGAAATCCTCTGTTATATATAAGAGCTTTCAGATAATTTTATCGAGCACTGATTTTTTCTAGGCAACTTTTAGTTTTTATTATTGGTAGCACAAAACTATTGTTGTTTTTTAATTTTTAGAGAAACTACATAAAAAAAACCATTTATTTAATTTCTAGGTTAAAAGAGACAATGTTAACTATCTTTGTGAAAATTGATTAAAGTGTTTTGTGCTCATTATGATGTCTTATTTTGCTGTGTTGGAATGAAAATCTCCATTTTCATGTATTTATGCTTTTGAGATTGACTGACTGATGGTGAAGTGGCGACTATGAATATGCAAATTTATGAATCTTTAGGGGATTCGTTTTTTTATTCTTGAATGAACATCATAGTAGGGATTGTAAGCATAATTTTCCTTTTTAGACTTACTTTCATGGAGTATTGATTATGTGTAGTTTAGTTTATTGCCCTTCAAAAGGAATCTCTTGAGTTGGCCTTTGCCTACTTCCATATTCTTTCACCTTTATCCTCCATGGAGTCATTTCTCATTCTCGAATGAAAATTATATCAGGGATGGTAATCCTAATGTTCCTTTTTATTATTTTCATGGCCTCCACTCATTATTTCCATTTTAGATTGATTCAAAGGGAGTCAAACTGTAGTAAGTGCAAAAAATGTATAGATGGAATAATTGTACAGAATGCTTTTGTGGTTCTCATGGTATAGACTCTTTATAGATAGTTTCCTTCTATTCATTGTAGCCATTTCACACTCATTTGAAGAGATAAAAACTACAATAAATTCAAAAAACCATATACATGAAATAATGTTTGAGTGTTTGTCTCTAGTTCTTAGTAAGAATCAAAATAAACAGGAAATCAAACTTTGACTATTCAATTAAAGAAATTGTGTATGATTTACAATTATTACCACTTTTGTAATATTTTTAAGTTCGCGTCACATTCCTAATGGTTTAGCACTAGAGAATGGGATTAAAGAACTTGTACTCGTTTTATTTTTTCTCTCAAAATATCTTCGTAGCTAAAATATTTAAAGCTGGTAATAATCGAACACGTATGCATTTCAGGTGAGGTTGGAAGATGGTAAAGAAGGGGCATGTAACTAAACATCCAATAGTTTTGTTGCACCCTACACATTATTTTCTGTATGAGGTCAGATACTCGTGGTCTTTTCATGTCACAAACCAGTCCAAATGCCCAAAAGAAATGAAGGACAAGAAAAGGAAAATCCAATCACCTTAACAACAAGTAGTAAATTGTAAGCTTTTGATCAAGTGAGAGAGTTCAATATTGAGAAAAAACATATTTTATATCAAATATTTTCTATTAGAACTTGAAAGAGAATCTTTGAAGATTGAGAGGTAATCTATGTTGGAAAGGTTATAGAATCTGTAAATTTGGCATAATGTAAGTGATTTCTCTTTATCTTCTAGCTTTGAATCACATTTTGTTTACTAATTTTTATATTTAGTGATCTTTTATATGTCATGATTCTTACATCATTCCTTTGCTACACCTGGTGCAATTTCTAGTCTTTATTACCATAAATATTTATTTAATATAAATTCACCCTTAATCTTACCAATAACTTAAATTTTAGTTGAATAATGTAATAATAAAAATGACATATGTTATGAGCATAATATTTTAATATAAATAATTTTATGTTTGATATTTCAAAGTTTTATTATAATTTTTAAAAATTTTATAATAATTATTATATTAGTTAATTTGAACTCTCTCTCTCTCTCTCACACACACATGCACACACATATAAATAATTTATTAGTGATTAATTATGTTAAAATTCTATTACCTATTACTTATATTTTTGTTTGAATATTTGTGGGAATTTCTTATCACACCCAAGGAAATTGGTTACCGTTGAGACAAATCATATCAAGACAAGCATCAAGTTAAATCAAAGTAATTTATACTGAAGTATTTTCCAATGAATTTACATCCAAATATTTACCTATCAATATATATTGATATGTGGGAGCCATTTATCCACATAAATTTTGAAAAGGGAATTGTATAAAAAGAGTGTATTAATTTTTTGATAAGAAAAAAAATAGAATTAATATAATTTTTTTTTTAAGTTTTTGAAATTTATTTTAATTAATAAAAGGAGGGATTACACTAAGTATATATAGTTTTCCACACTCAAAAAATATAATCCTGGTAGAGCATATCTTCAATTATGTGTAACAAAAAAAATACCATGTAACCACCCTCCTCCCACATTTACCCAAGTTAACTGGTCCACTGGGGTAAACAGGTGAAGAGGGACTAATATGATGTGATTCAACCTCCTATGTCACCTTAAGGAAGTGGAACCGACATAAAGCCACCAATATAACCCTCCACACATACTACAGAACCTTTAGGAGCCAGCCAACCCTTCTAGGTGTTCAACCCCTGAGACAACTCATCATTTGACTGACCTGGACCCTTAGTCACTCCCATGACAAGCGTTACAAGAGATTGAGGTCTTCAAGTCACTCCCACAGTAAGGCATGGTAGTGAATGTGGAATTTTCCAGCAAGTAATTCTATGCTAACGACCTCAGATTCTAAGCCACCTTTTCAAGGCCAAGACTCAAGCCACTACCCATAACTTCATGAAAACTTCAGGAATCATAAATAACATGGAAACAAAGATACTAATGCAAACTTTGATACAAATACTTGATATGACCCCTACTATCCATGGCCAGAATTTTTCCAAAGATGTTACAAATATGAAATCTACAAGTCATAATAAGATAACTGAGCATAATGGTCTCCTACTTATCTGAGAATCGGTAAGAAGCATTGATGCCTTATCACAATAGCGTCATTATCATCTATTAGGTCATATATTTATTTTTCATTCTTTTGTTAATCAAAACATGATGACAGCCATACTCCAAGTTTGTCATAAAATATACTCATAACCATCATATAACCAATAGGAATAACAAGGATATAACAACCATAAAAACCTCTGATGAAAATGTATATTTACCCATCCAATACAAGAGAGAAAGAGATATTATTAACATGTGTAAAATGAAACTAGGTATCGGACTTCCACATACCATCCGAACATAGACCAAGATGAACCAAATATTTCTTTCAGCCAGTCACCCATGTGTCATATTTCAAGAATGAATGTAGGATCTCATGAAACAAATCAATCAAAACCAATCAGGGCATCCAGAGGCCAAACCACCTCAACCCTCAACCAGTGATACAACCTCACGGTCAGACATCACTAACCATCACCAGATTTGTCTCTACTGAAATTTTCCATGGCTCTAGAGTGTTTTTCCAACCAGGGCTTCAAGGACTAGTAACTCAACCCATAGTTGTTATCGGGCTTCAAGAGCATTTGTCCAACCAGGGATTTCTGGACTAGTTACTCAACCCACTGAGGACTTCCATAATGTTTTTCCAACCAAGTATTCTAGAACTAGTAACTCAACCCAAGTTGTTACATGGCTTTGAGAGTGGTTGTCCAACCAAGGCTTCTAGGAACTAGTTACTCAACCAACAGCCAAAGATGAGCACCAACCAAAAAAAAATAAGAAGATAAAACCCACAACACCATGGTTATTTAGGAAATGGAAAGGCTAGGAAAAATCATTGTCACTTCAAGAAATCTCCCATTCCAATGAAAGATCATAACCAATAAATCACATGCATATTCCATGCATGCCAAAACTAGCAAGAAAATCATACATGCAACTCTGTACCTACAAGAAAAACTTGTTGTAGTTGTTGATCTCAATGTACTCTTGTGCTTTCCTGCTCTTCCTTTTCATTCTTGATCCAAATACCAAGTATGCCACAATACTTCAAGAGTGCTCCAAGAAAACTCCAAGTGTCAAAGAGTATGCGAGAGAGAGAGAGAGAGAGTGAGAATAGAAGAAGATAGCTTCAAAACTAAATTGATCTTCAATTTTCCATTATTTTCCTCCTCACATGCAACCTCTGACCTTTCACCTTCATTTCTCCTATTTTCCATTATTTTCATAAATAAAATGCCAATAAATATCACTTTGTCTTTCCAAACCTTTTTCATTTCCTTTTCCAATTTCCATAGCCATTAATTAATCACAAGTGATCCCCATCACTATGTTTTTTCCCAAAATTCAGCTTGGAATACGTGTCTCATGACCAAGGTCTTAATTTAGCTTTATTAAATTTATTACATGGATTTTTAACCAAGGTTGTTACACATCATTATTACCTATTCAAACTTGGAAACTAATAATTATTTAGACAAATAACAAAAGGAGGACCACACCATATCAACTGGATATATCCATGGCCCTCACCAGTAAACTTTACAAAAAAACAAAAGAGTATGACAAGAGAAAGAACATGCTTTTCTAGAATTGCAAACCACTGAGTACATTGGAAAGTGACATCAAGTGAGGAATCATCATAAGCCATCCTTGTGTGAGAAAAAAAAGATTCATGTGATAGGAAAACATTAAAGAGTTGACCACTGATATGCCAAAAAGAGTACTAACAACATCCAAGAGTTCCATGCATGAGACCACCTGAAAAGAGAGAATTGAAGGCGTCAAGCCGACATTAGTCTGGAATGAGTTCTGGAGAAAGAGGAGAGGAATTTTCTTGTGGATAGGTAATCTCAAGAGAAGATACAATAGCTAGGGGAACATTTATGACTACAGGGGAGTCATTGAGCTCTTCTGTCTTAGCCTCCGAAACTAATATTAACTAGTATTGACATAGTTTAACAAGTATTAGTATAGTTATATAAATTAAATGGTTGGTAAACATTAGTAAGTATCAATGCACAATAAATACCAAAGAAAAACTTTATTTCATGATAAATTTCACATTACCAAAATAAAATAAATAATAAAAATAAACTAAATTATAATTATATTTTATTTATTTTATTTTTTGTTACGTTATGTGAGTCCTGAGAATCAAGATGACTACACACCTAACCTGTGGCTTCACTAGTTGTGACACAAGGGCATTTAAGTTGTCAAAATAACTTCGGGATCACACCCAGTATAAGCCACACTAATCCTTAGCAAGGCAAGATTTTTTCCCACTGAGTTTCGAACTGGTGACTTTTACACCAGAGAGTACCTTAAAAAAACACCCTATCACCATCTACTTTATGGCCATGGATTCTTATTATTATTATTTATAATAATATAATATATGAATTAAATACATATACATTCAAAAAAACAAGTAATAAGAAAAATATATAAAATAATAATAAGGAACAAGAGTTTAATGACACTTGTGTATATCTTTTTAGTTAAATTGAAAAACAACCTTTGAATAAATTATGACCTTTATTAAAATAAACATATACAGATATTTACTAGAAGTTTAATATTTACCATCCACCTAATAATTATAGATAATTAAATTAAAATTCTAGAAACTAGTTCTAAATAAGCACCCCTAATATATATAGGCACAGTCTAACTTATAGACGAGATGCCCTTTTTCATGACATTTTTCTGGTTAATTTTAATCCTAATCTGAGAGACATTTTAAAATTTTTGAGTTTAAATGGTTTAATATACATTATTTGAGTGCCCAAGGGGTTTTTTAGGGTGTTGAATCTATTTATGCATTCAAAAATATATTTTAAACAACAAAAAATCTTGAAATTGTATTGCCGGAATTTCGTGAATTCGAGTGAAAAAGACTATTTTGTCTATAAGTTAGACTCATATATATATATATATATATATATATATATATATATATATATATATATATATATATATATATATATATATATATATATATATATATATATATATATATATATATATATAGACATAACCTTAATTATTAAAAAAAAAAAAAGGGAAAATAAATAGTACTATTATAATAATAAAAACAAAAAACAAAAAAAATTCTATAATGAAATAAATTAATATAAATCTATTTAATTTTGTTGAATTTTATTTTTTGAATCAGTTTTGATTTTTATTATATTTAAAGTGAATATAGATATTTGCTAGTAAAAATAAAAGTTAAATACATTTTGTTGAAAATGGCACCAACAAAGGATTCTAATTTATTCTTCCCTTGAATTAAATTAGAATAAAATTGTAATTCCACATCACATGAAAAATTGTACGATCTAACTAAGTTAGGATGCTAACTAAGTTAGGATGACTTAGTTGGTTCGGTTAATTTGAGTTGAGGGTCAAACTAGAGGCATGTAGAGTATCTCCTACATTATAGGAGACCTATTTAGTTTATCTTGAGTTGTAATTAATTCTCACAATTTATCTTAGTTAAAATCAATTTAACTAGCTCTAACCGATGGAGGAACTAGTGAGAGGTCAAAGAGTGGAACTTGGACTTGTACCACATCCAGTGATCAATTCGATAATTGATAATTCACTCATAAATAACTCATGCATGTCAATTCTGAGAAAGACCCGGTTGAAATTGAAGTTCAAGGGAAGTGTACTATCAATTGTATAATTATCTTAATTTTAAAGGTGATGCATGCGATCAAAGGAAGGCCCCTAATGGATTGCACAATATGGATTGGGAATTTAGCTAGTTAATAGGGCCTAATTACCCAAGGAAATAGTTCAAGTAAATAGGGATCGTGGAGGGAATAAAATTGGTTAATTATTGAACCAAGCTTGTATAGGAATCAATGAGACAGATAGAGATAGTGCAAAGGTTTCTCAGCTTGGTGAAAATTATTGTAATATATATTCTCGTATTTTGTTACTTATGAAATATACAGATACCGGTGTTTTTAGTTGAGACTTTCCCAAGGAAAATCTTTGTGTTGTGCGATTGAAATTCTTTCTCTTTTATGCTTTGTGATTTCGCGACCTAAATTGGTTTTCGTAGTTTGTAGAGTAGATTCAAGTATATTGTATTAGCATATTAAAAATATCATTTGAATCTATGTGGCTTTTATACATGGTATCAAAATATGAATCATAATAGAAGAGAAGAATAAGTGTTTGTTATGTAACCTCCATGGAAAAGCAAATCCATATGTTATGTGGAAGGAATTAACATATTTTTTTTCATAACAACAACGACCACATGAAGATGGAACTAAAGGATAAGCTCAGAAAAATCAAGATGGAAAAGGGTGACAAAATACCAAAGTGCTTATCCAAGTTTACCCAATGTCAGGATGAGCTTGGAAGTGTTCGTGTTACAGTTTCCAAAGATGATTTGGTGAGCCTAGAATTACTAGGCCTTCCCAAGAGCTGGCACAACTAGTACGATTCGATGAATGGGAGGGTGAAGCTACCAGAGTGGGAGTGTTTGTGGTCCCACTTGGTACAAGTAGAGATTCAGAGGAACACTAGAGATGGATCATCATCAAAGAATGATGATGAGGAGAGTTGTGCCTTGGCTGGAAAGGAAAATAAATGGAAAGGGAATTCATCCCATTCCAAATCAGATTCTAGTCAGATAGGAAAGAAGAAGGACTTGTCAATGATTAAATGTTTTCATTGTCACAAGTTGGGACACTATGCCACGAAGTGTCTGCACAAGAAGGTCGACAATAATCCCTCAGGAGGAGCAACAAGTGAAGCACTTGCTTCATAGTTTGAGTTGGATATCACTACCAATGCATGCATGGTGTCATCGGTGATGGGTTTTTTGTGGTAACTGTATAGTGGAACCTCATTCCATATGATCAGAAACAAATATTTCTTCTTCGACTTGGAGGAGAAGGAACTATATATGAACATCTATATGGGAGATGATGGTAGGTATAACGTTACCGGAATTGGTATTGTTACCTTTCAAAGGGAGTCTGGTTCTCTTCCACGACCAAGCATAGGTATTATGTGATTTTTGTAGATGATTTTTCACGCAAGTGTTGGATACTATTCATGCAAAAGAAAGAGCAGAAGTTCTCAAAATTTTGTGAGTTCAAAGAACTTGTTTAAAAATACACATCAAAGAAGGTGAAGGCTCTCTATAGCAACAAAAGTGGATAATATGTGTCGAATGAATTCAAGAACTTCTTTGTATAAGAAGGCATTCAACAACAGTTGATAGCACCTCATAACGGACAAGAGAATGAGGTTGCAAAAAGGAAGAACATAAGCATTGTGGGAGTTTCACGAGCAATGTTACATGATCAGGGTCTACTGTTGCATTGAAAGTTATCCCAAGACCAGAAGACAATTCATTTGTAGGATCCAGGTGGATTTACAAGTTGAAGCAAGTAGCATATGGGAGTGTGGAGAAACACAAGGCTAACTTTTTAGCCAAGAGGTTCTCTTAGGTAGAGGGAGTAGATTACGAGGAGACCTTTGCTCCAGTAGTAAGGTAATATTCAATTAGATATATTCTTGCACTTACACTGATACACCACACAAATATCGGATGTACCTTCCATCTCACAAGATGATAGTGGTTCGTAGAGATGTGAAATTCAATGAAGGAAATTCTGTGCAAATTTCCCTTGAGAAGGAGCTTCGTATGCCTGCATATTAGGAGCTCTTGGTTCCAAAAGAAGAACCTTAATATGTGGAGCAACCACAAGAAGAGGAGAAAAGAGTGGAAGCACCCACTCAAGCAGAGACATCCAGAGGCAGAAGGAAACACACTAGATAGGCTGGCAACTTGAAATTAGAGAACTTTTGAGGTCTAAAATGGGCCTCCTAAGAAAACTTACAAACAAAATAAATTTTACAAGAACCAATAGGATTCAAGATGATGATTCCAACCATGGGGGGTGATTCACCATTTTTGGGATAAAAAGGTAAAAGGATTAAAATATAATAAAATAATAAAACTAGTTTTTTAACTTATCTCCCTAAGGTTTTACTCAAATTTCGAACGGGAGCACTCGTTGAATGAAAAATTTAATTCCTCATCCAAGGAGTACTCATGTTTCATATTTTCAATAGACCCTTCTACACAAAAAATAAGAAATACATGAAAAATGTGATTGCAATAATATATTTCATTTATTTCTCATTTTTTGTGTAGCAAGGTCCATCGAAAGTATCAAACATGGGTACTCGTTGGATGAGGAATCAAATTATGCATCCAACGAGTGCTCATGCTTAAACTTTGAGTAAACCCATAGGGAGATAAGGTGAAAATACGAGTTGAAAAAGTAGTTTTTTCTTTTTTTTTCCTTCTAAAATTTGATGATGTAATCAAGTCTTATTTTATTATTTCCACTATGATTTTATAATTTAGTTAGGAGGCCCATTCTAGACCTCAAAATTACCCTAATTCTAGATAATGTGGGAGCACACACATCACAACGCAGCCAAAGAAGGACCCTAGATTAGTACACTAGATACATGTATCTTATGAGTGAGAGTGTAGAGATTGCGCCATCCTCATTCGAGGAAACAGTGTATAAAATAGTATGGGTTGATGCCATGGTAGAGGAGTATGACTCCATTATGAAAGACAGTGCATGGGAATTTTTCCCAAGAGTGGAGGACGATTCAGTTGTAAGATCTAGGTGGATCTACAAGGTGAAGCAAGAAGCAGATGGGAGTGTGGAGAAACATAAGGCCAAATTTTATGCCAAAGGGTTCTCTCAGGTGGAGGGAATATATTACGAGTAGAACTTTCCTCTAGCAGCAAGGTAATCTTCAATCAGATATATTTTTTCACTTTCAGTGTATATGGGCTGGAAAATACATCAGACAGATGTAAAGACAACCTTAATCAATTGAGTGATTGAGTAAGAGGTGTACATAGAGCAAACAGAAGGATTTCAGACCTTCGACGGATAATTGCAAGTGTGCAGACTCAAAAGATCATTGTATAAACTGAAACATGAACCCTATGCTTAGTACGTCACGATCAAAAATTATTTCATTGGGTTGGGATTCACCAAAAGTGAAGTAGATGCGAACCTTTACCATATTTTGGTCGAAGGTGAATTATTGATTATATTATTATATGTTGATGATTTAATTATAACAGGTGATGAGACGATGATCACGTCTTTCAAAGAGGATATTGCAAGAGAATTTGAGATGAAAGACATGGGGCTATTGCATTATTTCCTTTGCTTGAAAATTTTTCAAAGAGATGGGGAATTGTTTCTCTCTAGGGAAATTATGCCAATGAGATATTGAAGAAGTTTCACATGGAGAGAAACAAACCCATGGAGACTCCTCTAATAGGAAATTGGAGGAAGGAAGATGCTACTTCAGGTGAAGTGGTTGAAGCTCCCATTTATAGGAAGCTTGTGGGTTCACTCATGTACTTGGTGAACACAAAACCAGACATGCATTATGCGGTTAACTAGCTTAGTCAAGAAATGGTTAAGGCAACCAAGCTCTATTGGAAGGTAGTCAAGAATGTGTTGAGATACCTCAGAGGCACCACTCAGTTTGTTCTCTCAAAAAGACAAACAAATGGAGTGAAGCTTCAAGGCTTCAAAAATTTATATTGGGTAGAGAGTCCATTCAATAGGAAGAGCACATCATGGGGCATCTTCAGTATTGGGTCAGCATCAGTTTCCTGGCACAAAAGGAAGTAGAGATGAGTTGCACTCAATTAAGAAGAAGTAGAGTACATGGCTGCTATTCAAGAATCTTGTGAGGATATCTGGATAAGGAAGATCCTTGTTGGGTTTTTTGGTTAGTAGATGGATCCTACGATGATTTATTGTGACAACCATAGTTGCATTAAACTCTCAGATAGTCTACTTTTTCATGATAGGTCCAAGCATATTGACATCCTGTATAACCATATCAGATATTGTATGCAGAGGAAGAGCATGATGCTAGAGTACATTCCTACAGAGGAACATGATGAAAACATATTGACAAAGACACTCTTAAGAGGAAAATTTGAGTTCCACAAAGGCAGGGTTAGGTATCATATAATCCCTCTCTTGCTGAGAGGGAGTGTTGAAAATGGCACCAAGAAAGGATTATAATTTAATTTTCCCTTGAATCAAATTAGAATAAAATTGTAATTCCACATCACATGACAACTTGTACAAGTTAACTAAGTTATGATGACTCAGTTGGTTTAGTTAATTAAAGTTTCTAGGTCAAACTAGAGGCATGTAGAGTTTCTCCTACAAAATAGGAGCCCTGGTTGAGTTTAGTTTCAGTTGTAATTAATTAACTCAGTTTATCTAAATTAAAATTTATTTTACTAGCTCTAACCGATGGAGGAACTAGCCTTATGTAGGAAATCCCTTCTTCGGAAATACGCGATCCCTCTAGCCCAATGAGTGTGTCTAGTAAAAACTGTCACAAAGGATACAAACATTCCTAGTTTAACATTAAAAGTAAAATGAGAGAGGGAGATGGCCTACCTCTCTCCTTATGCATTCATTTCCTTGGTGTCTATGTCGATCCTTTTTCTTCCAGTATCGTTCTTCACTATGCCTTCTATGTTCAAACACTTGTAAATAAAATCACATGACAAAATAAGAAAGATACATAGTATATATATTTCAAAGAAAACCACATGACAGATCAAGGAGTATCATGCTAAACCAGTTAATATTAATAGATTTATGGGAAGCAAAGCATACTTTGTATTATCACGTGAAAAAATGGAAACTTACAACCGGTACCTTAATGTTGAAGGCTCCTTCGAAGTGGTGATCCAAGTCTAAGCCACGCTCTTCAATCTATTCTCCTTCATCAAATAAACAACATGTAGGTGTAATCAGGAAGAAGTAAGGCAACCAACAATCACCAACCAAGACTCACTAGCATGTCACTCTCTTATAGCAGAGTTGAGGAGGTTAAGGATCCACTAATGAGTGGTAAATGCCTTATCTCAAAGGAAAAAATATTGGGAGATAATATCAAGGGTCAAAAATGGGAGTATTTGACCATATCCTTAACCAACAAGCACCAGAATTTCATTCTCAAGAATTCTAGAGGCCGAAGCTTCTACTCCATTTTTGGAGAACCTGGCTGAAGAGGGCCAACACGAATTTACTACCGAATTCCCGTGATGGAATCGTTGTTCATAGGATAGGGACAGGGTGACAAGAATGAGCTTATTAAGGGGAGGACTGCGTTGGGCTTATAATATACGGTTTTTTACAAATTTTTTCATAAAATACTCAGGGATTTTCTCTTTTAGGTCTTCCGGAAGATCTTAATCATGTTGTCCAGGTTAAAAAAATTTATACAAATTTTGTTGCTTTGTGACATTTGTGATATGAGTGACACAAAATATGACACTTGGGATAATAAATAAGAAATGCGACAAAATTTTGTGTAAAAAATCCCCCCTAAAGCATGAAACCAGAAGAAAAATTGATGGTTGAATCACTTTATCAGCCATGGAAAGGTCTTTGGAAAACCACCGTCAGGAGACATGTCAATCAAATACAATACAACCTATGACATCTCTGATACGAACATGCCTAATGACATATCTCTGAAATAGGCATCAAATAACACATGAACCCATGGCATTGACACAGCCATCCGTTTGAAAGAGATCATGAAAATGGATCCACGGTATGGTCGCAACCATCCATATAGAAAGGACCATGTGTACAATCATGAATACTCAATAACTCCTCGTAGCTTAGATAATAACAAATGTGATGCAGGGTCTTCCTCTCTATCTCGATCTACCCAATATATGAATCTAACCATGTGAATAGATGTGTTGATGTCGAACATGGTAGAAACCACTTGATTACCGGTCGATGATGTAAACCGTTAACATGTGTGAGACAAACCACCAATAATGACGATGGCCCTCAAGGTACGACAACACAATATACAAGTGTGAATTAATGAGTTGAAGTTGAACACTTGTAGAATCATCCAATTGAAGGCCAATGATGTGAACATGTTGCCAAAAATGAAGAACTTGTCATTGAGGCATGCAACCTCCAAGGTACTGAAAAGGAATTTCTCAACCATCTTTCTCGATAATGAGTGGAAGTCGATAGGAAGTGATCCATCGAAGGAGGGCCATAATGATTCCCACATCATCGACATGAAACAAAGGATTTCTCAAGATGATAGAAGTGATTTAGTGTTGTTGCAGACAGGGTAAAATAAGCAGAGGATGTTTGACTTCACAGATAGGACTTCCTTAGAACATATCGGTGACACGACTCGAGAATTTGGCAGCATTTGACTCAAAATAGGATCAAAGGTCACGGTGACAACAGATAATGATAAAATGAGAGGCAAATGGATTTCCCAAACCCAGGAAGGAAAGTGACGAATGAAGAATATCCCCACCTCAACACGAAATGAAAATGAGTGTCATGTTCAAGAGCGACATGTTGCCTTTGGTACATAACACAAAATATACTTCACTTCCATTTACCCCCGCTAATTTCTAGAAAGTACCTCTTTATTTTTTATAGAAATCTTAAAGAACATATCGTATTCTTAGCATATAAGTTTACCCTTCGGATGAATCCATCCTAGTAAGTTTCACGAGACCTAGGAAGGAGTATCTCAGTCTCGTCATGGTCATAAGTCCTTCATCGATTATGTTTTACGAGTCCGATGTAGGGGTAACTTGGTATATTTTTCATATTTAAGAAGCTTGAAAAAGAGACGGAAAATAAAACTCTAAAAGGTACCTTCTCGTAAATAATCTCTCGAATCCAAAAAGGTAGAAAATAATATCCAAGAGAACCTCTTGATCATGTTTTACCAAGGTGTTCCTTTTTCGTAAATAGTCAATATCAGCTCGAAAAAGGGGTAAACATATACTGAAATGACATAAATTCATTTATTTTAACGAGCTCAAAAGGACAAGTGCTCGACAATATTTTCATATTTCAAGAGTTATAAAAGATCTTAAAGTTGACTCCACCTAGAGGAACGAGTGGTATAAAGGTTAGTAACTGAATCTGATGATGATGGAACTTCTCAAAAAATGTAAAGGCAGAGAGGCTGGCTAATAAGACCACTCATCACGGCGGTTCCCCAGGCAAGGGTAAAGCAACCAAGTGAGAGCATATGATTGGCCAAGAAGATAGCGACGATCGAATGAAAAAACCAAGGTTCATATGGAATAATAGGTTGATAAAATAGAAATCATGAGAGGTAGCATTTAGATGGTTTCATTTTTTATAGAAGCTTGAAACATGGGAAACTATGCTTGAAATTGGTTTCATTTTTACGCAAGCTTCAAATAGAGACAAACTGTGCTTGAAATAAGTCTGCATTCCCCCATCATGGTGACTCAATTCGAGGTACATGCTCCCCAAGCTTCAGCTCATTCATCTAAGTAAAGTACTGGTTACTAATAGGTGGATGGAATGAAGGTTCATATACGAGATCAATTGAAATATGTTAGGATATTTTGACACATAGGAAATAGTTTAGAATAACTTAGTCTAGTATAGAGTTAGGTAAATCATGTTTCTTTACTATGTACATTTGTAACTTATAATCCAATGACCACAATTTGTAGTGATCCGACTATTCACTCTCTCCTCGGTATTAATGACACTTGATCTATGGGTTAACACCTGATTGGTCCATGATCTCTATTTAAAAAGCATGGAGGGTCATTTTTCTGGTAACCGTTTATCAGAGAAACATATGTAACTTTTATTTTTAAATTAATAAATTGCCTGAAGTGGCCACGTTGACTTAGGCCATGGAATATTTCCCTCTTCGAGGTTTTTAACCACGTGATAATACTGGTGCACTGATTTGTGATCTTTTTGTGAGCAATGACCTTTGGTTTTTTATCTAAGGAACTTACCCTGTAAATTCCTACATGGTATCAGAGCTATTTTGAGGGATGCATCCGTTGGTGATCCAAATCCAAAGCCGGTTTGACTGCATGCGACTATTGTTTTCTAGATCTATTTTTTCTGTACATTTTCGGGCCTGGAGAACTACTCTTTTGTGTTTGGAGCATCTTTTATAGTGAGGAACCCCTTTCGTTTCATGCGAAAAGGTTTATGGTTGCCCAAGTTATGAAAGTTTATATATGGAGGTATAAAGTATATGTTTTGCAATTATATTTGTTAATAGTTCAACTTATTTCAGTTTCCTCTATTTATTTCAGTTTTTAGGTTTTATTTATTTTCCGGATCTATACCCTCTTCTTTGTCTATTCTCTTTTCTTTGCGCTGTGTGCGATCTTGGCAAATCAAAAACAGGAAGGGATTTTTTTGCTACGTATGCTCTTTCCCCTCATCTTTGTGCAATCTCGGGAAATCAGAAATTGTGAAAAAATAGGTAGTTTCTGGTAAGGGTAACCGAAAATCTAACGTTCTATCGTAAGGCTTGCATTTTGTTTTTTTTTCTCATATTTTTGTGTTTTTTGTGCAAGAAAAAGCACGCACACAGAAGACCAAAAAAAAAAAAAAAACCCTTCCTCCTTTCAAACAACTACAAAATCCTTTTACTATCTCACTTGGTGAGAATTTAGTTTATGACAATAGAGGTCTTCGGTTCAAGTCTCTTTCTCAAGATTTTTTCATAAAAAGTATTTTGTTAAAGGAGTGGGATTTTTTTTATAAATTTGAACTTCATCATCAAATTTCAAATCGTTCCCGTAACTATTTGGCATCTACAACTTAGTTTTTTCAAAAAGGAAAAACTTCTTCATCCGGAAGCTATTTTTTTTTTAATCAGCCTATTTTTTCAATATATTTCCATTGGAGCAGTTAGTTTCAAATTTTTTTAGCTTGAGTTTTAAAAAAAAATGGAAAGTGCATGTCTGATTATTCTTAGCAACACCAATTATTTCCAATGGCTACCTCACATGGTAGATATACTTAGAAGTAAAAGGATTTATAGAATAGCTATGAGATAAGAAACTAAACCTTCTGATGATAATAAAGTCGCTAAATGGGAAAATAAACAAGATCAAGCACGAGGTTTGATAGGAATATTCATTGCTCAAGATCTTCGATTTCATATCCTTGAAATTGACACCCCTTATGAAGCCCTGAAAAATTTAAATAATGTTTTTGGCATTCAAAATCAAATCAGGGCCCACCAACTTGAAAATGAGTTTCTTACTTTGGACCCCAATAATTTCTCCTCCATTGAAGTTTTTTTGTCCAAATTCAAGACCCTTAGACTTCTTTTAGAAGGTTGTAAGGTCAAAAAAGACGATGGTAGCCTCATCTATTCCATTCTTTCTAAAATTGGTCTTGCATACTCTGTATTTGTTTCCACCTTCCATTCTACTAGAGAAGCCATCATTTCTTCAGAAACTGCCTACAAGAACCCCTCTTTTGATGCCTTATGTGATTATTTGATAAGAGAACAAGAAAAACTCTTACACGTTGGTCTTATCACTTTTGGAAATGCTTCTAAGAAAGCCTTATTAGCCCAATAGAAACCATATCAAAATAATCCCAAGAAGCAGTATCCTAAAAAGTATGGTCCTAAATCAAACAAGGGTCCTAAGAAATTTCAGCCACAAACTGAAAAATCAACTCACCAAAAAGATAAGGAAAATAAAAACAAAGGGAAGAAGACAGATAAACATTGCAACTTTTTTAATCATGATGGCCATATAGAGTCTAAATGTTTTAATAAGATGGAAGCCTTAGAAGCAGCAATGAAGAAACACGACATCAATTTGGAGCACTCTTCACCTTCATCTTCAGGAATGGCACTTTCTGCTTGTGGTTTTCAAATATCAAGATATAGTTATGCATTAAATGTATCTTCTTCTTCTCATTCTCATGAGTGGCTCATTGATTCTGGAGCTTCTTACCACATGGCCAAAAATAAAGAAATGTTTTCTTCTTTAAATTATTGTAACACCAAACATATTTATGTTGGTGATGATAGATCTCTTAGTGTTGTAGGATCTGGAACCATTCATCTAGATAATGGTCAGTTTAATGATGTACTATGTGTTCCTACCTTGTCATGCAACCTTCTATCTGTTTATCAGATAATTCATTCAGGTGAAGGGAAAATAGTATAATTCTCACCTCATGATGTTGTAATCAAGGACCTCAAAGATCCTAGACATATTTTAGCTACTAGAATTGTTGATGATTCCAAAAGGTTTTATAAGTTTGACAACTTTTGGTCATCATGTCTTCCATCTGTTTTTTTTTTCTCAATATGATGAAGTGAGAAAACTTTGGCATGAGCGATTTGGACACTTAAACTATCGCTCTCTTCAAACTCCATGTAAGGAAAATATGGTGGCAGGCCTTCCTATGGTATCTTGTGGAGATGGTGTTTGCTCCAGATGTGTACTTGGAAAATAGCATCAGGATAGTTTTGACAAACGTGCCTCTTCGCACGCTTCAGCCCCTTTGCAGCTTGTGCACAATGATTTATGTGGTCCACTTCCTATTGTTTCTTTCTCTGGTTACAAGTACTTCTTAACTTTCATTGATGACTTTTCCAGACGCACTTGGGTATGATTCTTAAAACTCAAGAGTGAATTTTTTAACATGTTCTTAGCCTTTAAGGTCTTTGTTGAGAAATAATCTGGACATCAAATTCTCAAGTTAAGATCAGAAAATGGAGGAGAATATGTTAACAACAAATTTATCAACTTTTCCACTGAGCATGGCATTCAATTGCAACATACTATTTGTTGTGAAACCAGCTCCAAAAATAGAAGAAAAGAGATATCAACACCTTAGAAATAAGCCACTTGGAGGGGGCAACCTCCAATACTTTACATGAATGAACAATTCTTTGATGATTCAAATTTAAAAACCTCCTTTCTATATATAGGAGTCGATGGAGCCACAATGTAATCCTAGCCGACCTAACAATAATAATTTAAGGGCACAATAATAACAATATGGGGGTTACAAGGGTACAATAATAACAATAAGGGGGTTACACTAACAATAATAAGGGACTATACTAGTAACATAGGGACCTAACATGCCCCTCTCCTTCAAAAAAGTGTTGTCCTCAACGCTTGAGTAGCTTTGGGTGCTTCTGTATAAAATTCTCATCCTCCCATGTAGAATCTTCAGTGGGTAAGTTCTTCCACTCGATGAGATACTCTGAAATTGATCGATTCCGTAGTTGTCGAGTTCTTGTTTCCGTGACCGCTTCTGGTTCCAATATGATTTTTCCTTCTTCATCAAGTTCTGGAAATATTGTTTGAACTGGAAGATTTTCACCTATAACCTTCTTTAAGCATGAAACATGGAAAACTGGATGTACTCGCGAAGAAGCAGGAAGCTCCAATTTGTATGCCATAGTACCAATCTTTTGCAACACCTCGTAAGGACCATAGTACTTTGGCGATAATTTATTATCCTTCTTAGCTTGCTTGAGGGACATTTGTTTGTATGGTTGTAGCCGTAAAATACCCAATCTCCTACATCAAAACTTCTCTCGCTGCGATGTTGATCTGCCTGTTGTTTCATTCGATTTTGTGCCAAATTCAGGTTATCCTTTAAGAGTTGGAGAACTTCTTGCTGATGCTCGATGTGATCTTCCACCGCTTGAACCTTAGAATTTTCTCTTAAAGATGATGTGATGGATGGTGGATGATATCCATAAAGTGCCATAAATGGGGTCATTTTTGCTGCAGTATGGAAGGATGTGTTATACCACCATTCAGCGAGAGGTAACCACTTGACCCATTGTGTTTGTTTATCAGATACAAAACAACGAAGATATCCTTCCAAACATTTATTTACTATCTCAGTTTGACCATCAGATTGAGGATGATAAGGTGAGCTATGAGCTAATTGAGTACCCAAACAAGAAAATAACTTCGTCCAAAAATTTCCAGTAAAAATGGGATCTTTGTCGCTCACAATAACCCTTGGGCTTCCATGTAGCTTTTGAATTCTGTCCATAAATGTAGTAGCAACTGTATTTGCTTTAAATGGATGAGATAATGCACAAAAGTGTGCATACTTGGTAAGTCTATCAACTACCACCATGATGACACTCTTTCCTTCGGACTTAGGTAAACCTGTAATAAAATCCATTGAAATCTCCTCCCAACGTTGACTTGGAATGGATAAAGGTTGTAGAAGTCCCGAGGTCTTAATTGTTTCCACTTTATTCTGCTGGAAAACCAAGCATTCCACCACAAACTTTTGAATATCATATTTAAGGCCATCCCAAAAAAATTCTTTCTTCACCCTGTGGTAAGTTTTTAAAAATCCTGAGTGTCCTCCTAAAGGAGAAGTGTGCAATTCCAAAAGAATATTTTGTTTTAGTTGGGAATTATTACAAATATATAAGTGATATTTGTACCATAAGGAATCATTTTTCCAACTAAATGTATCAGATGTACTAGTATCTTGTTGCAACTTTTGAATGAGTGTCCACACTTCTTTGTCCTTCTTCCATTCATCTCTTGCTTTGGATATCCAATCTGCTTGGATAATAGAAATGGCACAAAGTAATGCTTCCACCTCTCCATTCTTTCTTGAGAGTGCATATGCAACAACATTTAGCTCCCCCTTTTTGTAGATTATTTCAAAGTCATAACCCAACATCTTTGTGACCCATTTTTGCTGCTCTTTTGAAGATATTCTTTGTTCCAAAAATTGTTTAAGACTATCATGATCGGTGTTTACCTTGAATTGTCTTCCCATCAGGTAAGTTCTCCATTTCTTTAGTGCATGCAGCATTGCTAACATTTCCTTCTCATAAATAGGTTTCTGTAAATACTTTCCTTTGATTGGAAGATTTTCAAAAGCAATGGGTTTTCCTTCTTGCACTAAAACAACACCAATTCCATTTCCTGAGGCATCACATTCCACAATAAAGGTTTTTGTGAAGTCTGGCGTATCTAAGATCGGTGCTAGGCACATTTCCTCTTTAAGATGTTAAGATGTTCAAAGGCCTTAGTTGCTTCAGGATTCCATGAAAATGAATCTTTCTTCAATAATGTTGTTAGAGGTGCTTCTACTCTCCCATAATACTTAACAAAATTGCGATAATACCTTGTTAACCCGAGAAGTCCTCGCAACTTATTTATGGTTGTGGGGACTTTCCATTCCTTAATGGCTTTAATTTTTTTAAGGTCTACCTTAACACCCTCGTGAGATACAATATGAACCAGATATTCCACCTCTTGTACTCCAAAGAAACATTTGGATGTTTTTGCATATAATTGTTTCTCCTGCAATAGTTTGGGCACCCTGTCAACATATTGAACATGATCCTTCCAAGACCTACTGTAGATTAGTATATCATCAAAAAATACTAGCACAAATTTTCTAAGGAAGGGTTTGGAAATGAAATTCATCAACAGTTGAAATGTAGAAGGTGCATTGGTAAGGCCAAAAGGCATGACCAAAAATTCATAATGGCCCTCATGAGTTCAAAATGCTATTTTCAGAATATCTTCATTCTTCATTATAATTTGATGATATCCTGAATGAAGATCCAACTTGGTAAAAGAAATTGTTCCATGTAATTCATCCAATAATTCATCAATCACAGGAATGGGAAATTTATCTTTAATGGCGAGCTTATTGAGCTCCCTATAATCGGGACACGTGTGCCATGATCCATCCTTCTTGTGTACCAATACTACAGGAGCAGAGAAAGAACTTTGACTAGGTTGAATTATACCAGCCTCTAACATTTCTGCAATCATACGTTCAATTTCACTCTTTTGGACATAAGGATATCTGTAAGGTCGGATGTTTGGAGGAACACTTCCTGGAATCAAATGAATAGCATGATCATGATCATGAATAGGTGGGAGTCCTTTGGGAGTATAAAACACATTGGAGTGACTGTCCAAGAGTCTTTGGAGATCTGGAGAAATAGATGATTTTGATGTTGGAACTTCTAGTGAGAATAATTGTGCAATTATGCCTTGTTGTTCTTTCTTCAGAAGCTTTGTCATGACATTAGAGCTTATTATCTTTCCAGGCTTCCCTGTGATACCACGTAATTCAATTTCCTTTCCTTCCAAAAAAAATTTCAAGAAAAGTTCTTGAAAATTAAAAGCTACCGTCCCCAAAGATTGTAACCATTGTACTCCTAGTATAACATCAACACCTCCCATTGGGATGGAAATCATTGGACTATTCAATACATATTCCCCCATGGATAACTTGATATTATGGCATTTTCCAGAGAAATTTATATTTCCTCCATTTGCAACCATCACTTGACATTCTGGTGCTAGGTATAGGAAAAAATTCAATTCCTTGGCTACCTTACAATGAATAAAATTATGGGTACTACCTAAATCAAACAACACTATTACCTTTTTCTTCTTGATATGTCCTTCTATCTTGAGAGTTTGAGGAGTGGTAATTCCTGCCAATGCATTACACGATATGGTCAGACTCATTTCTTCCTCTTCTAGGGTTGGTTCCTGGTGTATATTCTCTTCTTTTTCATTTTCTTCTTCCTCTTCACAATCTATGTAAAATAATTTCTTCCCAGCACACTTATGACCTTTAGTGTATTTGCTATCACAACTGTAGCAAAGCCTTTTTTCTCTTTTTTCTTCGAATTGTTGTGGTGTCAACCTTGTAGGTTGTTGAAATCTAGGAGTACTAACACTTCCCTTTTTATAGAAGTGAGTGGTAGGCTTCCTTGTTGCCATAATTTTACATTCAATTTTTCTTGCCAACCTGAATGCCTTCTCCAATGAATCCGGTTCCAAAACGAGAACTTCATGTTGGGTTTTATCCTTTAAAGTACCTATGAAGAGATCAATCCTGTGTTCCTCTAGAATATTAGTTACCACTATATTCAATTTTTGGTAGTCCTCAATGTGCTCCCCCATTAAACCCTTTTGTTTGAGATTTATCAATTGGCTAAAGAAGGTGTTTCTCTTTGTATCCCCATAATGTGCTATCATTTCCTCCGTAAAAATTGACCAAGTGACAATTTTTTTACGGGAGAAAATCCATCAATACCATAAAAATGTATTTCTTTCTAGATGTAAAGTTGCAATGCGTACCTTTTGTTTTTTTTTCACATTATTGAGATCAAAATATTTCTCCATCTATAGTATTCATGTTACAGGATCCTTGCCATCAAACTTCCTCATATCCATCTTTGGGATATGGTGGTTCTTCCCACCAACATTAGAGTTTATGAAATCACAATTAGCATTAATTTTGTTCTCATCATGAGTTTCCTCTACTATCTTTTCACCATTAGGAAACATTTGTTGTATCAACTTTGTCAAACCTTCCATGTCTTCTTTTAGATCATTCTTCATGTTTTCCATTTTTTCATCGATATTAGATTACATGTCATCCATCTTAGCTTCCATGCCAACTTCCATGCCATCCATATTAGCTTCCAAACCATTCATCTTAGCTTCCACGCCTTTCTTCAAACCATCCATTTCATTTTTTGTTTCTCTTTGTGATAGCGAAATTTGGTGGACTTGCTCACAGACTTTTGATATCTCATGTTGCATTTCTTCATCTTCATGAGTCATAGTAGAGTCTTGTGAAGGATTAATGGGTGTTTAATTCTTTTTAGGAGGCATTTTAAAACCCAATAATGATAGCTATGCTCAATAGGCATTTGGAATCAACTACAACTGATTTTTCAAACAAGACTTATGCAATTTGAAAAAGAAAATACACATCTTCTTCTTGATTTTGAGGATCTCGATATTGAAACTGAATTATATATGTGATTTTAGATCTTCAATATATGAAATTTTTCATTGACGTAACCCTCTAAATCTTCTTTTGAATGCCACAGGTCTGACCTGATTTGGATTCTTCAAGACAAAGTTATGTCTAATCTCCCACAATGACCCAATTATGGACTGGTTCAGTATAGCGAACTTGTACGACTTGCCATGTGTCACTGTTTCCTCCTTTGGCTCTGAAATTGATAGAAAAGAAACTATAGTCCATTTTGTTGCAGCCACTTTTTACAACATTCCAATCTGATGCTCAAAGAGAGAGTTATGAAGATTTTACCACGATAACCTCTTTGAGATGAAATTCAGGAGCCTGAAAATGACCTAAATTCCACAGATCATATCTTCGAAAATATTACGAAACAAGCTCTAAACTTTTGCGACGATGTTCCTCAGGATTTCGGCTTCGCTCTCTAAAAATTTCAGCTTCTAAAACTTCGTAGAACAAAATTTATAGCACAAATGCTGTGCTGAATTGTTTAGGTTAAATTCAGGAGCCTGCAAAAATCCCCAACTTCCACAGATCGTATCTCTGAAAATATTGTGAAACAAGCTCTGAAATTTTGTGACGATGTTCCTCAGGATTTCAGCTTCGCACTCTCAAAATTTCAGCTTCTGAACCTTTGTAGAAAAAAAGTTATAGAAAAAATTCCACGATGACTTGTTTGGGGCAGCGAAACCCTAGAATCCAAAGCTCTGATACCAAATGTTGTGAAACTAGCTCCAAAAATAGAAGAAAAGAGATATCAACACCTTAGAAATAAGTCACTTTGAGGGGGAAACCTTCAATATACCACATGAATGAAAAATTCTTTGATGATTCAAATTAAAAAACCTCCTTTCTATATATAGGAGTCCATGGGGCCACAATGTAATCCTAGTCGCCCTAACAATAATAATTTAAGGGCACAATAATAACAATATGGGGGTTACAAGGGTACAATAATAACAATAAGGGGTTACACTAACAACAATAAGGGACTATACTAGTAATATAGGGACCTAACACTGTTCCACATACTCCAGAACAAAATGGTGTAGCTGAAAGGAAGAATCTCACCTTAAAATAAATGGCTAATTATATGCTTCAATCTAAAGGACCTAGTCTCAATTTTTGGGCATAAGCAATTAAATGTGCAAATTACATAGTAAATCACAGTCCACTAAGGTTTTAAGGAATATAACACCAAAAGAAGCTTGGATCTCAATCAAACTATATGTAAGTCACTTTTGTGTTTTTGGAAGTGATGCTTGGGCCCATATTCCAGATGTGAAACATAAAGCCTTAGAACCTTGGATATTCTGAAGATGTTAATGGATATAGACTTCTTCAACCAAGATACAAAAATATAATCATTAGAAGAGATGTAAAATTTGATGAAAATATATTGGCTGCAAGCCTAGTTCGGTGGGTGTGCCACCTTTGGCCTGCGAGCCTGATTCGGCATATGTGCCACCTTTCTCTCTCTCTCTCTCTTATATTTTTAATGGCATTCCTTCTATTTTAGATGATGACAGCGAGGATGAAAATCCTCCTCCACCTCTTGAAATTATTCCTTTTACTCCACAACTTCCAATATGGGTCTACTCTACTCGGGATGCAACAGGTTCTCTTGCAGGTGACCCTACAGATCGACGATGTACACGTTCTCAGTTCGAACGAGCCTCTTCCTTATTGGCTTAAGTTCCAAAATATCCTGATCCAGAAACCTTTGAAGAAGCTTTCGGTCATCTAGATTGGGATGAATCTATGAATGAAGAATATCATTCCTTATTGGCAAACGATACTTGGGATATTGTTCCTCTTCCAAAAGGAAGAAAACTTGTCAGATGCAGATGAGTTTACAAAACAAATTTTGGAGCAGATGGAAAATTGGATAGACATAAAGCTTCTCTTGTCACTAAAGGATTTTCACAAGTTGAAGGTGTTGACTATACTGAAACCTTCTGCCCTATTGCCAAAATGAATTCTATCTGCCTTGTTATTTCCCTTGTTGCCTCCTTTAAATGGGAAGTCCATCAGATGGATGTTAAATCCGCCTTCTTACATGGATATTTGCATGAAAAAATATACATGGAACAACCCCCTAGCTTTATCCAAAACGACTCCAGCCTTGTTTGTCGCCTTAGGAATTCTCTCTATGGTCTCAAACAAGCTCCTTGGGCTTGGTATGCCAAAATGGATAGATTTCTATTAGATAATGGCTTTTCTAGGTGTCATTCTAACAACACTATCTACGCCAAGAAAATGGGTAAGTCCTTCACCATCCTTGTTCTTTATGTTGATGATCTTATCCTTACTAGTAGTGATCCCAACCATATAAATCATGTGAAGTATAGCCTCAAAAATAAGTTTGAAATGACAGAATTAGGACACTTGCATTATTTCCTTGGTCTTCAAGTATTGCAATCCAAAGAAGGTAGTACCCTTTCTCAGTCCAAATATGCATGTGATATTCTACTCCACTTTCACATGGAAGATTGTAAGCCAACCCCTTCACCCTTTCAGTCTGGAGTCAAGCTTTCAGTCACTTGTACTACCCCTGAAGTTGATGCTACCTTATATTGTCAACTTGTTGGTAAACTTCTGTATCTAACCCATACCCATCCTTGTTGGAAATGTTGTCATTGATGGCAAAGGAGATGGCAAAGGAAGAACACCTGAGGCAGCAACAAGGCAAAGGAGATGGCAAAGGAAGAACACCTGAGGTAGCAAAAGGAGAATTAAGGAATAACATCAGTCAAGGAGCAGATGAAACAAAGAGAGCATAAGACAAGTAGCTGAGGAATGAGATAGAGTGATGATGAACAATTATTCTAGTGGGAAGACTGTGAAGCACTGTTGGGGAGAATACATCAATTCATTCTGCAGAATTAAATCAATATGAGGAACAGAACTCTGGTAACGTAGCGGAGTTCGAAGTTGAGGAAAAGAACTGTTGAATTGAAGGCGTAGAAGATCGGAGCCTCATAGGATGTGCTACAAGTATAACAGGTGGAGTGGATTCTATATACGCAATAGAGAAAGGAGCACAAAGAAACTAAGACAACAGATATAGAAGAAATGAAGAGACAAAGAAGTAACAAAGGCAGCAAAGGAGGCAGTGTTGAAGCAGAAACAGACAGAGGCACATCGAAGAACAGAGGCAGGGCAGCAAAAAGAAGCAGAGGTAGAGGCAGAGCGACAGGAGCAGCAGAGGTAGAGGCAGAGCCGTTATAAAATTCCGAGAATCGCCCAAGCCGGCAGATACATTCATATGCATAATTCCGGGAATCGCACTCTCCAACCGGCGTTATACATATAATATAACACAAACTTATTCCGGGAATCGCTTAACTCCAGCGGCAATACAATGCATATAATACAGAACCATACTCCGGGAATCGCACACTCCAACCGGCGTTATACATATAATATAACACAAACTTATTCCGAGAATCGCTTCACTCCAGCAGCAAAAATATATATAAACATATATGTGCAGTGCATCACATAAACAAAGGTCCAAGGCATTTATATTATGGAGCGCATAAAACAAAGTTTGATAAGTTGGGACCCCTCCCCAATAGCAATCAGAGATCGCAAGGGCAGCGAAACATGCAACCAACTGAGAGTTGCGATTTCGATTGAAGCCCGGACCCGATGGGTGTATAAACGGGGGATAATACATATTTGAGTTACGGTCAAATCCCATCGGCATTGATCAATCGCATCAGAGAACATATGAGTTGCGATTGCGATTGGAAGTTCGGACCCGATGGAGGTATGAATTGTAATTCAAACTTGTTTGAAGTCCTTTCCCAATCGCATCGGCAAAATACAATGAACAGTGCCCAATCGCAACACATATTAAAAGACTTGCGATTGCGATTGAAGTGGCGGACCCGATGGCATTATACAATGGATTTAATAGGTTCAATCGCATCCGGGGTCTCAATCGCAATCAGAACTCTCCGATTGATCGCACGACTTTGTAATATGTTGCGATTGAAGTGGCGGACCCGATAACGATTATACGATGGAATTAATTGGTTCAATCGCGTCCGGAATCTCAATCGCAATTGGAACTCTCCGATTGATTGCACGACTTTGTAATATGTTATGATTGAAGTGGCAGACCCGATCCTGTTATATGCGGGAGTTAATTTGTGCTAATTGCATCCGTGTTCTGATCGCAATCGGAACTTGTCTATAATGCGTCCCGATTGCATGTGTTCAAAGTTCGGACCCGATTGCGATATGAGCCATGTTTTATGTGGTCATCGCGTCCGTTTGATCAATCGCAATCGCAAGTTTTGTTTGACACCACCGATCTGCCGACGGAAATGTGGGGCCGGACCCCTTCATATATTAGAGGTTGTGATTTGATTTATTGGATTGTAATATAAGACCAAAGGCTTAAGGTGGAGGGCGATTGTTTATATAAAATAATTGCTGTGAGATATATAAAACATGGTTGCGGTTGTATTAAAACATGCCGCATGGTCTGTAGACCCACGGGCCTCAGCTTAACGGGAGGGTGATTATTAATGTAATACAATTGTAATATATGTATGTTCCGGCCTGCGGAACTCGCCACATCAACAAGACACTTGCTGCATGTAAAGGATTGAATTACAGTCAGCAGATTCATTTATATATAAAGCGCTGGTATAAAAATAAAATAAAAATGCGGTTCATAAATTCAGGAGTTACGCAGCAGCCATAAACAGAAAGGCATACAGAGAAGAGAAAGGGACAAAGAGACAGTTAGAGAAAAGACAAATGCGCAGCAAGCCAACAGACAAAATGAGTGAGCTGGAGTTCACATTGTAATTTGAATGTAAATGTTTTAATTTTTTTAATTGTTTGTGATGCATTGGCAAGTCTCCGGAAGAGAGAAATATCCCACTGTAATATTAAAATAAGCACCTACAGTTACATTTTTCTGAGTAAGCTGAAAAGAGATGAGAAGGCAGAAGGCAAAGAGACATGACTGTCCATTTCGAATTCCTAGTAGAATACAAATAGTCATGAAGCTATCTTGTATAAAAGGGGGTAATATCCAAGAGGATGAGGAGAGCGGTAAGAAAATAGACCAAGAAGGGGAGAGAGTGTGCGGCGAGAATTGAAGATGGTTAGAAGAAAATAAACCGTGAGAAATGTGAATAAGGAGGAGAACGAGCAAAGAAGAAAGGGGCGAAACGAGAGATGATGCGGTACGATATAAGAGTTGATGAACGGCAGAGAAAGAAGGTGCAAAGCAGAGGGCGTGTCAGGGTCGTCGGCCAGTGTTTTTCTTTTGAAAGAGTAAGGAAGTTGGAGCTTCCCTATCAAGTTGTAGCTTGATAGATGTCAGTTGTAGCTAACTGAGGTAGGAGCCTCCTGTGGGTTGGTGCCTGCAAAAAAAATATGGGAGTTGGTGCTCCCACATCAAGTTGTAGCTTGATAAAATGTCAGTTGTAGCGGACTGAGGTTGGAGCCTTCTGTAGGTTGGTGCCTGTAGAAAATTGATGGGAGTTGGAGCTTCCTTGCAATTTGTAGCTTGCAGAATTGAGGTAGGAGCCTCCTGTGGGTTGGAGCCTATAGAAAATCAATGGTGAGAGGGAGTTGGAGCTTGCCTTTGCACATCCATGATAATAAGATGTGGTTTCTCCTTTATGGGTTTCCACTTATATCTGGTGTCTACATGCATAGTGTTTATGTGTTGATATCGTTTATCTCACATACGCATGGGGCACTTCTTTGCTCTCATATTTTCTGTTATTACATTAACAAATATGTTTGATAGTAATACTTGTTGCTCACAGATTAAGATTGCTCACATAGTAAGTTGACCATGAAATGAAGGTGTAAATAATATTTAAAATAAAAGTATTAAAAGTCCATGTATGTGTTAAACTGATTCACCCCCCCCCTCTCAGTTTAACTAAGGGTTCAACAATCACGATAAGACCTTTGCCATTGGTCTTGTTGCTCAATTTATGCACCAAACTCATGAAATTAAATGGAAATTAGCTAAAATAATACTTCAATATATTCAAGATATAGTTCAGTTCGGGATTCATTACAGTACAAGAGCCTCTCCATTATTGATTGGTTTCTCTGATTTAGATTGGGCTGGTGACCCTGATGATCGAAAGTCTACTGTAGGATATGTATTCAATCTTGGTTCAAGACCTATTACATGGTCTTGTAAGAAACAAAGTGCCATCTCTCTTTCTTCAGCAGAAGCAGAGTATCGTGGTGCTGTTGAAGCCAGGAAGGAAGCCATGTGGCTTCGTCAGATCCTATCTGAATTTGGTCTTCATCAGCCACATCCAACTACACTTTGGTTTGATAATCATAGTGCCATTCAACTATGTAAATATCTAGTTCAACATAAACGTATGAAACACATTGAGCTCCACATACACTTCATTAGAAAGCTCATTCATGATCATGTTCTTGAAGTGCAGTATTGTCCAACCAATGATCAAGTAGACGATATATTTACAAAGGCTCTCACAAAAGCGAAGTTTATGAAACTTCGATCCATGCTTGGAGTTTAGGAAAGTTATCATTAAGGGGGGATAGGCTTTAATTCCTCCTGTGCCACCTTTGTAAATCCTTCCATCCTATTCCAGTTTGTTCTTAAGGGGGAATGTTAGGATATTTTGACACATAGGAAATAGGCTCCTTTTATGTCACATTTTTAAATCCTCCAATCCCATCCCAAGTTGTTCTTAAGGGGGGATGTTAGGATATTTTGACACATAGAAAATAGGCTCCTTTTGTGTCACCTTTGTAAATCCTTCAATCCTATCCCAAGTTGTTCTTAAGGGGGGATGTTAGGATATTCCGACACATAGGAAATAGTTAAGAATAACTTAGTCTAGTGTAGAGTTAGGTAAAGTGTGTTTCTTTACCATGTACATTTGTAACTTATAATATGACGGTCACGATTTGTAGTGATCTGACGGTTATCTCTCACCTCGGTATTAACGACACTTGATCCGTGGCTTAACACCCGATTGGTCCATGATCTCTATTTAAAGAGCATGGAGGGTCATTTGTTCGGTAACCGTTTATGAGAGAAACATATGTAACTTTTCTTTTTATATTAATAAATTGCCTAAAGTGGCCGCGTTGGCTCAGGCCGTGGACTGTTTCCCTCTTTGAGGGTTTTAACCACGTGATTATACTGGTGTATTGATTTGTGATCTGTTTGTGAGCGGTGACCTTTGGTTCTTGATCTACGGAACTTACCCTGTAAATTCCTACATGGTATCGATTGGGATGTATGATATCTAAACAAAACTTGAATTGAAAGGGGAGTTGTTTCATTTTTTAATGAAACTTGACACGATAAAATAACTATGCTCGCGGGACTATTTCATTTTATGTAAGATACATAGTAGTTTTACGGTAGGGGTCTCGAGTACGGTGAGGTTTTGAATAGTTATCCCGGGAATGCATTTAATTGAGTTGTAGTCTATTTGTTGTGTCGGTGATGAATGGAGGGAGATGCGGGGAATAGAACAGCAAGCAGGAGTTGGAGGGGCTGGATCGGGCGGGAGGGGTATGTGGCGGTGGGGAGTGGAGGGAGGTACGAGAGAGATAGTGGGAAAAGGAGGGCAGGTTTGGCGGCGAATTTCGGAGAGGGGGGGTGGAGGTGGTTTGCAGGGTTTGTGAGGGGAGTGGGGGTGCGAAAGTGCGCGATGGTGACATGTTAGGTGGGTACGGGTGGGAATGAAATAGGTTTTTAGACCCGCTAATAAAGGTAGGATGGCAAGGGGAGGCCGAAAAAAACTATCGCACGTAGATATGGCAGAGTGACCATCGGGCGACTTATTGGAGAATGAATTTTAATCACATACTCCAAATTTTCTTTTTCATTTACAAATTTTATCAAATGGGAGGAAACTTTGGCTAAAATACATAATACCCCGAACTTAGGATAAAAATATTATGATCCCAAACTTGAGATAAGAGCCCCCAATCATGTAAAATCAACCCTTTTTTACCCTTTCTGGAAATAATTTGCAGGATGAAACATCTAAAATATAATAATCATCATTTATAATCAAGTGACCAGGTATAAAAATTATAGGACCATAA
Organism: Pinus albicaulis; assembly: GCA_034641835.2. Classification (NCBI taxonomy): domain Eukaryota; kingdom Viridiplantae; phylum Streptophyta; class Pinopsida; order Pinales; family Pinaceae; genus Pinus; species Pinus albicaulis. The sequence goes on along the minus strand of CM076583.1, from coordinate 1,264,358,923 downwards.
CAGTAATTTTGCTCCACTATTTGCGTTTTCTGCATGGTTATAATTTTCAATCATGTGTTGCAAATGGTAAAAATGCTGACTTAAACTTGTGGATGACTATTGGATTATTTTAAAGCTTGTGTGTCAATTTAAAAGGTGCAAAGAAAAGGTGAGTCGATATTTTTTTTATGGTTCATTGTATAGTTAGTTATTATTTTCCATGTGGGTGAATGAGCTCTTTGTTCCTAAACTCATTTCTCTGTATACTCATCCTCAGCTCAGTTACTATTTCACTAGATTTTCAATGCTTATAAGTAGCTCTATATTCACAATATACCCCCCCTTGTCCCCAATTAAACTATTGACCTTCTACTCATCAGATATTTTCGTCAATCCTTGGATTTCTAAAGACTGTTTAGCTTGCAAACATATGTTGCCAAAACATTTTTTGGTAGCCTCAAGAAAATTGATTTCTAAACTCTACTAACTGAAATCCCTAATTTCTAATGGATTTTTTCATAAAATTTTCTCAAGAAATGAACATTTAAGTGGGAAATTCTAATAAAAAATCAACCTTTTATAGTATAAAAGATCTGTCTTAATTCATATAAAATCATTATTTCACATTTTCCTTGGGCCCTCCATGTTGTTCATTTTGTCTCCACTCACCATCTCAATTTGTAAAAATAAAACCTCGAGCTTAATTAAACCATAATTATTCTAATTTTCTTATCTTACATATATACATTCAATTTTAGCTACTTTAGATATAAGATATGAATAATATCATTCTGTTTCAATGAAATTATCATGAGATAAACTACAAAATATGATAATTACAAAGGACCTAAACTTGTCCTAAAAAGAAATTAGTTCCAAGTGAAATATTCAGTTCCATATGTCTGTGACCAAAGAAAAAAGAGAATATATGATTCGATAAATTTTATGAGGCTCTCTTTATTACACTTTGTCCTCCATCATGCATACTCTTTCGCTATTTCTTAGCACTATTCACTAAAATTTCTCTTTCATGTAATAGGATTCGTTTATCATTATTTTTAATAGAAGTATATTTTCACAATTATAAATGGAAATGTGTTGATGATTATCACATTGACTTGTTGTTTTTGTTCATATCTTATTGTTGATTTTAGAACTCAGCTTTGCATACATAGATTTCACTCTTGTCGATCATGAAGAATGTGTCGAGAAAGAGGAAATAAGCCTCATCGTGTGTGAGAAAATGGTAGAAATAAGATTCATTTTTCGATTATTTTTAATGTAGTTACAGAGGAATTTAATCAATTGGAAACCATTGGCCATTTGTTTCTAGGATCCTCTAATGTGTTTTTTCAACCTCCAGTTTTTCAGAGAAATTTTTATTCCCCACTGCAACCTCATTCTAATGTTCATATAATACCTGTGCAAAATCCTATCCTTAATACTTGGGATACTAGTTTAAATGAGGGATGTAATCCATTGCCTGGTCTTTCTCATGTAGAAAGAAAAGTTCGGGGACAAATCATTGTGAGTCATGCATGCCAATTGCCAAATCACCCTCACTCTTCAAAAATCCATGCTCAGAATTCCCCATCATAAACATCAAGCACTAATTTGGACTGTAAACATGTTTTTCGTATTGTTACTCCAATAGAAGATCCTAATCCTAATGGAAATTCAAATGCTTTTGTTAATCCTATTAATCATCCAGTTATTGATTGAACTCCCAACTATATTGATCAAGCCAATATGGGCCTTGATTGAACTCCCAACTATATTGATCAAGTCAATCCAGGCCTTCTGTAAACAAATTATGCCAACCCTATTGTTGAAAATCATATTCCTAATCTTGAACACCTCAATTCATATCATATTTTTTATTGATTAGATTTATGTTTTTTCAAATTTCCATTGCAACTAATGTGTCATAAAGGGTAGCATTATGTTGCATCAACCAATTTTTCTCTTCTTATTTTATAGATATATAAATTTATTTTATTTAAGGTGGACATTGAAATATTCTCTCTCTTTATGAAGTTAATATTATAATATACTAGCATAGTTATGTGAATTAAATGGCTAGTAAATATTGATATGCATCAATTTATGATAGCCATCCAAACACCCACTTGATGGTACACCTTATATTGTCAAATATTAAACAAATTACAAAAATTAACTAAATTATAAGAGTTAAACATATATACATATTTAAAAACATGTAACAAAATCCTTAACCATGGAGATTTAACCTCATTTCACCGCGGAGATTCTTAATTTATAAATAAGGTTTGTTACAATACCATAGCTTATAACACCACGTTCAAAAAAACCATAATTCATTCATAATTCAACAATATATTGAACAAGGAATGAATTACACTTTCAGAATATTTTAAAATTTTCAAGCATTATGCCTATGCATATTATTCTAGGCCAAAATCCTACATATAGAATGTAAGAGAATATTGAATAATAAACATAAAATTTACTACTAAAAATAATAATTTTTTTGTTAATATTATATGTGTGAGAAGTTTCAATTGAGTCAATATTATTTTCAAATAATGTCCAAATGGAAATAGTAAATTAGCTAATTCTGATACACCTTTCACTATTAAATAATGAAGTAATGGAAGAATCTATATTAATTTATATTACATTTATAGTGAAAGAATAGAAAAAAAATTATATATCAAATTAAACATTTATTATTATTAATTTAGATATAAAAATAATGTAACATTAAAATATTTTATTTACCTCCAACATTATCATGATTAACATTTTATAATTTATTAATATAAATATTATTTTACTTTTCAATAAACAAAAAAAACCCACCCATTAAAGTATTTTTTTTATCTATATCATTATATAAAAATTTATCTACTAGGCATGCTACCCTGTTATAAAAGTTTATATTACATATTCCCATGGTAAGTACATGTTATGCAAGTTGATATAAATATTATAATAAATACTGTATTAGTCACCCTTATTTTAATAATAGAACATGTAATGTTATTGTCTAAGAAAACTGAACCAAAAAATGTGCATACATCAACCACTGCCTGCAATGTTTTTTTCTTTCTTCACTGGGCTGCAATGCCAACAGAAGGCATTGCAAAAATGGAAATTTATATCCTCTTCTCACAAAACAGTTAATAAATCAACCAATAAAAACCATGCTCGCTGTTAGTTTTAATCGCAAAGGTGTGTAAAAAAAACACTAATTCAAAGCAATTCGAACCGATATCTCACTTACCACAAACAGAAAATAAATTTCAGAGCATGATTGCATAAACAAGAGGAACGAGCGCTATCATGGCTGGCAGGCAGTGTTTAGTAGACAGAAACGGTGCTTTTAAATGGACAGTAGAAGAATAGAGGATTAACAGTTCAATCTTATTGATTTTCATTTTTATATTTTGGAGTTTTTAGTTGGAATTAGGTGAAAATTTTGTGGTCATTTAGCATTTTGAAAAGCTTTGGGTATACTTGGATTGTGAAGAGTTCCTTTTTTTAAATTATGATTTCAATGAATTTCTGTCAGATTCTGAGAAAATTAAACCAGAAAACAGGTGGGTAAACCTTCCAAAATGTCTCACAAATAACCTAAGCTCTATTTAAATGAGATTTATTTCTTTTTTTATTAGTTATAATAAGTTTTCCCATTGTTCATAAAAGAATCAAGTTACATGTTGGGCTTCAAGCATTTCTTAAAATTGTTTTTGTTTGGCTAAAAGTTATATAAGGAAATAATTAAGTGCATAAAACCTAAATGTATTTAGTAGGAGGAAAACCCTGCCCCTTATAACCATTCTTATAAGGGGATATGTTAATGGCTTATGACCTAAATGTATTTGGCAAGAGTAAAAGCCTGCACATTATAGACCGCCAACAAGATAATTTCAAGTCGCATGATTTTTATTTTCCTTTTACTATTAGTTTTTGAAAATATCACTTAACAATGATGAAAAATAAAGAACTAGTATTTTTAACATAGTAAAAAAATTATCTTGAAAACCTACATTCACAAATAGTAGACAGTGACATCCCACTTGGTGTAGAGCAGGTGATGGGGTGCACTACTCTGTTTGCAAGGTCACTCATTCGAAAAGAGTGAGTGGGATGGGAGGAGAAAAAATGAAAAGATTAGGATTAGTCTAAACTACCAAAAAAAAAAATAGTAGAGAGTGACAAGGCCCAATAGTTAGGCTTCCTTGCCTCTTAGTTTAATTACTGAATTTTGAAAAATATGAATTAACTACCATGAATAATGGTTAAATAATCTTTCTACTCTATGAAAATTTTCAATATTTTTAGTAAAACATAAAAATAATTTGGACTTATATTTTATAAGTTAAATTATATTTTTAATCTTTGAAAATTAAAAATTATTTATATAAAAATTAATGTCTTTTAATGGGGACAAGTTATAAATTCATTTTAGATAAATTAATGTGATATAATATATTCTTTTGAACTTGAGCTAAAAACATTTCCCTTTGTAATTTGGTTTTTCCCTTTGTAATTTGGTTTTAGTTTGACAGTTTGACTAAAACCCAAATTTGTTATAGTATATCAAATATCAACAATGACAAATTAAAAATAATACTAACTATATAAATAACAACATCATCGCTGCCCTTCAATGGTGACATGCAATCATCAACAATGACAAATTAAAAATAATATAACTATATAAACAGGGTTGGATGCATGGCAGCTAGTCCCTGCCTTGGAGTTTCTGGGTGCAGTCAAATTTCGCTCCTCATTTGACTGTTAAAGCTCCAGTAATAGAACTAGCGCATGATAGTCTAACACATATTTAGCGCGTGATAATCACATCTTTCCTTCACCCAGTTTCATATTCCATAACAACAGAAGAAGTAACAGTTTCAAGTAGATCATACCTAACCTGTACAGTTTACATTGCCATATATGTGTAAGCTATGTGTGTTCATTATTAAGGATATGCTATTTTTAAGTATGATCAATCTCTCTATTACTCATATTTTATGTCATTTCTTATAAGTTGAAAGGTCCTTCTCTCGGCTACTGCCTAATTCGAGAACCCATAGGTTGGTCTTAGGAAGTCTGATTTCTTTTAGCTAAGTTTGGTTTGACCAAAGGTCAGGTTATTTCTGAAGTTGGTTCTGCTGCTAGCTATCTACGGTTGATCAATCCATGCAACTATGAGCTTGAACTAAAGAACGGTTAGAGCTATGGGAGGTTGAGTTCAAGGCCTAACAGTCAAACCTCTAAAACAACATGAGCTTTATCCTAGCCAAACAATGTTAACAAAGGTCACCTAAAGGGAACATGCTCTACTCAAAATGTTTCAAGGCTGTCATCCATAACAAGAAGAGAAAGTTCAATTATAGACAAAGCATTTGGAGGCATGGATCTTAAAACTCGGTAGCTACTAGTTTTCTCATATTTCAAAAAGTTGAATGGACAAATTGTTGGAATATTTAAAATTCCAAAACAATAAATGGAGAAATAAACTCCCCTCTTCAACATAGAGAAAATATTAAAAATTTCTTCATTGGAGACAGAGTTTTCACTCTAAAAACTATTTCATTAAACTTCAAAAACTTGGTTACAAAATATCCTTTGACTGAGGGAATACACAAAAACTTTGACTTCTTCAAAACACAGTTCAATACAAAACTTACACTCTCTAAAATTTCACTCTATCTGTGCATTTACAACTCACTGCTGTGTGTTGGAAAAATAATCTGTCTCTCCAAAAAATGAATGCACTGCTGTGCAATTCAAATTTTTTACACTTCGCTGTATGTAAAAATAAAACTTACAATACAGGAATGCACACAGGTCTTTTTCTTTTAACTTCACTTTAGATGCCACAACATATAAATGTAAAACAACTTTTAAAAGAAATAAGATTAAAAAATAAAATCAAAAACAATTTGACTATGGCCCACGGCCTCCCTTTTTGAAATGTTCATTTGATATATATGTAAAACATACATATGTGTGAACTGTTCGCACGATTTTTTTTAAAACAAATATTAAAACCAAGACTATAATATAAAGGACTTTGATCACGCATTGAACCTGGACGTCAAACAAAAATTAAACCATCCTTCAATCGATTTCGGGTCACAAAATGTGCCCGTTGACGTCACCAAAATTGTGACGCGAAATCACTATTAAATCCACCTTACGAGTTGTTCCGGGTCCGATTTTGGGTAGTCGTACGGAAGAAAATTGTGATGCGAAATTTCTTACAAATCCAGCCTAAACTTTTTAGATCCGGGTTTGCTGTTAAATTTTCTCTATTTCCAAAAACAATACAGCGCTATGTTTCTCAAAATGCATAGACCAGCGTTGAGTACCAATATGAATTTGATTGCTCACTGTTTTTAGCAAGCGGCTATCTGCAAAATTTTTCGCACTCTGATCTTGACTGATCACTGGAAATAGAAGGCAGCTTACTGCAGTTTGGACAGCTTAAAGTAATTTTCAACACTCCCCCGTAATTTTAGCTACTGGGTTATCAGTCATACCCAAACATTTCCTCAAAAACTCAAAACTCTTCTGTCCCAATGGCTTGGTCAGAATGTCTGCAAACTGCTCCTGAGTTCTGCAGTGTTCCAAAACAATTTCACCATTGTTTACCAATTCTTTGATGTAATGAAACTTTGTGTCAATGTGTTTCGCTCTCTTGTGAAACACAGAATTATTTGATAATGCAATAGCTGAGATATTGTCACAATAAATCACTGTTCATTTTACCTGCTCTTGGCACAAACTTCTTAACATCCTCCTCATCCAAATTGCTTGACACGCTGCTGCTGTAGCTGCCACATATTCTGCCTCTGTTGTAGACAATGCTACAATGGGCTGTTTTTTAGAAGCCCATGAAATGGATCCTGAACCCATGTGAAAAACATAACTGGAAGTGCTCTTCCGATCATCTACACTTCCAGCCCAATCACTGTCAGTGTATCCAACTAAATTTGAATTTTCTGAAGGAGTATATAAAATACCAAACCTTTTTGAACCTTTAACATACCTCAGAATTTTCTTCGCTGCCTGCCAATGTGCATCCTTTGGATTCTCCATGAATCTGGAAATCAAACTAACAGCATGCATTATGTCGGGCCTAGTTGCAGTCAAATACATGAGGCTTCCAACTATGCTCTTATACAAGCTAGGATCAAAATCCTTGTTGTTGTCCTCTCTGCTGAGTTTTAATCCCATCACTGTGGGAGTGATCACTGCTTTGATCTCCTGCATATTAAATATTTCCAGCACTTCATTAACATATTTTTCTTGTGAGATAAAAATCCCATTTTCATCTTGTTCTACTTCTATTCCTAAGAAATATTTCAACAAACCCATGTCAGTCATTTCAAATTCTTCTTTCATGACTGTTTTAAAATTTTCAATAAGGTAATCATCATTACCTGTGAAAATAACATCATCAACATATAAAACTACAATCAACATTTTTTCATCCTTTTCATTGATGTAGAGGGTGGGTTCTCCCTCACACTTTTCAAATCCATTTTCCAATAAATAGGAATCTATCCTACTGTACCACGCTCTTGGTGCTTGCTTCAGACCATAAAGAGCTTTCTTCAACTTGCACACTTTGTGCTCTTGGCCTTTCTTCTCATAGCCGAGAGGTTGTTCAATGTAAACCTCTTCCATTAACACTCCATTTAGGAATGCTGACTTCACGTCCATTTGGTAAACTTTCCACTTTTTTTGTGCTACTATGGACAGCACTACTCTCACGGTTTCCATTCTAGCAACTGGTGCGAAAGTTTCCTCATAATCTATCCCATGCTTCTGCTTATACCCTTTCAAAACAAGCCTTGCCTTGTGTCTCTCTATTTTTCCTTTAGCGTTACTCTTGGTCTTGTAGACCCATTTAACTCCAATGACATCTTTACCTTTTGGGAGTTCAACCAAATCCCATGTCTTGTTTCTTTCTATGGCATTAATCTCCTCATCCATAGCTTCTATCCATTTCTTATCCTTAATAGCTTCTTCAAAGTGGATAGGGTCTTCAACATGACAATATAAAGCAAAAAAAGAATTGATACCTTCATTTGCTGCCTCTTGTGCATAAATTTCATTCAAATTTCTGAACTTCTTACCTCTTTCACTAGGTGTACAAATGCTTGAAGAAGCACTTGAATTTCCTCCTTGTGGTGTGCTTGGAGAAGAACTCTCATTTCTTCTCAAGGGTGTCTCTTGCTGCTCTTGTGTTGGTGTTTCTGTTTGGGGATGTATTTTAGCCAACTCATCATCATTCTCATCATGAGATAAACAGTGTTTAACATTCACTGTTTTCTCTATGCTTCCATCCCAAGCTTCCTCCTCAATAAACTGAACATCTCTGCTCACAATAAATTTCTTGGTGGATGGGTTATATAACCTGTAGGCCTTGGATTCCTCACTGTATCCAATAAAAATACATTTCTCCCCCTTGTTGTCCAACTTCTTCCTTAATTGATCCAGAATGTGTGCATAAGCCACACATCCAAAAACCTTCATATGTGCGATATCTGTTTAGGCCACTCCATGCCTTCTTTTCCGACAATTTTCATCACGTTTTTGTAGGCATTCACCTATTCAAATGTATACTGCACAATGTATAGCTGTTCCCCACAATCATTAGGTAAATGCTTTTCCTTAACATACTCCTTCACATGTCCATTATGGTTCTATTCTTCCTTTTGGCTACTCCATTTTGCTGCGGAGTATATCTAGTTGTAAACTGCTTATGAATACCATTTTCTCTACAAAACCGTAGAAAATATTTAGAGATATACTCACCTCCTCTATCAGTCCTTAGAACTTTGATGTGCAGCCCACTATGGTTTTCCACAAGTGCTTTGACATTGCAGAATTTTTCAAACACTTCACTTTTATTTTCCAAAAAGTAAACCCAAGTTTTTCTTGTAAAATCATATATGAATGTTAACATGTAGTGGCTGCTAGCAAGCGGTGGAGTTTGCATCGGTCCACACAAATCTAAGTGGACAATCTCTAAGGGTGCCTTTGCCCTTATGCTTTTCCCGAAGGAAAACTTTCTCTGTGTTGTTTCCCCAAGATACAACCTTCACAAAGGCTGTCTGGCTTCTCTATCAATGGTAAACCTCTTACCATTCCTTTTCTGTTCAACAAATTAAGACCTCCAAAGTTGAGATGTCCAAATCTCAAGTGCCACAACCAATTCTCATCTTTTGGTTCGCTTTGGATAGCCTCTTTTGCCACTGCTGCTATATTTTCTTCATTCTTCAAATCTGATCTCATTCTAAGAGGGAACATCCTATTCCTTGTCATTTTTACTTCAGCAATACATTGTTTTCTGGGTGGTTTGTCCATGATGGTACAAACATCATCCTCAAAAAATACATTGTACCCCTTTTGGACAAGTTGTCCAATACTTAAGAGGTTACACTTCATTCCTGGAACATAATACACATCTACTATGGATTTCTTTGCACCTTTTCTTGTTAAAACATTTACATTTCCTTTTCCCATAACAGAAACTTTGCTATCAGTTCCTAGTGTGACTTGTGACTTCATAATCTTATAGTATAGAAAACATTGTTAGTTTCCGTCATATGATTATCGCACCGAGTCTAGAAACTATAATCCTCACTTTTTCTTTTTCAAAACAAATTATCCCGCCTCGATATTTCCTTCTGTGAAATTTAGACTATATCTTATTCTCCTATATCATGTCAGTTTCTCTACATTCATTAGCATAATGACCATATTTTTTACAATAGTGACATTGGACATTGGACTTATCATACCTCTGTCCTTGAGCATTCTATTGACCACTCTGCTGGCTGCTACCTTGGCCTTGATGCTAATTTGGATTGTTGCCCCTTCCTTGCGCATTTGCTGGACTATTCCTTCCACCTCTGTTTTGGCTTCTACCTCTTCCTCTTTTGTCTCCTCTGCCTTGCCCTCTTCCTCTTCCGAAAGACATCTGGGTCTTAAAGGCATGTTCCAGAGATGAATTTTCACTCCTACCCAATCTCTGCTCATGAGTCATCAGTGATGCATGTAGCTCATCCACTGTGAACTTTGTGAGATCCTTAATCTCCTCTATGGTGGTGACAATCACATTGAATCTTGAGGGTAGACTCCTCAAGAGTTTTTCCACCATCATCTTATCTTCAATAGTCTCTCCATGATATATTATTTGTGTGACCATTCCAATCACATGAGTGAAGAACGAGTCAATAGTATCTGACTCTTTCATGCAGAGAGTTTCAAAGTCTCTCCTCAGCAACTGAAGTTTTGTTTTTTTCACTTTTTCCATGCCTTGATAGGCTGTCTTGAGAGTTTCCCATGCTTCTCTGGATCTCTTGGCTACTGCTATCCTTGGAAACACACTCTCATGCACTACTTGATACAATAAGAAGAGAGCCTTGGAGTCTTTCTTCTTATTGCTCTTCAGCAACTCTCTTCCTGCCTGAGTTAAATCTTCAAACTCTTCTTCATTTGCTGGCTCTTCAAATCCATCCTCAAAAAATTCCCATAAGTCTTGGGAGACAAATAAAGCTCTCATAGTTATTGACCAGTAGTCATAATTTTTCCCATTAAACATTAGGAGATGGATATTTCCCATACCCATACCAGTGTTGGCTCTAGCCATTCCGCACTCTTAAATATGATACAAAAACACTTGACTGTGTATTCAAAATAACTTTACTGTTCTGTAACAGTAACACAACAACTGTATAAAGAAATACCTTGAAGTCTTTTTGGCTGAGTCTTCACTCTACTGGAGAAGCTGCTGCAACAAAGAACTCCTTTCCTTCAGCTTCTTTGATCTTAAAAGAGCCTGGACTAGCTCCGATACCATGTTGGAATATTTAAAATTCCAAAACAATAAATGGAGAATAAAACTCCCCTCTTCAACACAGAGAAAATACAAAAAATTTCTTCACTGGAGACAGAGTTTTCACTCTAAAAACTATTTCATTAAGCTTCAAAAACTTGGTTACAAAATCTCCTCTGACTGAGGGAATACACAGAAACTTTGACTGCTTCAAAACACGGTTCAATACAAAACTCACACTCTCTAAAATTTCACTCTATCTGTGCATTTACAACTCGCTGCTGTGTGTTGGAAAAATAATATGTCTCTCCAAAAAATGAACGCACTGCTGTGCAATTCAAATTTTTTACACTTCGCTGTATGTAAAAATAAAAATTACAATACAGAAATGCACACAGGACTTTTTCTTTTAACTTCACTTTATATGCCATAACATATAAACTTAAAACAACTTTTAAAAGAAATAAGATTAAAAACTAAAATAAAAAACAAATTGACTATGGCCCACAGCCTCCCTTTTTGAGACGTTCATTTGATATATATGTAAAACATATATATTTGTGAACTGTTTGCACGATTTTAAAAAAAAAAAATATTAAAACCAAGACTATAATATAAAGGACTTTGATCACGCATTGAACCCGGACTTGAAACAAAAATTAAACCATCCTTCAATCGATTTCGGGTCACAAAAGGTGCCCACTGACATCACCAAAATTGTGACGCGAAATCACTATTAAGTCCACCTTACGAGTTGTTTCGGGTCTGATTTTGGGTAGTTGTACGGAAGAAAATTGTGATGCGAAATTTCTCACAAACCCAGCCTAAACTTTTCAGATCCGGGTTTGCTATTAAATTTTCTCTGTTTCCAAAAAAAATGCAGCACTATGTTTCTCAAAATGCATAGACCAGCGCTGAGTACCAAGATGAATTTGACTGCTCACTATTTTTAGCAAGCGGCTATCTGCAAAATTTTTCGCACTCCGATCTTGACTGATCACTGGAAATAGAAGGCAGCTTACTGTACTTTGGACAAATGAAAGTAATTTTCAACATAAATTAGTAAATTTATTGTTTTATAACATGTATGTATTTATATTAATGTCAAAATTGTCAGCAGACTTATTGGACTTCTCAAAAGTTGATTTTTTACCATAATTTTTTTTATGTAAGCAAGTAGTTGTTCCCACAATGATTCCACACCTTCAGTAGATCAATATGTAAGAGGATTGGTCAATGGTATGTTTGGATTCATGAAACAATAAATAATAAAAAGAACCAAAACAAAAAGAGAGATCTTAATCATCCAAAATCGAACAAGAGTCATTATATTTTTTCGTTGAGCAACATGCACACCTGAAGGTTGTGTGTGTTTTTTTTTTAATTCAATAGCTTGAAACTCATTGAGCGATGACTTTGGATGGAGGATAGCCAACCATCAAAATAAAAATCCCATAGATTTGGCAATTTTGAATGCATTCAAGAAGGGATTGCAAAATGAAAAGTTGTTGCAATGACCTGATGTTGGCATCGACTATTGTGGGTAGAGGTGGTCTCATATCTATATCTCATGGCGGGGAATTAAGAAAAGGAAAAGTTTAGCATATGAAATGAATTTTCATGTTACATGATGATCTATGTTTTAGTTTTATTCTGTTTATCCGGCACCACTAACATAAGTATCCTTACTAGCAGTACCATTTCCAGGTCGAGATGCAAAGCTACCAGTTGCTTCACCTGTTTATTCTGTCCAATCCATTAAAGATCCATACCCTGTTACTAAGTGCATCCATAGCTATAAGTAGCGCTCAACTTCTCTATTTGTCGTTTAGACAAATAGACAAAATCCTTTTCTTCTTCAATTACATATCGAGTTAATTCCAAATTCAATTTATTACTTTTACTCGCAATACAAGAGACACTAGATAAAAAGTATTTACATATATTTAAAATTTATTTGATTTTGCATTCGAATTAGCTTATTCTTTTCACCACACTTCCAAAATAATGTAATATGATGAAAGAGATAATATACAACCTAGATTTTCGGTATTCAATTTCTCCACCAACATGAATTTATTTTTTTCTCGAATTAGTTTATTGTTCAATGTTGTTCACTTTATTGAGTTTATTTTTGTATGTTGTCAACGTTGTTTTACATGTTGTTCACTTTATTGAGTTTATTTTTGTATGTTGTCAACATTGTTTTACATGAGTGATTAAACTTTTAACTCTATCCCTGTAATCAAGTAATAGCGGCCAAGTACATAATGTGAACTCGTTTTCGTGTGGATAAGTTGACTTAATCTAAAATAGTAAGTTGAGTCAAATATTATTACTCAAGTGAGTCAGAATTATAAAATTAGTATTTTAAGTCTGAATTACTCTATAGAAATGTATACCAAGTAGCTCTATTTAGTTTTTCTGAATCTAGATTTCTATAGACGGACAACTCTCATTCACTCTCAGTTATACAAAACAGGAGGCCAATTATAAATGTGAGATTATTTTTACTAGTTTGCATGAAAATAATAGATTGATAAATGCATTTCTGGCGCAATACTAGATCTGGAACGATATATTTTCATATTTTCCATATGTTGGCATCCGAACACCTCTGTGGGGCTGCTCGAATTAATTTGGAAAAGTGTAATGCAGCCTATGATTGCACATAAATACATAATACTTTGTTTATCTATTGCACATAAATACATAATACATTGTTCAGCTATTTTCACCACTCTCTTTCCGTTGGATTGTTTCCATCATCGACACAGCCTTTGGCCCATTCACACCGACCATTCTCATCTTTCCGGCAAAACCAAACTCAAAAGGAAATGCCTTCCCAAACAGGGGTGGTTAGGAAAATGCCATCCCCAAAACAGATAGACCATTAACAGATAGCAGATAGTGGAGAGTTCACTAATCCTACATTAGGTATTTATTAGTTTATCTGCCTCAAATTTGATTCAGCCTATGTTTGGAACACATAAATAGGATCTGTTCCAATAAAACAAAGATACTTTCATTATTATTTTGACACAAAGATGATCCTTCGACAGCAAATAAATGTTTTAAATGTAGTGTTGTTTTATATTTTTAATTATAAAGTTTATTGAGTGAGATTACATTATATTATCGAAGATGAGTTATTATGTTATCAATTACGATTTTGTATGCTTGTTTCTGAAGGATCATTAATGACAAAAAAATATGCTGGTTAAAAAATTTGTATTTTTTACATTCGAATTTGATTCTTTCCTACGATATGCCTTTATACATTAGTATACATTGATGTCTGTAAATCATAACAATTTTTCACGTTTAAATGTGATTCTTTCATTGTGGTTCTCTTAAATTTGCATATGAATTGTGTGTTTTAACAATGTTAACATTTTTACGGGATCGTATATTGGAAATTTAGAAGATTTATTTTAGATGATGGTTCTTGGTGCCATTAGCTTGGGGATTTAATCCCAATAATAAATCTCAAGTTGGATAAGAAAATTTTGAATAGGATTATTATGCCAATAGTATTATGAAAAACAAATTGATATGGTTATGTTTAATTCTTAAGTTCTTATATACACAGACCTGATTGGTTGATATGTAAGATATGGCTAGGAAGAGAAGAATGCATTTCAATGGTTGAGTTAGAGGATTTTATATGTAATTCAATAAATACAGTCACTGCCACCACTTTGAATTGAATAAAAAAAATACTCAGCCACTTGGCAGACATGCTCGTTGCGTTTTGCATGGAATCCCGATGTTGTCACTTGGTAGATACGGGATTATTTATTGCAGCGGTATATTGTTCTTCTGACTATGCTTGGTCGAGCCCCTGGTTAAATGATCCAGTAGATTCAGTCGTGTTGAAATGTTACTTTCAACATTGGTTGTGCAGAGTCGCTTTCTATTTTTAATCTCTAGGTTCTTTGTACTCAAGCCGCCTTCTACAATGGTGAAAAATCTATTTGTTTTGAAAACCCCTACAGTCCTTTCGTAGTTTTTTGACAGAGCCTTTGTACATTGATAAAACAGAGCTCTTGTATTGTCCTTTGAAAACAGAGTGTTCTGTTTTGAAAACAGAGTTATTTTTAAATAACACAGGAGCGTTTAATTTCAGAACGCGGGAGAGTTCGTTTGAAGAACTGTGGTCCCCAACGCCAAGTCAACCGTCACATCAGCAGACAGATGGCAGCAACTGATTGGAGCAGTTTTTTTTGGTTGTTCACACAATTGAGAAATCCGGACCCGAAATTTTTTAGGGTGGATTTGATTTGAATTTCGGGTCACAAAATACGCTCGCATCAACAAGCCCAAATCGGACTCGAAATTTTTATATGGCGCATTTGATTGGGATTTTGCATCACAAAGGCCCTGACATCAGCAGGCTCTTTTGTAACGCGAAATGGTTTATGCAGGTTAGTTTAATTACTGTTTGAAGTCCGGGGTTTAATTTTTTGTTTAAGGTTTGAGTTGTAATGTTTTACATAACGCGCGAGAGTTTTTTATTTTGTTAATATATGTTTTATCATATTTTCAAGTGCGCAAATATTAGGTGGGCCTGAGAGGATCTTATCATTTGTTTATGTTAGGGTTCAGTTATAGTTTTTAGTTTTCTTTTATTATTTATTTTATGTTAATGCTACGGAATATAAAGTAAAAGTCCCATGAGGCATAATGTGTAATGTAAGTTTTTACACAACAACAGTGTAATTTTTGATTGTGCACAACAGTGCGTTTTATTTTAAAATAGACAGAGTGTAATTTCATGCACAGCAGTGCGTAGTTTTTAGAGACAGAGTATATTTTTCTGTGTGTGAGACAGAGAAGAATTTGAGAGCACTGCGTTTTGTAGCAGTCATATTTTTGTAATCCCTCTCAGTGAGGAAGAATCTGTAATAATTTTTTTTTTGAGTTAATGAATGGAATAGAAATTTTTCAAAGTATTGAACTCTGTCTCTAGTGAAGAATTTTTTTTTAAATTTCTCTGTGTTAAAAGAGGAGAGTATTACTCTCTCCATTGATGTTATGGAATTCTCAAATATTCCAACATAGTATCGGAGCTAGTCTAGGCTCTTTGAAGATCAAAGAAGCTGAAGGAAGGAGTTCTTTATTGCAGCAGCTTCTCCAGTAGTGTGAAGACTCAGCCAAAAAGAATTCAAGGTATTTATCTATACAATTTATTGTGTTACTGTTGTAGAATAGTCAACTATTTTAAATACACAGTCAAGTGTTTTTTGAATCATAGTGAAGAGTGCAAGAATGGCTAGAGCCAGCACTAGCATGGGTATTGGAAATATCCACCTCCCACAATTTAATGGGAAGAATTATGACTACTGGTCAATAACTATGAGATCTTTATTTACTTCCCAAGACTTATGGGAATATTTTGAGGATGGCTTTGAAGAGCCAGCAGATGAAGAAGAGTTTGATGATTTAACTCAGGCAGAGAAAGAGTTGCTGAAGAGCAATAAGAAGAAAGACTCCAAAGCTTTCTTCTTATTGTATCAAGTAGTGCATGAGAGTGTGTTTCCAAGGATAGCAGTAGCTAAGAGATCCAAAGAAGCATGGAAAACTCTCAACACAGCCTATCAAGGCATGGAAAAAGTGAAGACAACAAAACTTCAATTGCTGAGTAGAGACTTTGAGACTCTCTGTATGAAAGAGTCAGATACTATTGACTCATTCTTCACTCATGTGATTGGAATGGTCACACAAATAAGATCTCATGGAGAGACTCTTGAAGAGAAAAGGATTGTGGAAAAACTCTTGAGGAGTCTGCCCTCAAGATTTGATGTGATTGTCACCACCATACAGGAGACTAAGGATTCCACAAATTTTTCAGTGGATGAACTACATGCATCACTAATGACCCATGAGAAGAGATTGGGTAGGAGTGAAAAGTCATCTCTTGAGCATGCCTTTAAGACCCAGATGTCTTTCGGAAGAGGAAGAGGGCAAAGCAGAGGAAACAAGAAAGGCAGAGGTAGAAGCCAAAAAAGAGGTGGAAGGTATAGTCCAGCAAATGCTCAAGGAAGGGGCAGCAATCCAAATCAACATCAAGGCCAAGGCAGCAGCTAGCAAAGTGGTTAGCAGAATCCTCAAGGACAAAGGTATGATAAATCCAATGTCCAATGTCACTATTGTAAGAAATATGGACATTATGCTAATGAATGTAGAAAGAAGCAGCATGATATGGAAAATAGAACAAATGCAAATTTTACTAGGGAAAATCTTAGCCAAGACAATTTATTTTTAGCTTGTAATATGGCTGAAGAAAAGAATGAAGAATTATGGTTTCTAGACTCCGGTTGTAGTAACCATATGACAGGAAACATAGCAATGTTTTCTATGTTAGATGAGAGCGTGAAGTCACAAGTCACACTAGGAACTGATAGCAAAGTTTCTGTTATGGGAAAAGGAGATGTAAATGTCTTAACAAGGAAAGGTGCAAAGAAATCCATAGCAGATGTTTATTATGTTCTAGGAATGAAGTGTAACCTCTTAAGTATTGGACAACTTGTTCAAAAGGGGTACAATGTATTTTTTGAGGATGATGTTTGTACCATCATGGACAAACCACCCAGCAAACAATGTATTGCTGAAGTAAAGATGACAAGGAACAGGATGTTCCCTCTTAGAATGAGAGCAGATTTGAAGAATGAAGAAAAGATAGCAGCAGTGGCAAAAGAGGCTATCCAAAGCGAACCAAAATATGAAAATTGGTTGTGGCACTTGAGATTTGGACATCTCAACTTTGGAGGTCTTAATTTGTTGAACAGAAAAGGAATGGTAAGAGGTTTACCATTGATAGAGAAACCGGACAGTCTTTGTGAAGGTTGTATTCTTGGGAAACAACACAGAGAAAGTTTTCCTTCTGGGAAAAGCATAAGGGCAAAGGCACCCTTAGAGATTGTCCACTCAGATTTGTGTGGACCAATGCAAACTCCATCGCTTGCTAGCAGCCACTACATGTTAACATTCATAGATGATTTTACAAGAAAAACTTGGGTTTACTTTTTGAAAAATAAAAGTGAAGTGTTTGAAAAATTTTGCAATTTCAAAGCACTTGTGGAAAACCAAAGTGGGTTGCACATCAAAGTCCTAAGGACTGATAGAGGAGGTGAGTATATCTCTAAATATTTTCTACGTTTTTGTAGAGAAAATGGTATTCAAAAGCAGTTTACAACTAGATATACTCCGCAGCAAAATGGAGTAGCCGAAAGGAAGAATAGAACCATAATGGACATGGTGAGGAGTATGTTAAAGGCAAAGCATTTGCCTAATGATTATTGGGTTGAAGCTGTACATTGTGCAGCATACATTTTGAATAGGTGCCCTACAAAAGCAGTGATGAACAAAGTGCCGGAAGAGGCATGGAGTGGCACAAAGCAAGGTGTCACACACATGAAGGTTTTTGGATGTGTGGCTTATGCACACATTCCAGATCAGCTAAGGAAGAATTTGGACAGCAAGGGGGAGAAATGATGTTTGATATAAAGATGAATCCAAAGCTTATAGGTTGTACAACCCATCCACCAAGAAGTTTATTGTGAGCAGAGATGTTCAGTTTATTGAAGAGGAAGCTTGGGATGGAAGCATAGAGAAAACAGTGAATGTTAAACACTATTTATCTCATGATGAAAATGATGATGAATTGGCTAAAATACATCCCCAAATAGCAGCACCAACACAAGGGCAGCAAGGCACACCCTTGATGAGAAATGAAGGTGCTTCTCCAAGCACACCACAAGGAGGAAATTCAAGTGCTTCTTCAAGCACTTGTACACCTAATGAAAGAGGTAAAAAGTTCAGAAATTTGAATGAAATTTATGAACAGGAGGTAGCTAATGAAGGTATCAATTCTTTTTTTGCTTTATATTTTCATGTTGAAGACCCTTTCCACTTTGAAGAAGCTATTAAGGATAAGAAATGGATAGACGCTATGGATGAGGAGCTTAATGCCATAGAGAGAAAAAAGACTTGGGATTTGGTTGAACTCCCAAAAGGTAAAGATGTCATTGGAATTAAATGGGTCTACAAGACCAAGAGTAATGCTGAAGGAAAAATAGAGAGACACAAGGCCAGACTTGTTGTCAAGGGGATATAAGCATAAGCATGGGATAGATTATGAAGAAAATTTTGCACCGGTTGCTAGAATGGAAACTGTGAGAGTAATGTTGTCCATAGCAACACAAAACAAGTGGAAAGTTTACCAAATGGACGTGAAGTCATCATTCCTAAATGGAGTGTTAATGTAAGAGGTTTACATTGAACAACCTCTCGGCTATGAAAAGAAAGGTCAAGAGCACAAAGTGTGCAAGTTGAAGAAAGCTCTTTATGGGCTGGAGCAAGCACGAAGAGCGTGGTACAGTAGGATAGATTCCTATCTACTGGAAAATGGATTTGAAAAGTGTGAGGGATAACCCACCCTCTACATCAAAGAAAAATATGGTAAAATGTTGATAGTGGTTTTAAATGTTGATGATGTTATTTTCATAGGTAATGATGATTACCTTATTGAAAATTTTAAAACAATCATGAAAGAAGAATTTGAAATGACTGACATGGGTTTGTTGAAATACTTCTTAGGAATATAAGTAGAAAAAGATGAAAATGGGATTTTTATCTCACATGAAAAATATGTTAATGAAGTGCTTGAAATATTTAATATGAAGGAGAGCAAAGTAGCAATCACTCCCACAGTGATGGGATTAAAACTCAGCAGAGAGGACAGCAGCAAGGATTTTGATCCTAGCTTGTACAAGAGCATAGTTGGTAGCCTCATGTATTTGACTACAACTAGGCCCGACATAATGCATGCTGTTAGTTTGATTTCTAGATTCATGGAGAAGCCAAAGGATGCACATTGGTAGGCAGCGAAGAGAATTCTGAGGTATGTGAAAGGAACCAAAAGGTATGGCATTTTATATACTGCTTTAGAATGTTCAGATTTAGTTGGATACACTGACAATGATTGGGATAGAAGTGTAGATGATCGGAAGAGCACTTTCGATTATGTTTTTCACATGGGTTCAGGAGCTATTTCATGGGCTTATAAAAATCAGCCCATTGTAGCATTGTCTACAGCAGAGGCAGAATATGTGGCAGCTACAGCAGCAACATGTCAAGAAATTTGGATGAGGAGGATGCTAAGAAGTTTGTGCCAAGAGCAGGTAAGAGGAACAATGATTTTTTGTGACAATAGCTCAGTTATTGCATTATCGAAGAATTTTGTGTTTCATAAGAGAAAGAAACACATAGACACAAAGTTTCATTACATTAGAGAATTGGTAAACAATGGAGAAATTGTTTTGGAACACTGGAATACTCAGGAGCAGTTTTCAGACATTCTGACCAAGCCATTGGAATAGAAAAGTTTTGAGTTTTTGAGAAAATGTCTGGGTATGACTGATATCCCAGCAGTTGAAAGTAAGGGGGAGTGTTGAAATGTTACTTTCAACACTAGCTGTGTAGAGACGCTTTCTATTTTTGATCTCCAGGTTCATTGTACTCAAGCCGCCTTCTAAAATGGTCAAAAATCAATTTGTTTTGAAAACCCCCTACAGTCCTTTCGCAGTTTTTTGACAGAGCCTCTATAAATTGATATAACAGAGCTCTCCTATTGTCCTTTGAAAATAGAGTGGTATATTTTGAAAACAGAGTTATTTTTAAATAACACAGGAGCGTTTAATTTCAGAACATGGGAGAGTTCGTTTGAAGAACCGTGGTCCGCAACGCCAAGTCAATCATCACATCAGCAGACACATGGCAGCAATTGATTGGAGCGGGTCTTTTTTGGTTGTTCGCATAGTTGAGAAATCCGGACCCGAAATGTTTTTGGGTGGATTTGAGTTGGATTTCGGGTCACAAAAGACGCTTGCGTCAACGAGCCCAAATCGGACCCGAAATTTTTATATGGCGCATTTGATTGGGATTTCGCGTCATAAAGGCCCTGACGTCAGCATGCTCTTTTGTAACGAGAAATGGTTTAATTACCGTTTGAAGTTTGAGGTTAAAGTTTTTGTTTAAGGTTTGCATTGTAATGTTTTACATAACACGCGAGAGTTTTTTACTTTGTTAATATATGTTTTATCATATTTGCATGTGCGCAAATATTAGGTGGGCCCGAGAGGATCTTATCATTTGTTTATGTTAAGGTTCAGTTTTAGATTTTAGTTTTCTTTTATTATTTATTTTATGTTAATGCTACGGCATATAAAGTAAAAGGCCCATGAGGCATAATGTGTAATGTAATTTTTTACACAACAGTAGTGTAATTTTTTAGTGTTCACAGCAGTGCGTTTTATTTTAAAATAGATAGAGTGTAATTTCATG
Organism: Pinus albicaulis; assembly: GCA_034641835.2. NCBI lineage: Eukaryota > Viridiplantae > Streptophyta > Pinopsida > Pinales > Pinaceae > Pinus > Pinus albicaulis. The sequence goes on along the minus strand of CM076583.1, from coordinate 1,264,337,748 downwards.
CACAACAGTGCGTAGTTTTTAGAGACAAAGTATATTTTTCTGTGTGTGAGACAGAGAAGAATTTTAGAGCACTGCGTTTTGTAGCAGTCATATTTTTGTAATCCCTATCAGTGAGGAAGAATCTGTGATAGTTTTTTTTTTTGAGTTAATGAATGGAATAGAAATTTTTCAAAGTATTGAACTCTGTCTCCAGTGAATAATTTTTTTTTTTAATTTCTTTCTATTAAAAGAGGAGAGTATTACTCTCTCCATTGTTGTTATGGAATTCTCAAATATTCCAACAAGTCGATGGCAAAAGCTTGGGAGATGCTAAAATCACAAAATCATTTGGAGGTGGAATCACCATGCTGAAATAAAAAATCTGTTAGGATGGATTTTACTAGTTTACCTCCGCTTCCGCTAGGGATTTGAATCTCAGTAGCAAACTCATGCTTGTGCAACTCGACCATCAGATGACTGTTGGGGTGAGTTGAACCGAGATGCTCAGGTAAATTAAAAGGCTCCTTCACTTGTTTTAGATTTATAAATAAATTGTTTTTAATTAAGGATCAGAATCTCCGCTTAACTGAAAGTGAGCATATGGATTGTTAGGGTAATCTGGTTGCTAAAGCTTCAAAGTTTCTTTTCGGAATCAAGGCCCTAGAAGATTACGTACACTCTAACGGAATCAAATTTGGAATATATTCTAGTGCTGAGTCAGTGTAAATAAAATATTAGATAAGTCAAAACCATTCTGAAGATAACAAAATTCAGATTCATTCTGGTTTTATCTGTGCATTCAAATTGGTTCTGTGTTTGGTATGTTTTGCTAGATTTTTGACATGCAATAAAACCATGCCAGGCTCCCTTGGATATGAGAAACAAGATGCTAAAATGTAGCTACACCTTCTGTAAAACTACTTTTTCTCTATTTCGGGCTAGGTTTTGAACTTGAATCATGGCATCATTGCAATACTAAAAATGGTTGGTTATGTTATGGATGAATGTTTAGGATGTAGATTATTTGAAATATGATCATTGTAATCATGATGCCACAAACCCTAGGGAAAGGTATATATTATTTGTGGTATTTTTAATCAATAAGCTTTCATAGATGGATTTAGATTGCTATCTAACATTGGTGTTGAACTTTTATGAAAAATATACAGGCACACAAAAATGAGCGAAGCTATTAGTAACACGGGTCGTCCTATATTATATTCAATGTGTGATTGGTAAGATGATTTTTTTAATCATCTTGTGTTCAATCAAAGGAGAAACGCCACCTAGAAGTTGGGTTTTTACCACTAGTCAGATGTTACAGACAGTTCGTGTTTGATCCTGCAGGGGTTTTGAGCATCCTGCAACTTGGGCACCCAAGATTGAAAATATATGCACGATAAGCATAACTAATATATGCACCAGGCACATAACCAGATGCAGAGGTAAAGGCAGCTCATGTCTGGGTAAAGGCTAATTTGGCTACAAGTCATATTTCAAGCGACTAGACAAGGTACACTCAAATTATTCTCTGCTCATAGATTTATTAAAAATAAGTGTGCTTCTACACTGCACATAGATTGATTTTGGTCTTTTTTAATCGGATTTCTCCAGGAGCGGCGGAAAATATGCCCAGCCATGCAGCCATGCCCTGCTGTTGTAGAACTACAAAGATGCCAAGCCATGGCTTGTGCTTGGTTTGCTTCTCTAACCCGCTACTGCGGAACTACCTACTGCCACAAAACTGCCTTTGCTTCCTGTTTGAACTGTTTTTGTGGAATAATAAAGGCTTGGATCATGTGTTCTAACTTTATAGTCATCCACCATCATAAGAGGAGGCATCGAAAGAAGCTGGCATAAAACCTAAACTTGAATTGGGAATGAAAAAGAATTTGTGTATAATACTAGCCCAGAATTGTGTATAATGCTATGTTGTATATGCACGATAACTTACTGGAGGTGGGTGCATCCTGGAGGCTTCGATGCTTGTTGTGTCCATAGGAAACTGCATAGCACCGCCATAAACCTCTTCAACCAGATACACAGACATTGATTTCGACAGAAGAACTGCTTTCAGAGGCCGTAGAAGTGACAGTATCGAGACCTCTTATAAAAAACACTACCCTGGCACTGAGATAGAGCCCCCAGGGAGCGCATGTATGGCACTTGTTAGCAGAATACTAGGCGTGGTGGCAGGGCAGGTGTGGTGACAGGCATTGCAGTGGTGAAGCGGTGGCAATGCTTTTTTTAGCCATAGTTTTTAGACATTTTGACATTTAATGTTTAGGATTAATGCTAGAATTAATTCCTTTGAACTTGAAAATTTCATGATCAGTTATGCATATAATAACTTTGGCCTCATACTTGCCTCGGTATGAGGCCAAATAAGATCACAATTACGCTCATTGGTTAATAAGAAAAAAATTTATACTTGATTTGGCCAAGAAAATGTTTGTTAGAAAAATATCTAACAAAGCATAGACTAAAACTTCTAAAGTGCATCGATTTACGACAAGGACTAATAGCTTACATCTATTTCGATTACTATATTCCCTGCCATGCCACAGGCAGCAGGGACTAATAACAACATCATCTCTGCCCTTCAACGGTGACATGCAATCTTTACCTGAAAGCCCTCTAAGCAAGGAATGGTGTCCTGCGAGATTCAGCTGTCCACATTACTAACCATTTTAAAGATTGATTATTTAAGCTTTTGCAACATTGTTAATAAACAAATTATTTTTTCTTTATTACATTAAATTTCAGGATATGAATATTGTTTGAAATTACTTTCATCGATTCTCGACTGGTGTTAAATTAATTTCTTAGTTTATTGTAAGAGAAAAAAGGAACCGGCTCATTGTTGTTTTCTCCGATGAAGTCTTTTTTAATTAAGGTAGTGGAAGATTACATAATATGAGCCAGCTTGAACACGTGAGGATTAATATAGCAGACCAATGGTGACCGATGAATTATTTTTAGAATATTTTACAAGCAAGGAGTAGATGATATATATACACGAACATTAATATAATTAATATAATATACTTCGTTTATGCCTATCCCGATCCAGTGGCCGATATTCAATTTTTCAAATTTCTCATATTTTCTGTCTAATTAAAAAAAAAACTACTTTTAAAAATAAAATTTAACTCTCCAACATAACAACCACTTAAAAACACAAATTAAATTTCAAAATTCCTTGAAAAAAAAATCAAAATTACCTACTAATAAACATACTATGCAAATAATTAACTTATAAGAAATTACATTGAAAAAATAACATTTTCATACCTGATACCACACACTACCCCATAATTTTGATTTCACATCTTACTTTGAAGGAAATTTTTTTTTTTACCAGATATTAAAATAGGGTAGAAATAATTGTCTGCCATTAAACATTTCTACTTCCACTTATCACATTTTCGTAAATGCCTTTAAGCTGTGTATAAGATTATGAGCTCATATTTGAATAGAAACACTTACATCAAATCATCCAAAATGTCATTAGTTAGTTTATTGGTTTATTTTAGCTTAATATATAGCCTTATTTTATTATTATTATTATTATTTTATTATTTCAACTAGCAATTCGAAGGCTCCATTATTTGGAAGCCGATATTTCTTACATATTGCTAATGATTCTATCTCAGTAATTTTCCCTATTTTGTGAATACAAACAAACTGATTCAGTAAAATGAAATAAAACATGAGCTCAACAATTTACAGAATAGGATCACATTCACATTCCCGTCTCTCGAGAGAGCGTCGGTTGCCAGAAGAGCGGCTCTATTGGCTTCCAAGTCTGCGTCCTTGTTGTTCTCCCTCATCACATGGAAGAAGTTCACACTTTGGAGGGATTTCATCAGAATTCTGATTCTTGTCACCTCTAGCAAATCTGAAATCCGCTGGAGGAGAATTTTCCATAATGATTTTTATGATGGTTTGAGAATCCCCAATTACATTAACCTCTTTTATCCCAAGGGCCTTGACTTTCTTGAGGCCTTGAAGGAGGGCTAATGCTTCAACTTGAATACTTGTGGTGTGGCCTAGTCCTGAGGCAAAGATGGACACAATTCTTCCTTATTTGTTCTTAATAACCCCTCCTGCCCTAGCATTCACAAGGTTTCCTTTTGCTGCCGTGTCAAAGAATAAGGTGTGTCTGGATTGATTGGAGATCCATTCTGAAAATTCTTTCTCATTCCCTCTAAATTTCCAATCTTTTTTTTTGTTTGTTTTGCCTTATTTCTTTGGAAAACTGCAGATCCATCCTTGAGCCCCAATCCAAGTCCTGTTGACTTAGATTTCTATCCTTCAACTGGTCACCTAATATTTCTTTCAATTGGCATTTGATCTTAACGATGATGAGTTTCAAATTGTGTCCTTTATCTCTGAATACTCTCATCTTCCTCTCTAGCTAGATTTGCCAGCATATGAATTTTGGCAAAGAAAGCCAAACAGCCTTAAAACTATCATTTTTTGGAAATGCTCCTGGGTAGTAATGAGGCCAGTTTGCAAACAAATCAGAGATAGATGTGGGAAAATTAAACTTGTTTTTCCAGAGGCTTAGGAAATCCTGCCAGATTTCTGCTGCGAATTTACATTCCAGCATTAAATGGTGGGTGTTCTCTTTAATTTCATGACACAATCGGCATATTGAAGGCCCATATAATCCTTTCTTCATTAATCTGTCCTCAGTGAGGATTCTTTTGTGGCACAACAGCCAACAGAAGAAGTCGAATTTAGGAATGGACTTTTGTCTCCATAGCCCCTTCCAAATCGAGGGATCTGGCAGGACGTAAGGCTTCTCTAGCAAATTTTTATAGCCCTGTGCTACAGTATAAGTGCCTGACTTTAATCGCCAGCCACGAGCATCGTGCTTCCTAGCAAGGAGTGTAGCCTTCCTGTTCAGCAAAGTGAGGAGGGCAGCACATTCGTTTGACAGCACTGGAGGTACATTAGGCAGGTTCCAACTGTGCCATGTGTTGCCAATCCAATTCGAGATATCCCACAGAGAGTTGAGTCCAGCGTTGGACAGCCAGGTTCTCAGCGCTTGGAGGGAGGCGGAATCAGACAAAGGAGGATAGTTCATAATGTAGTTATCCCATATATTTATCTATCTGCCATTGCCAGGGATCCAAAACGCATGATATTTGATCAGTGGAATAGTTTTGGAGTAGAATTTGAGAAGGTGCGATCCATAGATGGAGATGGGGTTGTCGAGATAGCGTTTCCTCCTCCCGGTGAAGTATTTTTTCCAAAGAGATCTTTGCGCCCAACCTGGGTGAGGAGCAATGATTTTCTAAAAAATCTTGACTCCCATTGCCATGTTTTGGATGCTGAGATCCTTAAAGTTCAAGCCTCCTTCAAGCATGGGTTTGCAAACTTTATCCCAGCTTACCAAAGGTATTCTCTTTTCATTTTGATTGTTTCCTTTCCAAAATAATTTGTGTATTAAAGCCTCCATTTTCCTAAGGATGCCAGTGGGAGCTAAAATTACAGAGAATTGGAAGACGGGGAGGCTACTGAGAATGACTTTAATGAGAATAGATTTTCCTGCAATATTATGCCATGAAAATCCCCATGCCTAAATTATGGTCTTGAATTTATCAAGCAATGGAAGCCAATCTCTGTTGTAGGCTAGTCTTTGAAAGATGGGGAGGTGCAGGTAATTAAAGGAAGAATGGTTGGAAGAGGTAGAAAAACCCAAGGTTCTGGAGATGGAATTTAGGATGTTGGCAGAGATGTTCCAGCAGTATATTTGGCATTTCCCTTTGTTTAGAATTCTTCTTGTAGCTTCACAATAGTCCTCCAACACTTCCTTGAATCTTGAGGTTGAAAGAACAGAGGCTGCTCCAAGTAGGATTGAATCATCGGCAAACAGAGCATGGTTTACATTTTTTAATCCTCTTGCAATATTGAGGCCCATAATCTCTTGATCTACCAGCTTCTGATCCAAATAAAAACTTAGGACAGAGGCTTGGAGAACAAAGAGAAGTAGGGAGAGGGGACAACCTTGCCTTAGTCCTCTCGTTTCTTTGAAGAATTCTGCTGCTTTCCCATTCACCAAGGGGGAAATACATGGTTCAGAAATACAATCTGTAATTCATTTAATGAAATTCGACCCAAACCCAAATTTGTGCATAACTTCCCACAGAAAACTGTGTCTAACACGATCGAAAACATTTTCCAAATCGAGTTTTACCACCATACCTTTCTCTTTACAGTACAGACTTGAGTGGATTTCCTTTTAAACGAGGATGAAGTTATCCACAATCTATCTCCCTTGTACAAAACTACCTTGATTCTCCAGGATAATTGCAGGAAGGATTCCTTTTAATCTGTTGGAAATCACTTTGGTGATCAGTTTGTAACCAATGTTACAAAGATAAATGGGACAAAATCTGTTGAAGGCATTAGCACCCTTTTCCTTGGGAATGAGGGCAAGGAAGGCAGAATTAGTGTTGCTCCCAATTTTCTGACAATTTTGGGATTTCAACATCATTTTTTGCAGGTCCTTTTCCACAATTTGGCAATAGGTTTGGAGGAATCTTGCAGTAAAACCATCCGGGGCCAGGGCTTTGTCAGGCTCCATGTCAAAGAGGGCATCCTTTATTTATTTTTTGGTTATCTTTGCATCCAACTGCTGATTCATCCTGAGAGAGATCTTTGAAGGAACCACACCCATAAATTTGGAGTTTGGATCCATCTCTCCTTCTTCACTATAAATATTTTTAAAGTGAGAGGAAGCTTCTCTCTTAATACTCAAAAAATCCTTATGAGTAGTGGTCTCTTCCTTAATTTTTGCAATGGAATTAAAGCATTTTCTCGCTTGAGCTTGTTTATGAAAAAAGGAGGACTTTCGATCTCATGCTTTAAGCCATAGACTTCTGGACTTTTGTCTCCAGTATTCTTCCTCAGAGAGGCAAGCCTTGTGGTAATTTTGTTGAAGATCTACCTCCTTGTCTAAGAACTCTCTTGTGATTTTTTCTTCTTCAATTTGGGCATGGTGTTGCTCGAGGCAATCTTGTGCCTGCTTTCTCTCCTTTGTAGGATGAGGAAGAGATTTGGCCCATGAATTCAAAGTGGCTTTTAATATTTTGAGCTTTTCCTCCCAAACGAAGAAGGGAGAGCCCTTAGCCGACATCCTCCAGCAATCCTCAACCAGATTCAGGAAATCCGGGTTCTTGACCCATAAAGGGCTGAATCTAAAGGGGATAGGGCCAAGATCATTTTGGGCCAGCAATTCAAGCATTATAGGCTTGTGGTCTGAAACGTTGCAAGGGAGAATGTGCATTATATCCTCTAGTCCTAGTAGTAGAAAAGAACTCTGAACCACAAATCTATCTAACCTTGCAGCAATGTGCCCAGGTCCAATTCTTTTATTAGACCAAGTGAACTTACCGTTAGAGGGAGAGATATCGAGTAGATCCCAGTCCTGCATGAGGTCCTCCACCCACTCCCTTGCCGGATCCCTAATAATACTACCTCCTCACTTTTCCCCCACATACAAGGTGATATTTAGGTGTCTAGCAACTATTGTATTTTCTAGATTCTCTAATTTCGACAGATGCCTGATGGAGTCCCAGCAGGCCTTCTTCTCCCTTGCATTTACCGGTACATAGACATTAAAGAGACAAAATACCTCCTTAGTGTCCACGTTCTGGAGCTTCAAGAACAACCAATGCGTATTTAGGATCTCTGTGACCATCACAAACTTAGATTTGTTCCAGAGAGATCCCAACCCCCCAGAGGCTCTCCGAGCAGAGACGGCCTGGCCACTGCCTTTATTCCAAAATTTCTTGCTTATTTGGAGAAACTCTTTGTCCTCCATTTTTGTCTCCTGAATTAGAAGAATGTCTGGGGCTTCTATTCTTAGAAGACTTATCATGGCTTCTTCTTTCACTTTTCTCCCCATTCCTCTGCAGTTCTAGGAGATGACCTTCATCATTTACTTTTTTGTGATTGATGGGCCCCCTTGGAGCCCTCTGTCTATTTTCTTGTCACCTTCGGGGTTTTATCCAAGAGTTTCTCCAATGTGGGTTGGCTACCCTAGAGCTTGTATTTGTAGGTTTCCTACTCTCTTTTTTTACATGTAGACTTACGACCTCTTGTCAATATTCTAGGTGAGGTTTGTGATTCTCCTATTTCCCCTTCCTCCTCTGAATCCTCCGAGTCTTGTCCATCCTCGTTGGGTTCTGCTTGAATTTCCTTGTGCCTTTCTATGGCAATTTCTTCTGGCCTTGATCCTAATGAAGTCCCTTTGTCTAGGGCCCCTTTTTTGCATTTATTCCTCCTGGGGTTCCTCTGTAGCTGAGCTTAAAAACTCATACCTGTTTTCTTGACTTTTGTGAGGAGGACCATTTTGGGCAGAGGTCGGCTGAGGGCCTTGACCATTTGGAGCACCAGATTTTTTGTGGGAGGTCTTTGACCTCTTAACTTGGCTCCATCCTTCCTGCTTCCCTTTATATGCTTCTCCTTTACTCGGGAAACCTCTAGCAAAATGACCGTAGATGTGACATTTACGGCACTTTAATGGAAGTTGCTCGTAGTCTAACTTTTGCACATGGGTCCAGTTGCCCACCTTAATTTTTATTTCCTCTGGAAGTCCCACCTCTAGATTGACCTCAACGCATATGCGTGCATAAGAATATTGATCCTTGTTGTTTTCCCTATTGATAAATTTTCCCAAGGTATTTCCAATATGTTTCAAGAAGTCCTAGTTCCAGAAATGCACAGGGAGGTTTGACAGTCGAACCCACACTGGGACAGTCATTGGAACATCTACCGCAAGATCGAAATCCGACATCCATTTATTGAGATAAAGGCCCTGAGGTCCCATGAAATAGGGACCATTCCTAAATGTCAAATCTTTATCCTCCTTTGAGATGAACTCGAACAAGAAGTAGCCTCTCCCGAGGAAGTATGAGGTTACACTGTTCTTGATTAACGGTACCCAGTTCTTGACAACCTAGTTCTCCGCTGATGTTGGAGAGGGCCAAAGGCCTATAAACTAGCCCACAAGGGCTCGATCCGCCAGGGACAAGGCAACCTGAATAGATCCCTCAGGAGGGAGGGAGACCTCTGGTATGTCATCAAGATTTTTGAAGAACTTGGCAATTTCTGATTTCTTCTTCTTTGGTAGAGAGGCTAGCAGAGAGTTGAATGTAGCTTACACGAAAGGGAGAGGTGGTGGTGGAGGGGCCTGAGGCAATCCCTATGACTCCATGGGGGCGAGAGGCCCTGGCTGATCACGGGCCTAATCGAGGAGGGCGGAAACCCTAGCTATGTGCAGTAGCAGCTAGAGCGGATGCACTGCTGAAATTGTTTATGGGATGAAAAAAAATTTATTACTATTTTAATTTGGAGTAATTTTCTCTTTTATTTTCCAATTAAAATATTTCTTTTTAATTTCAGAAAGAATAAATAGGTTACCATGTCCCTTCAAGTCACTGAAACTCATGTCCAACCACCTCATCATGTAAGTATTCTCATCCAGGTTCCAACGACCTATTACACTAAGGTGTTATATCAGGTATTCCTCCAGGAATGCCACCTTGATCGTAATTAATTGAGTTAAGTTCAAAATAACACAGTTTTCTCAAATTTTTTGAAAAGAAAATGGTGCGGGTGATGGAATATATCAAGCTAATTCCACCAGTTCTCATATAAACTCCTCACAACTCTTCCAAAAACACCAGAAACAGTATATCCTCTACCTCAAACTCCAAATCCACACATTCATCGTCTTTGACCATTTTTACAGAGGGTAAGTAAATGTGAAAACTGTGATTTCCCCTTCGATCATGAAGGAGGTAAGTAAACATGAGAACTATGATTGCCCCTTCGATCGTGAAGTAGGATGTGATGATAACCCAAATGGTGCAAACCAATACGAAAACGAAAAACTAAAAAAAACTGCAACAATATTCCAACAAAGAAATATTGACAATGGTTTTATCATTCTGAGGGGCTCCCTTCTCTAGAAGATTTGAGCAAGATCTAGGTAGGGTCGAGATGTCTGCCCTTACCTACCTCTGTGCACCATTTACAACCCAAACACAAACCTTCTCTAGAGTCAGAGGAGGGCTCAAACATTGGTTAGTTTCCCACCACCATTTCGCAGAGTTATCGCTCCGGCCTGTTAGGGTTTCGCCTCTCGGTTGTCACCGAAATTTACTTTTTGCTAGTAAATGGTGGAGAAAACCCATCTCTCTTCTTATTCATAATCAAGATATTTTATATGTAATTTTATTTTATTGATTTTTTAACAATTTTTTGAAAAGAAAAAATGGTATGCCTATTTTTGAAATAATTCTAACCATTTATTTGTGAGTTTTACTATAGGCCATATACTTAAATTCCTACAATTCACTTATTAATTTGAAAATTGTGAAAGCCTTGTTTTAAAATAGACGTGTGATATTGAAAAATAAAAAATTTATTTATTTATTTATGATGACTTTCAATTTGTCTCTTTGCATAAAAATGATATAAATTTATGTTATTTAATATGGGCATTGAATTTTTTGTTTATAATAATGATTTTTTTTGTATTAATATGTTTTTTTTAAATATCATTCAACAATATGTTGATAAAGAAATGAATTACATTTTCAAGGTATTTTTAAAATTTTCAAACAGTATACCAATTCATAATATTCTAGGCCAAAATCTTACGTATAAAATGTAGAAAAATATTGAATAATAAACATATAATTTACAACTAAAAATGATATTTTTTTGCTAATATTATATGTGTGAGATAATTTTTAATTGAGTCATGTCCAAACAAAAATAGTGAATTAGCATGTGTATAAGAATATTTTTTTTATATTAAATTTCAAGATACGAATATTCGTTTGAAATTAATTTTATCGATTCTTGACTGGTATTAATTTAATTTCTTAGTTTATTGCAAGAGAAAAAAGGAAACCGCTAATTGTTGTTTTCTCTGATAAATTTTTTAATACTCATGTCTGTTATCACTCAGTAATTTCTCAAGGTTAAAGAAAGAAATAGTCTGAGGTAACCACAAACCAACTCCAAACTCTAGGATCTTGCCTTCCTAGGGTTCAGAGAGGGTTCTCTCTTTAAGATTTATCTTTGTTTGATTTGTAAATTTTAAGCTAGTTATGAATGTGCAACTTTGGTTCTTGGGTTTGATTGGTTTAGTGGGAGAAATCACTTGATGGTATGAAAAGTGGGAGATCTATTTGTCCATTGGGCTAAGGATTCAAAATCAAGCAAACAGAACTGGGATCAAGGCTAAAAAGGTCAAATGTTTTCAGGGCAAGATAGATAACCCTTGGAGATCTTGGAAAGTTTTTTTTGTGAGATGGTATGATTGGGATAAAGGTAAATTAATAATTCTTTGATCCAGAAAAAGGAAGTAGTAGGCAGAGGTCAAACGAGTGAGAGAACAATTAAGGGTTCCCTACACTAGAAATCAGAGGAAAACATAGAAATGATAACTAGTTCAAAAAAGGGTGCTCTTAACAAATCCTATAGTAATACTCCTAGTTATTCATTCAAATTTAGAACAAACATATATGGATGCATGTAAAAAATAAAGATAACAATCACAAGTAAGGAAACACTTCACTCCAAATAGCTCATCACAGGAATCCTGAAGTATGATGCCAATTGGTTTGATCCAGCATGCTACTCGAAATTTGACACACAAAAGCTTTCAAGTCCAAAAAAAATGACTATAACAATCTCCAGCAATTTATTCCACAATAATACTTCAAATGATGAAGTATTTATACAAATTCTAAACTAGAATATCTTGAAAAAATATCAAGATTGGTTTACAAATATCTCAAACTATTTTACATAAATAGAACTTTAATAAAGGACACTCCAAACTAATGCATCTATTTGGCACTATAATTATGGATGGATGGTGACAAAGAAGAGAATTCTAATTTGATATCAACTCTTAATTGATGATGAGGCATCCAAGTCACTAATTGTCTCATTTCTTTGTGCATTTTGCTCCAGAAGTTATGTAAACTTGGGGTCCAATAATACCTTTTTATATCTCAATCTGAAATAGGCATGTAAAAATTGAAAGGGGTTATTGTATATGAATATGTTTGTGACATAAATCTCTCTTAGTTTCCTAAAATTCTGCTCCCGTTGTTCATAATAGGCTCTACAAACATATGTGTAAAACAGAGTTTTGCAGAGTCTGAACAATAGGCTGTAAAGATGCACATGTATCTCTCATTATGTAATACCTGTGTAAAATATGAGATAGGTTTTTGTATATAGGTCTCTTAGGAACAAAAACCTCCTTCCGTTTGGTAAGATGTATTTCTGATTGGCCACAATCTTCTCTGCAAGATGATGACTTAACAAGAATGTTCTGTAAAAAGTGATTTCAAATATTGTTTACTATTTCCAAATCCATAATGGATGTTAGAAACGTGAGAGAGGTTTTTGTAGTTGGACATCTTAGGAACATAAAAATCCTTCAGTTTTGAAAAATCCATCTTGGATTGGTCTCAATAGTTTCTGAAAAACAATGACTTAAACAGGACATTTCTGCAAAAATGTCCTTTCTTGCTCTGTTTTCATCTTTTAACCTTACTGTTATTTTAACTGTTTTTACTTTCACTTTGGATAAACTTAATTATTGTTGGTGAAATTATTTTCATCTTTTTTTAACCATTACTACCTCTTTATTTACTTTTATTTTTTTACCTTGACTGCTTTGTTCCTTTTCACTTTTACCCTGTCTCAGTAATTTTCATCATTTGAATCTTACTCTGACTTTTATCTGATACACTTTAACTCTGATGCTCTTTGACTATTATGCTTTCACTGTTACTATGAAATCTTACTTCACTTTTACGATTCACTGTGAAAAATTATCTCTCTCTGTGTAAATCACTTGTTGATCTTTAAAATTCCTCTGTTTTAGGTCTTTAACCTTCACTGCTTTGTTATAGTCTTTTGACTGTCTTTTCTTCTCAATGTACCTTCTGTTCATGTGTGTTGTGCAAGTGGGTATTCTTTTGCTGCTAGAGGGTTTTAATAATCCATCGAGGATCATGATTCATCGGTGATTAAGCATGGTCTTTGCCTCTAGTCCCGTAAATATGAGATAAACCCCTGGATCGTCACCCATTTTTTTATTAAAACGTTTTTGGACCTTTGGAATGATTTTATGTGTTTTCACCATTAAACCTGCACATAAAACAAATAAGTAAATCTTTAAATCCTGCATAGAGGGCGTTTCTACGTTTAGAGGGATTTTGGAAGTAGGTTGGATGCTTCCAGTGGTCTTGATAGTAAATGCAGTGGTTTTTCTGTCTCTTTAGGTGTGAAAACTATATACAGGAGCTTATTTTCAATCAAGAGGATGAACGCACAGACAAAATGCAAAGAAGGGCTTAATGGGTGCATTATGACATTTTTATAAAGTTTTAGGTTTAATGTGGATTAACATTAAATTCATTCATATCAGGGAAGAGGGTGGTTTGCGCTGGAGGTAGAAAACCGGAGGCGGTTATCACATGTGTTTTGGGCGGTAAGTAGTTTTGGTTGGATCGAATGCGATCCAATGAGGATTGAGCACGTGGAGGAGAGAGGAAATAATAAAACTACCTATTTCACGCTGAAATGAGATGGGAGTGATCATGCATGTTTTCTGTGCGATATTGGTTTTCAGCTGTGAGATCTGGGGTTCGATTGCGAATGGTCTAGATCTCCTGGGAAAGCTGCGTCAGGATTGGGGAGTGGGACCGGGCTTGTTATGTGCGGCGGGGTTGGTTTAACTTTATAAATTAACTTAAAATAAAGTTAAACTTTGGTTATATAATGGCGGGGGGGGGGGGAGGGGAATAATATAATGTATATTAAATCAAAACATTTATGAAATGTTTCAATAAATTCATATGCGGGCGCACGTTTTAATATATAGTTTTTCAAACGCTTTTGACATTTGTTCAAAAACTATAAGGGGCGGGGATATTTATTTAAATGATATGTTTGAACCAATGGGATATTGGGCGGGGATATTTTTTCACGTGGGATATTTAAACATTGGTTTAAAACTAAAATAGAGGGTTGGTGGATTTATTTAAAATATAGGGGTTTAATAATATACGGGAGGGTGTAGTTAGGGATTTAATAGAATAAGTTAGAAGTAATATAGAAAAGGGATAATGTAATGAATGAAAATACATGTTTAACTCTAATTAAAGTGTAAATAAACATATTTTATCTTGTTGTATTATTTTACACTTTCACTTAGGAAAAATGTATTTTTAGGGTTTATGAATGATTTTTGAAAGGGAATGGAATTAGTTATTTAGGATTTAACTTTTACTAAGTAAAAATGGGTTTTTACTTAGGAAAAAGGGATTATGATTATGTATGAAGGGTAAATGTTGATGCATGGGGGTTTAGTGTGGAAATTCAATATTTTTAACCAATCATTCATCGATCCTTGGGTCCGGGCCCAACAAAAGTCAGAGAAATGCTCTGAGCCTTTTTGACAGATAGTTTGTAATACTGAATATTTGTAGGGGAGGGGAAATTAGTATTTTTTTCCCGATGATGCTTTATTACATGATTGATCAATTTATTTCTACCCAACCATCTTTATTTCTAACATTTTTACTTCATTTTCATTAGTGCATTTAGACTTGCAACCCTAAAACATTTTTCTTTCAAAGCATAAAAATATCTAAGTCTACCTTATTTCATATGAGGGCTCAGATTAAAATGTTGAGCTCCTCATTATTCTCTACCTATCTATTGATTTTTCAGGTTTAAACTGTTTGACATATCTTTATTCTCTATCTAAAACATGAAATTGAAAGCATGAAAAGTTAAGATTAAACTGTTTAACTGATCATGGATTATGGTATTTATTGACACACTGCACATAATCATTATTCTTGTAGTAAAAGTAAATAGTAGTGGCATTTTGACTTACTCACTTTCATGTCTTATTTTTCTCTTTTTTATTTTTGGGTCTATCTTTTTTCTAAGTCCTTTGATATTTCTTTTAAGAATTTTACCCTCTTTTCATTTTTTAATTTGGGAATACATTTGCAAAAAGAAAAGGTATGTACAATATTTCAAGATTTTAACAGATTCAAAATTATGAATCCTATATTTATAGGACCCTAACAGCGTCTTCACATGGGGATGGCATCTCCTTGTGAGATGTCAATAACACCGTCAACTAGTAGCCTGGTCCATTGGGCCAATCCCAAACATACGTATGCTGTGACTGAAAACTCTTGAACTGAATTTACACCTTTTTCTGCAAACTGAAACCTGATCTGAGACTAAAAGGTGCTGCAACCTTCAAACCAAACAACTAAATCATCAATATATTAGGGCCTTTTCCTTGGCTTCAAATCTTAATGAATTATTTCAAACTAGCTGAAGACTGAAAACTGAAATAAGCTGAAATCCTACCTATTTACTCTAATTAGATGTCCAACTGTTGGTTAGGTGAAATGAAATAGCAAATGCAACCATTCAAGCATTATATACATTGAGATATTTTGTTTCACGTGCTTGTTGATTATCAAAATTGTAATTCTGCCACCTCTTAGAAACTTGTCAGCAAATGAGAGGATAAGGAAATACTTGATTTCCTTTGTTGACTCTAGAAACTTTTCAAAAGGATCTTCCAAGATATACACTAATGTTTAACTGATCTAAACAACTATACATCTGTTCTCGATGGCCTTCATGCCATGAAACTGAAATGTTATTTCCATCTTTATCTCACTGCAAACTTTCAGATAAACTTTGTGATGTTATTTCTACTGATGGAAATGTTTGTTTGAGGAAAATTTTATCATCTTTATATTGAAGCTCATAGTTAGTTAATGGAGAAAGGCTTTAAATTCATTTGTTATCCAACATATTTTCTATTGGATCATGAAAAAATTGTGAGGATGGTTGCAATCTATTGGATATGGAATTCCACGGGACTTCATAAACTTCAACAAGTTGTTCATCCTTTTCTTTAATGATTTTATACCACATTTCCTTTAAAAGCTAAAATGATTCAAAAAATAGTGGTATAGAACTCTAATGTATCATTTGATCAGATGTTTCAATAAAATTTGATAAAAATATCCTGATCAAGAGTTTCATTATCTTCTTTGTTGTCAATCATAATTCCCAAAGACTGCTGATTATTGATTGTGTTAAAGTTGTCTCTAATAAACTGAAATGAAGCAAAACAAAGAGGTAAAGAATCTTTACTTATTTCCACATTTTCTGCTCTTTCTTCCTCACTCTCATAAATGATCTGTATTGGTTGATCACTGTCTTAAATCTGCTTAAACTGAGTTTCCTCATCCCACAAACTAGCTTCAGATTGCTCTGTAAAGTTAGTTTGAGTTTGGAGAACATAATTATCATCATAATGATCATATTTAGGAAAATCATAAAATGAAGGAATTTCATCAAACATACACATTATATCAGCAGATTCCTCTTCCACATATTGATTTTTAAATCCATTTTATGATCTATGATAATTGGAATTAGTAGGAATTTGTTCATGGCTATCAACCTCTTCTATTTCTTCATGATGATCTTGAATAAAAAATTCATCTTTCATGGTGATATTCTATATCCTTTCTTCTAGTTTTCTTACCGAAAGGCTGAGTTTTACCTTTGCAATTTTGTTCTTCTGTTCTTCTTCTGCTTTCAATTTCTTCTTTCTGATTTGCAGATTAACTTCTACATCAACTACAATGTTCTGCATCTGTACAAGTGTTTCTGGCTCTCTTTCTCTTAATTGAAATTCTATTTTTGTGTAATAAATCTCATGTTCAATAATTTTTTTTTTCTTCAAGTAAATCAATAGTGTTTTTTTTATACTATCATAACTGCTAAATTAATAATGACATTGAATATAACTGTTCATGCCCATTTCCAACTCAATGTTTCATATATTTATGATTTCACTTAGTTAAATTTTTCAGATATAAAATTTAACTAAAATCGAGCTACCTTAACCTGCTAGGTCAATTTTACTTATCCACAAAATGATAATCTAGCTTAACCCCTAAGTTATTTTCCATAAAGGAATGTTTTTCACCAATGTTATAAATTGAATCAAAACACTTTAATGAATTACTTATATCTTAATTTCCCTTTCATATCTTAATAGAGGTCATCACTATTGACTCTGTTATACTAGGAAATTACTCCCCTTTGGGATTTTTGTGATGGTTTAATATCATATGAAAATCCTTTTGTTTCCTAGATGCAAAGTTTCTATGAGTTTTCTTTTATACTTTATATTTCTTTTTAATTTTCCTACATAGAATTTTCTTAACCATACTAGGGACTTATCTTTGGTTATATTAAAGTAATGATTTCCTAAGCTCCAAACTTGTGAACCATTATGGTCAAACCTATTTTAAATCAATACCTATCATTTATATGTAATATTTTGTAGTCATTGAGATATCCTATTCCATGAATATCTATTCCTGAGACTATGGTTCGATTCTCATTCTCATGATCTCTCGTTATGGTTACTGGTTTAAAAATTTGATTGGAATCACGATTTGTTAAAATTAACGATTAGAAAAATGTGCCCTTCATATTTTTCTGGCATAATTATCAACGTAATCATAAATTTTCTCAAGAAGTGCATCTCTTTTGAATGCAGATTTGGTGAAAGTTTTAAATGTGAACTTGACCCTAAGGGACAAGTTTCGATATCGGATCCTGTACTCTCCCACCTTTAGACACACCACAAGATTTGCTACACTATCATATGATACCACCCATTTATTAATTGTACCACTTTAGGGTTTTGTGTATGCTAAACAGTTAATATGAATAGCTGTCCTTTCTATAGATTTAGTCATCGAACTTCTCGAGACCTTCTACACTATTCCTTATCCAACGTTGGTCATCCTACACCATGTGGACGGCTATGATTATCTGAGAATTAGGTTTCGATGTACAGTATATGAGCCGGGATCTCCATAGATGATTTCATTTCTTTCTGCGTTTTTGAGGGTTTTCCAGAGTCCATCTCTGAACTTCATTTCATCCCACAGTGAGAGATTGGATCCTCCTTGTCCACGCTCGTCCAGATTTGTGGAATTTGGCTGTCTGATGTATTAATGTTTCGAACAAGTTTGGTTATCAAAGGTAACATTTTATTTTCTCTAAACCGAACCAACTACTAAATTTTCTTCCTCGCTTAAGTTATTCAATGGTTCTTCATTACTAAATGAATGTAGAGATTTATACACTCAATTCAATTTCCAAAATTAGAGTTGTAGCTCCAGTTCTTCAATTTTATTATTTCACTATTTACGTTTACATTAATGTCCCTCCTTCCACTACAGAAATCGTTAATCTCGATTGAAGTCATTTTCTTGAAGAATATAGAGGGCATTTCCCATGGTAACTGTAATGAAGATTTTCCATAGAGAGGAGACGTCCTGCATGACTTTCCCAGGACATAGAAGGTATTCGTTTCCGGAGTTGTTTTCATGCTATCTAGTTTATATTGGATTTTTACAGTTGTTTATAACTTTTCATTTTAGAACCTGTCTAACATAAATGATTTTATTATTTTGATATTAGTAAGCTCGTTATTACGCCAATTCTTATGACTGGAGGTAAACCCAAATCCTTCATTTTTTTCATTTATAGTAGTTTTATTTTATCCTCCATACAACCCACGATTTTGTTTTTCTGAGTTAATAATTTATTTTTCATATATGACTGCAGGTAATGATAACTCTAAAATTATCCAATGGGGAATCTCTGACTTTCAATTTTTTATACTAAGTCAAATCAAATCGACTAATAAATCGATTGATTTCGATTTTACATGTTGGTACACCATTGCATTTCCCGAAAATGGAAATAACTCAGTCTTCCATTATCATTTTGATTTGTGTTAATGATAACTATCGTCTCTCGTGATTAAATGAATATGTAATAATTCATATGGACGAATTAGACTTATGTTTCCCCATTGGATTGCGTATTTAATTCCTTTTTATTTAATGGGGTAATTTGTAATTACCGAACTAATCTCGGTCTACTTTTATGATCTAGAAAAGTTAATGTCTGGTTAATTTAACTTCCAGTTTCTTCCTTTTATTCAGAGCATCACTTCCTTGATGGCTAAAATTTTACTTATTTCCTTCATTTATTTTCTGGCATGTATATAAATTTGGGTTTTCTCTTAAAGGAATATAAGTCTTTGCCAGCTTAAATCTACAAATAACCATGGAATAATTTTCCTTCTTACTAAATTCCACTATACAGAATTTTCTGCCTTAACATGTAAGCTACTATATTCTTTAATGTATAATTCTAGGACTAAAATTTTCAAGTGGATAATTGTAGATATACAGTATCTATATCGGTTGACTAAAAATGTTCATATTTATTCTCTATAAACAGGAACATGCATACATACTAATTTTTTTTTTATTAACCTTTAACTCCAAATTTTAATGATTTATTCTCCATCGTTATCAATCAAATTCTGGTTTGTAAACTAGATAACAAAAAAACAATTTAGAATTCCAATTATGAATTCGTAGTTTTATTTCTCAAAGAAACAGTAAGTTGTACTACTTAGTAATATTTATCTGACAGTTTTCCCACTCAAAATTTATTTCCTGAAGTTTGAATACTGAGAATTGTTTTAACCAAATAATTTTCTAAAGCAAAATTACTACTCTACTTTTTTATTTCAGATCTGTTCCATAGTATTAAAATAACAATCATCTTTCCATAGCAGTGCTTTTTAGTACCACTTACAATTTTATTTTCGAACTATAGTTATTCCTTTCCTCATACATTTATTTCTAATATTATAAGAACAGAATTACCTTGCAGTTTCCTTTTTGTTAACATACATTATATCTAAGAGTAGATATCTCCATATTTAAACCATATTCCAGGTTTATAGATTCTAGTTGATAGTACTCAAAGTTTAATTTCATACAACATTACAGATTTCGAGGAGTTTTCTCTTCAATTTATGTCTGTTAAATGTATGACATTCTGACATACAACATATCACATTATTTAGCCCTAGTACAATTATATTTCTCAGCTAAAACATTAATTAATATCAGTATATAATTATACATAAACCAGAAATAATTCAGTTCTGCATGCATACCTTTTTCTCAGACTAGTTCCTCCCAACCATAGAGTTATTATCTTCTTAAATCACCCCTGAGCTGAGATCAATTTCTCCCAGAGACAGACAACCTCTTGTCTGTCCTGGAGCAGCTTATTTAATCTGTCCTTTCCCCAATCTTGTTTCGAATTTCTGCATCCAGAAATTTCAAGATGCTTTCTTCCTGTTTTGCCTAGGCTTTCCCTCATTGAGGAACTTTAAAGATGCCTTTTTCGCTTCCAAATTTTCTTCCTCTTCCCAATTCCTTTCCTCTTCATTGGGGAAATTAGATTTTTCTCTCCCAATCTAATTTAGTAAGATTCCTCTCAAGGTTTTCTGAAAGGTTTTGGGAAAGTCTAACCTTATCCATATCCTCATGGATCTAGGTTTAGGATCTCCAATCTCAATCTAGTCATAAATTTTTTCATTTATTTTTATTAATTAAAAGTAAATTAATCCATTCTCTAGTTCTCCATTGGGGTCCACTTCCCCTTTGGAATTTTTCCAAATTCCAATTAAAAGCATAGAACTAGGGGTGTTACATTATGGATCAAAGGCACTTGGATAATGTAAGAGAGCTGAATCATGAGGAGGTCTAATATTTTCTGGCACTGAATAATAAAATTGATTAAATCTGTCAGAAAATTGTTATATTGTTTCATTTGTATGTATTTTTAACTAGTTATATTCTTTTATGATCACAAAAAGACTGACTTTAATTATCCATCTTTCAAGAAAAAGTTTGGAAAGT
Organism: Pinus albicaulis; assembly: GCA_034641835.2. Lineage (NCBI taxonomy): Eukaryota > Viridiplantae > Streptophyta > Pinopsida > Pinales > Pinaceae > Pinus > Pinus albicaulis. The sequence continues at coordinate 1,264,316,854 of CM076583.1, read as the reverse complement.
TGTTGGAAATTTAAGATGCTTGCAATAGGTAGATTCTTGAACCAATTTTTTATTCTATTTTGCAAAGAAAGAGAAAAAAGTATGATTCTAACATCATATTCATCAATCTCAAATAAATCCATATAATTTTCAAAACCATGAATATGTTTTTGGGCAGTGATACCATTCTCTCCATCAAATCTAGGAAGATGTTTGTAGTAATTATCAGGAAAATCATGGAGTATAGGAGGTAAAATGAGAGGCTTATATCTATCAAGAAATTATATAGTGCAGGAATATGTACAGGAATTGTAAGATCAGTCTTGATTATTTGAGGCTTCTTAATTGAAAAATGATCATCATTAGATTTAGAAGAAATCTGCTCAAAGAGATTAAGAGAATTAGTATTTACAATCTTCAAAGGAAAATTATTAAAAACTAATCTAAGATCTTCTCTAAAATACAATATACATTGAAAAAATTTCTTAATGAGAAAGAACATAATGTCTTGGATTAAGATCCAAGTTGAAAGCCTAATCTTTCCATATTTTTCTTTTAGGCTCATTCCTCCAATGGAGTCTTGATTGTGAGATTGATTTGGAGTCGCCAGGTGGATGATTTTAACCTTTGTCTGTCTGATCACTGTCCACCATCATATATCAGTTCAGAACCTGTAAAATATTTCTGAATAAAATGTTAGTCTTCCCTAGTATGGTCACCAATATGTTATCACTCAGTAATTTCTCAAGGTTAAATAAAGAAAAAGTTCGAGGTAACCACAAACCAACTTCAAACTCTAGGATCTAGCCTTCCTAGGGTTCAGAGAGGGCTCTCTCTTTAATATTTGTCTTTGTTTGATTTGTAAATTTTAGGCGAGTTATGAATGTGCAGCTTTGGTTCTTGGTTTTGATTGGTTTTGTGGGAGAAATCACTTGAAGGTATGAAAAGTGGGAGATCTATTTATCCATTGGGCTAAGGATTCAAAATCAAGAAAATAGAACTCGGATCAAGGCTAAAAAGGTCAAATGTTTTCAGGGCAAGATAGATAACCCTTGGAGATCTTGGAAAGTTGTTTTTGTGAGATGATATGATAGGGATAAAGCGAATTAAGAATCCTTTGATCCAGAAAAAGGAATTAGTAAGCAGAGGTCAAACGAGTGAGGGATAAATTAAGGGTGCCCTACACTGGAAATCAGAGGAAAACATAGAAATGATAACTAGTTAAAAAAAGAGTGCTCTTAACAAATCTTGTAGTAATACTCCTAGTTATTCATTCAAATTTAGAACAAACATAGATGGATGCATGTAACAAAGAAAGATAACAATGACAAGTAAGGAAATACTTCACTCCAAATATCTCATCACAGGAATCCTGAAGTATGATGCTAATTGGTTTGATCCAGCCTGCTACTCAAAATTTGACACACAAAAGCTTTCAAGTCCAACAAAAATGACTATAACAATCTCCAACAATTTATTCCACAATAATACTTCAAATGATGAAGTATTTATACAAATTCTAAACTAGAATATCTTGAAAAAATATCAAGATTGGTTTACAAATATCTCAAATTGTTTTATATAAATAGAACTTTAATAAAGGACACTCCAAACCAATGCATTTATTTGAAACTATACTTATGGATGGATGGTGACAAAGAATATAATTCTAATTTGATATCAACTCTTAGTTGATGATGACGCATCCAAGTCACTAACTGTCTCCTTTCTTTGTGCATTCTGCTCCAGAAATTCTGTAAACTTGGGGTCCAATGATACCTTTTTATATCTCAATAAAAAATAGATGTGTAAAATTTGAAAGAGGTTATTGTATATGAATATGTTGATGAGATAAACCTCTCTCATTTCCCTAAAATGCTACTCCAGATGTTCACAATATGCTCTGCCAAAATATGTGTAAAACAGAGTTTTGCAGAGTTTAAACAATAGGTTGTAAAGATGCACATGTATCTCTCATTCAGTAATACCTGTGTAAAACGTGAGATAGGTTGTTTTATATGGGTCTCTTAGGAACAAAAAACTCCTTCCCTTTTGTAAGATGTATTTCTGATTGGCCACAATATTCTCAGCCAAATGATGACTTAACAAGAATTTTCTGTAAAATGTGTTTTCAAATATGGTTTACTATTTCCAAATCCATAATGGCTGTTAGAAAAGTGAGAGTGTTTTTTGTTTTTGGAAATCTTAGGAAAATAAACCTCCTTCAGTTTTGAAAAATCCATCTTGGATTGGTCTCAATAGTTTCTGAAAAACAATGAGTTAAACAGGAAATTTCTACAAAAATGTCCTTTCTTACTCTGTTTTCATCTTTTAACCTTACTGTTCTTTTAATTGTTTTTACTTTCACTTTGGATAAAATTCATTGTTGTTGGTGAAATTATTTTCATATTTGTTTAACCATTACTACCTTCGTATTTACTTTTACTGTTTTACCTGTACTGCTCTGTTACCTTTTCACTTTTACCCTGTCTCAATAATTTCCCTCATCTGAATCTTACTCTAACTTTATCTGATACACTTTAACTCTAATGCTCTTTGACTGTTATGTTTTCACTACCACTGTGAATTCTTACTTCAATTGTACCATTCACTGTGTAAATGACTTCTTGATCTTAAAAATTCCTCTATTTTAGGTCTTTAATCTCTGATTTAGGCTTTAACCTTCACTACTTTGTTATAGTCTTTTGATTGTCTTTTCTTCTCAATGCACCTTCTATTTGTGTGTTTTGGAGGGTTTTAATAATCCATCGAGGATCATGATTCATCGGTGATTAAGCGTGGTATTTTCCTTTGGTCCCATAATTATGAGATAAACCCCTGGATCGTCACCCAGTTTTTTATTAAAATATTTTTTGACCTTTGGAATGCTTTTATGTGTTTCCACCATTAAACCTGCACATAAAACGAATAATTAAATATTCAAATCCTACGTAGAGGGATTTTCTATGTTTATAGGGCTTTTGGAAGTAGGCTGGATTCTTCCAGTGGTCTTGACAGTAAATGCAATGGTTTTTCTGGTTCTTTAGGCATGAAAACTGTATACAGGAGCTTATTTTCAATCGAGAGGATGAACACACAGATAAAATGCAAAGAAGGGCTTAATGGGCGCATTATGAAGTTTTTATAAAGTTTTAGGTTTAATGTGGAATAACATTAAATGCATTCATATCAGGGCAGAGGGTGGTTTGGCATTGGAGGTAGAAAACCAGAGGCGGTTATCGCATGCGTTTTGGACGGTAAGTAGTTTTGGTTGGATCGAATGCGATCCAATGAGGATTGAGCACGTGGAGGATAGAGGAAATCATAAAACCACCTATTTCATGCTGAAATGAGATGGGAGTGATCGCACATGTTTTCTGTGGGATATTGGTTTTCAGCCGTCAGATCTGGGGTTTGATTGCGAATGGTCCAGATCTCCTCGGAAAGCTGCGTTGGGATTGGGGAGTGAGACCGGGCTTGTTATATGCGGTGGGGTTGGTTTAACTTTATAAATTAACTTCAACTAAAGTTAAAATTTGGTTATATAATGGTGTGGGGCGGGGGGGGATAATATAATGTATATTAAATCAAAGCATTTATGAGATGTTTCAATAAATACATATGCGGGCGCGCGTTTTAATATATAGTTTTTCAAACGCTTTTGAAATTTGTTCAAAAAATATAAGGGGCGGGGATAGATATTTAAATGATATGTTTAAACCAATGGGATATTGGGCGGGGATATTGTTTCACGTGGGATATTTAAACATTGGTTTAAAACTAAAATAGAGGGTTTGTGGGTTTAGTTAAAATAAAGGGGTTTAATACTATATGGGAGAGTGTAGTTAGGGATCTGATAGAATAAGTTAGAAGTAATATAGAAAAGGGATAATGTAATGAATGAAAATACATGTTTAACTCTAAGTAAAGTGTAAATAATCATAGTTTATAATGTTGTATTGTTTTACACTTTAACCTAGGAAAAATGTACTTTTAGGGTTTATGAATGATTTTTGAAAGGGAATGGAATTAATTATTTAGGATTTAACTTTTACTAAGTAAAAATGGGTTTTTACTTAGGAAAAAGGGATTATTATTATGTATGAAGGGTAAATGTTGATGCATGGGGGTTTAGTGTCGAAATTCAATATTTTTAACCAATCAGTGATCGATCCTTGGGTCCGGTCCCAACAAAAGTCAGAGAAATGCTCTAAGCCTTTTTGACTGATAGTTTAGAATACTGAATATTTGTAAGGGAGGGGAAATTATTAATTTTTTCCCGATGATGCTTTATTACATGATTGATCAACTGATTTCTACATACCCATCTTTATTTCTAATATTTTTACTTAATTTTCATGGGTGCATTTAGGCTTGCAACCCTAAAACATTTTTCTTTCATAGCATAAAACTATCTAAGTCTACCTTATTTCATCTGAGGGCTCAGATTAAACTGTTGAGATCCTCATTATTCTCTACCTATCTATTGATTTGTCAGGTTTAAACTGTTTGAAATATCTTTATTCTCTATCTAAAACATGAAATTGAAAGCATGAAAAGTTAAGATTAAACTGTTTAGCTGATCATGGATTATGGCATTTATTGACACACTGCACATAATCATTATTCTTGCAGTAAAAGTAAATAGTAGTGGCATTTTGACTTGCTCACTTTCATGTCTTATTTTTCTCTTTTTTCTTTTAGGGTCTATGTTTTTTCTAAGTCTTTTGATATTTCTTTTAGGACTTTTACCCTCTTTTCAATTTTTAATTTGGGAATACATTTGCAGAAAGCAGAGGTATGTAAAATATTTCAAGATTTTAACAGAGTCAATTCAAAATTATGAATCTGATATTTATAGGACCGTAACAGTGTACATGGTTCCAGTTACTCTTGGATTCTGAACTCATTTTGTCAAATTTAACCTATGTTTAAGTTATGCTTGGATTTTGAACAAAAGCTACAAGGAAGATGCAAACTAACCATCGTCACTAATCACCATCACATTATGATTTAGTTTTTTTTCATGATTGTATGGTGGTGGGTAATGTTCCCGAGTGAAGTCATTGAGTGCAATCCATGGACTGGACGACCTTTTATTTTCGTGGGATCCATGGGCTGGCCGACCTTTAATTTTTTATAGGCTGTATAGAGAAAAATGATTTTATTTTTTGAGAATTTTCCGCATAGTGCACGGGGAAATGGTTATTGCCAGTTTCTCAAGTCTCAAAAGTATGCCGATCAGATTGGAGGAGGACCAATTTAACTCCCTTCCATTCTATATTTTTGGCTGAACACTCATGGTATGTTATCTGATTTACCAAAAGTACTTTGGAAGCAATAAGGAATGCGAAAGGGAAATGCATGCTGGCTAGAGGCATCCTAGCTTCATTTAGGTATGCATTAGCTCGATTTGGTCAATGAATTGAAGAACAATGAATGAATTTGCATTATCATTTTCAGTGAAAATATTTTTCTTTATCTTCAATGCATATTTTTAAAATATTTCAAAATTTTCTTGATAAGAAAATTCATTCTTATTAATTGGTGAATGGTCACTCTTTTTTATTTTTAACTTGTTAACTAGAAATATAAAATTTAGGTGGAAAGGAATTTAACTTGTCTATTTTTAAATGCTGAAAAATATTCTCGAAATTGACTTTTTCAAACAACACACTTTTTTATTCTAATCCATAGAGGACATTGTTGCGAAATCTCATCCATTTCAATTGTCTTTTTTTTTTGGAGCTTACTATGAGTTTGCAAGTATTTCATAAGAGGGTGAACACTATTAAGATCTAATTGATCTTGATGACTCAGTTGCATCAATAAAGGTAGCTTTTTATTTCCACTCACAGACAGTAGCATAAGCACCAGCAATCGTAGGAGACGACATTCCTTATGGTTAGATAATATTTAGACCCTCAGAGCGAGCAACAAGAGGCATAGGTTATTCTTTTAAAAATTAAAAATATTCTGGGTGGAAAGGATTTTAACTTGTGCATCTTTTTTTTAAATGCAGAAAAATATTCCTGAATTTATTTCGGGTAGAAAGGATTTTAACTTATCCATTTTTAAATGTAGAAAAATATTCTCTAATTTATTCTTGTAAAAATTATTATGGATTCAAAAATATTTCCAAAATTTACAAGACAACAATATAAAGAGATGCCTAAATTACCTCTTTTGTTCAAATATCAAGTCACTAAAACATGTGTGGTTTGTATCAATTTCAATTTATAAGTTGCCATCAACTAACTATTTAATATAGATTTAAATGAGAGTGACAAAAAAATTCAATTTTCAATGTACATAGAAGAGTCTAGTCTTTTGAGATTAATAGAGTCCTCAATTAAATAGATTTTTAATTTGATAATTTTGTTTTAGAAAATTACAAAAGAAAATTGACAAACCATATTTATATATTTATAATAAATGTTTTTAAAATATCCAAAATAAATTTAGCAATAATGATAAATTTTTATTGTAAATTTTGAAATATTTAAATGTATCTAACAAATAAATGTAAGCAAAATTAATATTTTAAAAATATTTTAGAATTTACAATTATATAAATAAGTTTTCGTATAATGGATTAAACAAAAATCATTTTTCACATGTAATATTTAATATATATTTTAACTTATTATTTAAATATCATACATATTCTCTATATTTTTGTTAATTTTTTATTATGAGTATAAAAACAATTTTTTATTAAATTAAATTTATTATTTTTATCCGATCTTTTTAATTTTAAAATATGGTCAAACCAAATAATATGATATGTGTGCATGTTCTATAATAATTCAAAAAGTCAAATAGATTCAATCTTGCTCATTCCTATTGCCAAATTAGCAAATGACTTGGTGCAATTATGTAGTGGCTATTTATGTGATTTCAAAGATTTTTCAAATCATACAAATCCATTTTCTCAAATAGCTTCTTAAAACCCATTAACTATAATGTATTTTGAAGAGGAACATTAATATGAGCTTTGAACATGATGACTTGGATTAAAGGACAACCTTACAAATAATAAAATAAGTTTGGGCTCACTTTTAAATAAGAATTTGGGAGTATTTATAATAAAATACATGGCATGCATTTTGAACGAATTCATAGTCTTCCAACTAGTAAGAAGGATGGAGCTCTCCTCTTGGCACCCTAGCACTTGATAGGCCCAAACCTAATTACATTCATATTTGAGCATGAATGCATCTAATGCATGATATCCTAGGATCCTTTTCAAACTAATAAATAGAGCCATTTTATAGAAATATAAATCTATCATTGATGTATTAACACTAAAGAAATTACATTAAAAACTCTTTAATTTGATTATTGTATCTCCATAGGTTAGTGTTTATATTGAATACCAATGGCCTATAGGTGTGGAAATTCTAGGTGAGTATCAAACTTTAAGATTAAGGCTTTATTTTTAAGTGTGCATACAATGCAAGGTTGCATGATATCACCAGAGACAAAGACAACTTTTATAATAAGTCCAACTTCCCATTGTGGGTGAGTCTATTCTTATCTTGAATTTATGCTTGGATAGTGGGTTTATTTTATTTTTTGTATATATATATATATATATATATATATATAATTGGGTTATATTAATATTAAAGACCAAAGTGACTCATAACTAGTAAATGTAGTTGATTGATGGAATTTAATTGATTGTACTAATTTCCAAGAGAGGTAGACCTTAACCTGCTAAAAATATAATGGATGTATCTAGTTGAATATAGAACATGGATAAAAATAATTTTGTAATGAAATATAAAATGATCATCAAATATAATAAATGTGACTAGTTATTCAAGAAGAACTTATAAAGTCACTTATTGATGATCATCTTAATGTAATGGATAATGTTATGTTGATTCTTGGTTAATTATGGGAAATTTTGGAGGAATGCTTATACTAATGAAATCACATTACCAATGTTGATATGGAATTGACATAATAAGTCTTTGGTTTAATGTATGTTGATATATCTAAAGAACAATATTCCTTTGACTGAAAACAATAAACTTTAAATGTGGATAATGAGTTAGATAATTCAGAATGATGTAGAAAGGAGCAATGTATTCTTTGGAGACTCACATGCTAAAACCAACACTAATGTTCTAGGTAGAATGAGGATTTTGGAGAATTTTTTTTTAAGAAATTTCAAATAATTTAAGATGTATCTTTAGTGAATACAAGGATTTTGTAATCTCTATATTCTATTGAGAAACATTGCTTCTTGGGTCTATATTTGATTTTCATGATGTTTGTTAGTAGATATTGATGGTGATGACATGTTTAGGCATGGATGGTTTCATAACCTTCTCAAGTTTATTCAATATTTGATCAATGTTAATCAAGGCTTATTGGTGCGAAACATTGGAAATAAAAGGTGCATTTATGCTAGCACATATTGATTTGCAAGGAAAAATGTATACTCTATAAAAGGGATATTTTTATTTAGGGTAAGTGATCTGTAAATTTTCATGGGTATTCCATTAGAATAAGTTGTCACAATAGATCTAGTATAATTACTTAAACATTTACTATGAGTGTTAATTCCCTTTAGATCTCAAATTATTTAGTTACTATTTTTATGCTTAAATGAATGGATTAGCTAAAATACAAGAGTATATAACATAAATAAATACATACACCATCAAAATTAGCCAAATTTTTTTCCTTGGGAAATTAATATAGGAGAAGGTGTAGGTCCTACCTTCTATAAAGGTCTTAGCACCAAATGTTCATATAGAGTTGGTAGAGGAAATAGTTTTGAATATTCCCCTAGAGGCCATATTTAAAATAATCTCCTAAATCAAATTTAGAAGGTATCAAAGATATCCCAAACATGATTTGTAAGCACACTCTAAGGGATAATAACCAGGAAGCAGATCAATGTACTAAACTAGTTTGCAATTTGAAGTTTGTAGAATTTCTGGTTAATAGTCAATTAATACCACCCTCCATCCCTTAGTGAATTAAGCATGATTCCTATGTTCAAATTGTAGAAATTATACAACATGCATGTATATATTGGATTCACCCGATCTAACAATGTACTAAAGTTAAATACTACGATTGCTTCTACAGATATTTTGCGTAATTAAAAAACACAATCGCCAATTACATGAAGTAAAGAAGAATCAAATCACACACAACATAGATAATTTCTGGGGGAAAGCTTACAGCTAAAAACCCCATTATCTTTGATTGTATATTCAGCATGGATCATGAAACAATTACATACAAAACTCTTCTCACAAGAGCCCTCTAGTACTAAGCTAATTATCTCACATTGTCATGAATAAAACTGACCAACACATAGCCAATTCTCAACCTCTAGACAACCTACCTTGCTTGCGCAATCCCTGATGAATGAAATACCTAAAATATAGGAATTATTTCCTTCCTTGATTGTGAAAGTATCACGGGCACTCCAATGGGTGTTTGGTTGTATGTGTGCCACCCAATAATCCTACAACTGATAGTCAAATTCCCATTCACCTCAAACTCAAATGGGTCTCCAATGGATCTGACATGCATGCAGCTAATAATAGTAGATCCTGAATTGCATGTGAGATCACTGATTCTGAATTAATTAATATTTAATTCACTTGATTTCTCACTACTGTACCTTCAGTTACAACTAGCACAACTAAGTTTAACTCACTTAACTGAGTTAAACTGATTACAACCTGCATTAAATAATGCACCACTGCACTTCGAACTCTATTACAACTAGAATTACTCTACATGCCTCACCAACTAACTCTAATTCGAAATCCACTAGCTAACTGGGTTTATCACTCTCAGCTAACTATTTCAAGTCATCATTGAGAATAGATTACAGTTTATTGTCCATCTTAATTAAGGGATAACTAAAATATGAATGCACCCAAAAATATCACTATGGGCCCCACCCTTGTGTAGGTGCTTAATGCACTAGGCGCGGGTGCTGAAATTTTCTTGTTGAATCTCAACACTCCCTCTCAACAAGAAAGGGATTATCCTTCACCCTGATCCTGTCTCTATGGTATTCAAATTTTATCCTTGTGATTGCCTTCGTCAGAATATCTGCATCCTAATCTTCCATGGGAATGTACTGAAGAAACATTATCCTTCTCTGCACACAATCTATGAGATGATGGTACCGGATATCTATATGTTTGGACCTATCATGAAACACATGATTAATCGAGAGTTTAATGCAACTCTGATTATCACAATGAATCATTGCTAGATCCATATGATAAAAAAACAAACCAACCAAGATATTTCTCATCTAGATAGCCTCACATGCAGCTTGACTTGTTTCCATGTATTCCGCTTCCACTGAAATGAGTGCCATCGATCATTGTTTCCTGATGTATTAGGAAATAATTGTCGATCCTATGCTAAATATCCCTCCTAATGTGCTCTTTCTATCTGATGGACTTCCCTCCCAATATTCATCCGTGAATCCTTGAAGCTTCACTCCCTTTGTCCCTATGTACCATAGACCACACTTTGATGTGCCCCTCAAGTATCTCAAGACATGCTTCCCTGCCTTCCAAAAGAGCTTGGTAGGCTTAACCATAGCTTGACTCAGTTGGTTAATTGTGTAGAAAATTTTTGGTCTGGTGTTCACTAGATTCATCAGTGAACCAAATAACTTCCTCTAGATAGTAGCATCCACTACCTCTCTAGAAGTAGCATCCTTTTTCCTCAAATTTCTTAGAAGAGGAGTATCCATGGTTTTGTAACTCTCCATGTAAGACTTACCTAGTATCTCCTTTTCATACTTTCCTTGAGACACAAAAATTTCACCATCCCGCTACCATATTTCCAATCCAAGGAAATAATTAAGAAGTCCTATGTCCTTCATTTCGAAATCCCTTGCAAGATCCTCCTTAAACGAGTGTATGAGTTGCTCATCACCCGTCAAAATTAGATCATCAACATAAAGAACAATAATCAATAGCTTACCCTCAACCACAATCTGGTACAGGTTTTCATCTTCTTCACTTTTGGTGAAGCCCATTCTGGTGAAATAGCTATCTATCCGAGTGTACCAAGCATGGGGTGCTTGCATCAGCCCATACAGTGCTCTTTTGAGTAGGAACACATGTGACTCATTGTTGAATATTTCAAAACCTTCAGGTTACTCTATGTACACCTCTTCCTCAATGATCCCATTGATAAACACAGTTTTTACATCCATATGATGAATGTGCCAGCCCATCTATGTCAAGAGTGTAAGGATGAATCTTATGGAAGAGTACCTTGCAACATGTGAAAAAGTATCATCATAATATATCCCCTCGATCTGTGAGAATCCCCGGGCCACAAATCTAGCCTTTTACTTCTCCACACTCCCATCAACAGCTTTCTTTACTTTGTAGATCCATTTCGATCCAACCACTAATTTTTCAACCGGTTTTGGGACAATCTCCCATGCACTGTTCTTGACAATGGAGTCATACTCCTCCACGATTGCATCAACCCAAGTTGGTTTCTACACTGCTTCCTGAAAGGAAGATGGTTCAGTCACAATAAATTTTTTCATAAGAGCAATGTATCAAGTAAATCTTCAAGGAGACTGTCTCCATCTACACTATGTAGTAGGGGCTCCTACATTCTCTGCAGCATCAAGTCTCAATCTATCAGCTTCTATGGTGTGCCTTCTGCCATTTTTGATGGATGGCTCTACAAGAGTGCTTTCCTACACTGCATGAACCTTCTCATGTGGTTGATTCACATATTGAGACTCATACTTTGGAATCAATAGTTCCTCCTCTGCAAGCAAGTCCAGCTCCCTCTCAAGGGACAACTGCATGGCTTTCTCCTTATCAAATTTATATCCCGTCACACAAAAATCATTCTGCTATTTGGAAAATACACATGATAATTATGGGGTGTTTGAGTGTACCCCACAAAAATCCCAAACTCAGCTATTGGTGCCAGCTTCTTCCTTGCATCCTTGGTCACATGCACATAAACAGATGAGCCAAAATATTAAAGTGTGAAAAATCAGGTTTCTTACCAGTGAAAGACTCTTTAGGTGTACTCATGCCAAGTATCCTATGAGGACAACAGTTTTTCACATGTACCGTTGTGTTGCATGCTTCCACCCATAGATGCATCAGCAGGCCTTGATCATGCAACATTGCTCATGTTGCACCCACAATAGTTCTGTTCTTTCTCTCCGCGGCCCATTTTGTTGTGGGTTATGAGGTGCTATGAGTTTTATTCGAATTCCTTCTTTTCTGCAGAATTTTTTGAATTCGTTAGAGATGTATTCTCCACCATTATCGCTCATAAGAGCCTTCACTTTCTTCCCCAATATTTCTCGACCAGTGCCTTAAACTCCAAGAACTTAGAGAATGTCTGATATTTATTCTGCATGAAGAAGATCCAACACTTATGATAATATTCATCAAAAAATATTTCATAGTAATTATATTTTGTTGTTGAAGCAACAGAGAATGGTCCACACACGTTTCTGTGAACTCTCTCAAGGATCACCGAAGCTCGGTTCTCCTTCTCATGAAAGGTGGACTTTACATATTTTCCCATAGTACACCCCTTGCATGTGTCTTACTACGCAAGTGTACCCCCAGGAAGACTAGTAGAAATATGATGCATGACTTTCAAGGCTCCATGGTGGAGATGTCCCAATCTCTTATGCCATAATTTTCCCTCATCCTGACTCACCACTTGATCTGCCTTTCCCATCATTGATATGCAGCCATATACCTCCAGCTTTTAGAGATTTTTAACTCAAATCCCTATCCTCTTGGCTTGTCCTATTGTTTTATGTCACAAGAAATCTTTTCCTTAACTAAAAACAACATCATATCCTCTATCCTCCAACATTGCAACTGAGACTAAATTTTTCTTCAAACCTAGTACATGCATTAGATCTTTTAATTGAAAGGGTTTACTTGACTTCCTTTGGAAGGTAATGGTACCAATCCTGGTAGCACTGTACCACCCGTCATCGCCCATTTCAAATATGCATCTAGAGATCCTTCTCCTCCAAGTCACTGAAATTTTCCTTGTTCCCGTCATGTGAAAGGAAGCGCCACTATCAAAATACCACACAGATCTTAATGCACTTGACACCATGCATGTGATAAATTAGAACTAAAACTCAAATTTCGAGTCAAGGGCCTCACCAGATGTAGATCCTCTATCCTTCTTGTTCTTCTTCTTTTGTGGTCAGTTAGAAGCAAAATGCCCATGCTCGTGACAGTGAAAACACTTCACCTCAGACATGTCCTGCTTCTTGCCATTCTTGGACTCAGATTTAGAATGGAATTTCTTCCCCTTCCACTTCCTCACCTTGGCAGCCAAAGCACAATCCTCTTCATCTTTATTCTTAAATGAAAATACATTTCTGGTGTTTCGTTTGAAGTCCTCCTACACCAAATCCGACCACAATCGTTCCTAATCTGGCAATTTTTCCCTTCCATTGACAGAGTCTTGATAGCTATGCCAACCCTTGGGAAGTCCTAGGAGAGCCAAGCTCACTAAATCATCATCAAAGATTTTTATTCCAACGCTCCCCAATTAATCCCGACATTGGACTAACTCTGTTAGATATTTTGGAATGGTTTCGCCCTTTTCCATCTTAATCTTCCTAAGTTTATCTTTGAGCACCAATTTCATATGGTCGTTGCTACTTTGGAATAGATTCGTCAAAGCCTTCCACATTGCATATGGTGTGGATTTCCCATGGAGGCTTGAGAAAATGTGGTCTCGTACTCCCTCCAACGGGATCCTCCTCACCTTTTCCACTTTCTTTTGCCATGCATCAAGATTTGTAGCATATGTCACAGCGGTTTTAGGAACATCAGTGTCGATGAATTCCTTTAAGCTATTATCTTCGAGTACTGCCTCCATCCTGTCCTTCTAAGAAATATAGTTTGAGCTGCCCTCGAGTTAATACTCCAACCTCAAGCCATTGAAATCCATTTCGATCTTGAATCAACTGTAGCACCAAGAAAGTATTTTTGCAAATTCAAATTCTATCCAGTCACAAACTCAGCTTCTCCTTCACTTTTTTAATTTCCTTTTCTCTAATAACATGTAGATATTATACAACATGCATTTATATCTTGGATTCACCTGATCTAACAATGTACTAAATTTAAATACAAAATCATTTCTACAAATCTTTTGCGGAATTAGAAAACAAAGTCACCAATTACATGAAGTAAAGAAGAATCATATCACACACAACAAAGATAATTTCCCAAGGAAATCTTACAGCTAAAAACCCCACTATCTTCTATTTTATATTCAACATGGATCATGAAACAATTACATATAAAAATATTCTCACAAGATCCCTCCAGTACTCAGCTAATTGTCTCACACTGTCATGAACAAAACTGACCAACACATAGCCAATTCTCGGCCTCTGGACAGCAATCCTTGCTTACGCAATCCCTGAAGAATGCAATACCTAAAATATAGGAATTCTTGACTTCCTTGACTGTGCAAGTATCATGGGCACTCCAATGGGTATTTTTTTGCATGTGTGCAACCCAATAATCCTACAACTACTAGTCAACTTCCCTTTCACCTAGAACTCAAATGGGTCTCCACTGGATCTCACATGCATGCAGCTAATAATAGTAAATCCTCAGTTGCATGTGAGATCACTTATTGTGAATTAATTAATATTTAATTCACTTGATCTCTCACTATTGTATCTTCAGTTACAACTAGCACAACTAAGTTTAACTCACTTAACTGACTTAAACTGATTACAACTTACATTAACTAATGCACCATTGCACTTTGAAATTTGTTACAACTAGAATTACTCTGCATGCCTCACCAACTATCTCTAACTCGAAATCCACTAGCTAACTGAGTTTATCACTCTCAGTTAACTATTTCAAGTCATAATTGAGAATAGATTACATTTTATTGTCCATCTTAATTAAGGGATAGCTAAAATAAACATGCACAAAAAATAGCTCTGTGGACCCCACCCTAGTGTAGGTTCTTAATGGACTAGGCGTGGGTGCTGGAATTTTCTTGTTGAATCTCAACACAAATATCAAAATTTTTAGGGTGGCTTGCTAGTCAACGTGGATATGGGGAAATATGTCATAATGAAGGATTATATTTTGAATTGAATAGATATTTCTCTTGATTTTGTTTACTCAAGGACCAATTTATAATACATTTAGCCCTAATTTATTCCTTTGGGCTATTAGATCTTGGCATATTTTTTGCTTTGTCAATTCTCATAATGAATATTTCCTTTCCAACCTACAGTTCCAACAAATTTCTACAAAATTTCAGGTCGATTCAAAAATCTATAGTTTCCAACGAGTTCTACTCACCTGCAACTCTCCATATATTTTCTATTTATGAAAATATGACACTTACACCAAAAATTATGCCTTCCAAAAGTTTCAACTAAACACCATTTATTTCTTTCTAAAACCTTGTAGCTTTGCTTCTAATTTTTTTAAGAAATTTGATTCACCAATTCATGTTTTTATTACTCCAGATATGTTCTGCTCAGAAACTCCTCTCTTCAAACTATTCACATGCCAAATTCCAACTCCAGAGCCCAAATATATGCTTCTGATAAATTCATCCTTTCTTGCGCTTTGTTCTTCAGTTGTTATAGAGTTGTAACACCCAATTAAATTCTCAAACTAGATTTATTATTTAACACCAAGCCCACTTCATTATTATTGGGAAAGAACTCATTCCTTTTGAACTTGGGCGACATGGCCCTTTAATTTTTCATCTTCCATGAGGCATAATCAAATTATACACTCTCAATACTTAAACACACACACACACACACACACACACACAATTTGTAAACATATAAGAAATTCCTAAACAATTTAAATTGAATTTGTATGTAATAGATATAAAAAAAAGGGCTTTTATGCTTTCATCGATGAAAATTTATGTATGAAAACATGTTTTTATGTGTTTATATAGATAAGCGTAAATCCATATACAATATTCTTTACATACATACATACATACAAGTGATTTAAATTTTCACCAATCTGCCCATGGTTTTCAAATTATAAACATGATTTATAACAACCTTGTATGGAATATAACAACATTATATCAAATATAACACACTTAAATAATAATAATCTCACCACTTTATATGAAATATATAAAAAATTCCATTATGCATACCTCCACAGGCTCATAAACTCATAGTACCCAGGTTCTTTTGACACATGAATATAGATCAATTGCCTAAGGAAAACCTACAACTTCTCAATTTCACTTTTAATTGCGGGCCCAATCAAGCATAATGTTTTTTTTTGCCCATGATACCACTTTATAATGTCTCTGGCCTCCAATTTGAAAACACTACATCGTCCACAACCAAAATTCACCAAAATTTAAGTGGAAGCACTTACAACCTGTGAATTCCATTAATAATCCTCGTAATTCAATGACCTGGGTAATAACCCTAATTTAAGATCATGCATGAGAGTTATAAATAACCACTTCCCAATTGTTATTTATGTAACATTTATTAATATTCATCATGAACATAATTATAACTCATAGAATTTAGGGTTTATAACAATAACACATAATCGTAGAATATTGAAAAATATAATAACAATGATAACATACATTTGAGCATAGAACTCTGTAATTAGGGTTCCATAGTTTAGCACATGAATTGTGGATCATATAAATCCATACAAATATATAGAAGCATATAAATACATGCAAGTACTCAAAACCCCAAAATTAGGGTTTCTACGTAAATAGATAATTCACATGGCACATCAATCAAAATTCTTGTCTGGTCAAAAATTAACATATTGGATGCAATATCTCCACATTCCTCCCAACCATAGAAGTCGTGGTTCACCAATTTCAACCACAGGTCACTGCCAAGCTAGGGTTGTAATCTCCAGGGCAAGGAAAAACCGATAGTAACATGTCCTCTATGGCCAAGGTGGCAACCCAAAAACCATGTTGTGATAGGGCTCTCAACACCCTCTAAGATAAATTCCAAGGTCGTAACCCAATAAACATGTTTCTCCAGGGCTCTAGGCACCTTCCAGGGAAAAATATTAACCAATGTGTCAACCCAGCAAACATGATGGTCTATGTCTCTAGGTACCCTCTAGGCTTGATCCGAATGGAAAATGTCATCCACCCATGGTATTAATCCACCCATGTTATCCATCCACCCATGGAATTTACCCATGGTATTGTAAATGGAACCGACCCATGGTATTCATCCACACATGGAATTTACCCATGGTATTGTAAGTGGTATCCACCCATGGTATTGACCCATGGTATCCACCTATGGTATCTACCCATGGTATTGTAACTCAAAAAAAGGCTATAAATAACAAGCCTCACTTTGTAAAATGACAGATTGTCCACCACAATGTAGCTTCTACAGTTATTCTCTGTTTTAATAAACAAGTTTCTTTGTGGTTTTAGTTGTTGTGTGTTCTCTCTTTTTTTCTGGCACTCTAATTTTGAAGATCTTGTTAGATCCATTTAAAAATTTTAGATCTTGGGGGCCTTCCCTCAAGATCTGGATCAGTGGTATCAGATTCAGGTTACGAATCCATGGGAATGAGGGTTTGAAGCATATTTCAGTTTCAAGTTTTGGTAGCAATCTTCAGCAAACTCCATGAATTTCTTGGCCGGCGAGTTTGAAGATCAGATCTAAAAATTTTGGTGAAAATTTTACAAAATCGAAGACCAGATCTGGATTCCTTGAAAAAAAAAAAACCAAATTTAAAAACAAATCAGCCAAATTGGAGTTCAGATGAGGGAGATATCGCTGATTCTAAATCAGCAATGTTGCAGAAAATGTTCTGACGACAATTCGTGGATGGTGACTCTCCTATCATTTTTCGTATTTTTCATTGTGCAATTTTAGGGAAATGGCTATAGATATGAGCTCCCCTTGAAAAATCACCCAATTTCAAAAAACAAATCAATCGAATCAGAGTCCGGATGTGGGAGTTATTGTTGATTTAAAATCCGCTATGTTTTCATAAATTTTGTGACGGCGAGACAGTTCCAACGCAAATCTGAGAGTCTACAGTCTCTAGATAGCAGTTTCAAATACATGAGAAGATGAGTATTGATCATCCCATTTCCAAAAATAGGTTATAATAAATATTCCGAGTTATATTGACCGAGTTATGCTCATTTTAGAATTGGAGCTGCATTCGGAGCGGGTTCCCTTTGGAGACATGCCCTCCCACCCCGCTTTAGTAGGCATCTACTTCACATTCATCAATTTCAGCATAGAAGCATTCGGCTTGGGTTATTTGGAGACGTGCCCTCCCACCCCAAGCTATGTAGGCACCTACTACTTCATCAACAATCAACATCACAGTTATGGGTCAACCGCACAAAATCCTTTTCATCGAAAACCATTTGCTAGGCCGCACACTGTTTGTAACAAAGTTGGTCACAAGCATTACAGGGTATCTCTATCCTCGGATCTTCGTTTGTCATGGTTTTTGTTCATCCACAAACCCACACTTCATCGAAGTCCGTTTATTAGGTCGCACACTATCAATATCACAGTTGGTCACAAGCATTATAGGGTATCTCTATCCTCGGACCTTCATTCATCACGATTAAGGGTTAGCTACAAAAAACCATTCTCTTCAGTGGCTCTTCATATTCAACAAAGGCTTCTCAGGAGGGAACTTCACGCAATGGGGACCATTGCTTCTTAAGGAGGGAGGAATGATCCGAATGGAAAATGGCATCCACCCATGGTATTCATCCACCCATGTTATCCATCCACCCATGGAATTTACCCATGGTATTGTAAATGGAACCGACCCATGGTATTCATCCATACATGGAATTTACCCATGGTATTGTAAGTGGTATCTACCCATGGTATTGACCCATGGTATCCACCTATGGTATCTACACATGGTATTGTAACTCAAAAAAAGGCTATAAATAACAAGCCTCACTTTGTGAAATGACAGATCGTCCACCACAATGTAGCTTCTACAATTATTCTCTATTTTAATAAACAAGTTTCTTTGTGGTTTTAATTGTTGTGTGTTCTCTCTTTTTTTCTGGCATTCTAATTTTGCAGATCTTGTTAGATCAATTTCAACTTTTTAGATCTTGGGGGCCTCCCCTAAAGATCTAGATCAAGGCTAATTACCAAGGTTCCAACCCATCAAGCATGTTTCTCTATGGCTTTAGGCGCCCTCCATGACATAACCAATTTTGATTTCTAGTTATTCCAAAACTCAAGTAGTACATCCTTCTATGGGATGGCCAATCCCTTTGTGATTCCCACCTTATTCTAGGGTTCACCAACTAGTTTCTAGAATTTTTGTTGGTTCCAAAGCTCAAGCACAAGACTCATCGAAAATAACCCCTAGTTAGTCTTGAACCTCCTCACCAAGTTCACTGATTGGTTCATCATCGTACCATGTCATAATCCTCATATCCATCGTCCTCATAATGATAAAAAATCATATTGATGCCTTAGGAAAATATGTACACTTTCAAAGGAGAAATACTAGACCTCTTATGCAAAACTATGTCCTCTGCCAACTATATATGAACATTTGGTGCTAATACCTTTATACAAGGTAGGACCTACCCCTTCTCCTGTATTAATTTCCCAAGGTAATTTTTTTTTCTAATGTGGAAGGTGTATGTATTTACTTCTATTATATACTCTTGTATTTTAGCTAATCCATTCATTTAAGCATAAAAATAGTAACTAAATAATTTGAGATCTAAAGGAAATTAGCACTCATAGTAAATGTTTAAGTAATTATAATAGATCTATCATGACAAATTATTCTAATGGAATACCCATGAAAATTTACAAATCACTTACCCTAAATAAAAATATCCCTTTTATAGAGTATACATTTTTCCTTGCAAATGAATATGTGCTAGCATAAATGCTCCTTTTCTTTCCAATGTTTGGCACCAATAAGCCTTGATTAACATTAATCAAATATTGAGTAAACTTGAGAAGGTTATGAAACCATACATGCCTAAACATGTCATCACCATCAATATATACTAACAATAATCATGAAAATAAAATATAGACCCAAGAAGCAATGTTTCTCAATACAATATAGAGATTACAAAATCCTTGTATTCAATAAAGATACATCTTAAATTATTTGAAATTTTCTTAACAAAATTGTCTCCAAAATCCTCATTCTACCTAGAGCATTAGTGTTGGTTTTAGCATGTGAGTCTCCAATGAATACATTTCTCCTTTCTACATCATTCTTAATTATCTAACTCATTATCCACATTTAAAGTTTCTTCTTTTCAATCAAAGGAATATTTTTCTTTAGATATATAAACATACATTAAACCAAAGAATTATTATGTCAATTCCCTATCAACATTGGTAGTGTGAATGAATTAGTATAAACATTCCTCCAATTTTTCCCATAATTAACCAAGAACCAACATAACCTTATCCATTACATTAAGATGATCATCAATAAAAACTTTATAAGTTCTTATTGCATAACTATTTGCATTTATTATATTTGATGATGATTTTAGATTTCATTACAAAATCATTTTGATCCATGTTCTATATTCAAATTGATACATCCATAATATTTTTAGTAGGTTAAGATCTATCTCTCTTGGAAATTAGTACAATCAATTAAATTCCTTCAGTCGGCAATCCACTACATTTACTAGTTATGAGTCACTTTGGTCTTTAATATTAATATAACCCAATTTCATATATATGTGTGTGTGTGTGTGTGTGTGTGTGTGTGTGTATAATTACAAAAGTAAAGGAAACCCACTATACAAGCATATAATTCAAGATAAGCATAGTCTCACTCACAATGGGACTTTGGACTTGTTATAAAAAATTGTCTTTGTCTCGAGTGATATCATGCAACCTTTCACTGTATGCACATTTAAACTTAAAGCCTTAATCTTAAAGGTTGATACTCACCTATAATGTCCACACATATATGCCATTGATATTCAATATAAAACACTAACATATGGAGACTCGAAACGTAGACTAAAAATGACTACTGTGGATATTCCGAGTCTTACTTCTAAAAAACTACACCACAGAAGTCTCCAATCTAGATTCTAATGTAATTTCTTTAGTGTTAATACATTAGTGATAGATTTATATTTCTATAAAATGGCTCTATTTATTAGTTTGAAAAGGATCCTAGGATATGATGCATTATATGCATTCATGCTCGAATATGAATGTAATTAGGTTTGGGCCTCTCAAGTGCTATGGTGTCAAGAGGAGAGCTCTATCCTTCTTACATGTTGGAAGATTATGAATTCGTTCAAAATTCATGCCATGTATTTCATTATAAATACTCCTGAAGTCTTATTTAAAAGTGGGCCCAAACTTTTTTTATAATTTATAAGGTTGTCCTTTAATCTAAGTGATCATGTTGAAAGCTCAGCTTAATGTTCCTCTTCAAAATACATTATAGTTAATGGGTTTTGGGAAGCTATTTGAGAAAATGGCTTTGTATGATTTGAAAAATATTTGAAATCACATAAATCGTGACTACATAACTGCACCAAATCATTTGCTAATTTGGCAATAGGAATGGGCAATATTGAATATATTTGACTCTTTGAAGTATTATAAAAAATGCACACATATCGTATTATTTGGTTTGACCATATTTTAAAATTAAAAATATTTCATGATAAAAATACAAAATTTATATTAATAAACAATTTTTTTAATATTCATAATAAAAAATTAACAAAAATATAAAGAGTATGTACGCTATTTAAATAATAATTTAAAATATATATTGAATCTTATATGTGAAAAATTATTATTTTTCAATCCATCATAAAAATCTTATTTATCCAATTGTAAGTTCTAAAATATTTTTAAAATATTAATTTTGCTTACATTTATTTGTTAGATAAATCTAAATATTTCAAAATTTATAATAAAAAATTATTATTATTGCTAAATTTATTTTGGATATTTAAAAAATTTTTATTATAAATATATAAATATGGTTTGTCAATTTTCGTTTGTAATTTTCTAAAACAAATTATCAAATTAAAAAGCTATTTGATTGACGACTCTATCAATCTCAAAAACCTAGACTCTTCTCTGTCCATTGAAAATTGGATTTTTTTGTCACTCTCATTTAAATATATATTAAATAGTTAGTTGATGGCATATTATAAATTGAAATTGATACAAACCACACATGTTTTAGTGACTTAAAATTTGAACAAAAGAGGTAGTTTAGGCATCTCTTTATATTGTTGTCTTGTAAATTTTGGAAATATTTTTGAATCCATAAAATTTTTTAAAGGAATAAATTTGAGAATATTTTTCTACATTTAAAAATGGACAAGTTAAAGTCCTTTCCACCCAAATTAATTTTAGAGGAATAAATTTGGGAATATTTTTCTGCATTTAAAGAAAGATCGACAAGTTAAAATCCTTTCCACCCAGATTAAGTTTTAAAAGAATAACATGTACCTCTTGTTGCTTGCTCTGTTGTGGTGTCTAAATCTTATCTGACCATAAGGAATGTTGCCTCCTACTACTGATTATTTATACTATTGCCTGTGGGTGGAAATAAAAAGATACCTTTATTGGTGCAACTGAGTCATCAAGATCAATTGGATCTTAATAGTGATCACCAAACTATGCAATACTTGCAAACGCAAATAAGCTCCAACAAAAAAGAAAAATGAAATGGATGGGATTTTCACAACAATGTCCTCTATGGACTAGAATCAAAAAGTGTGTTCTTTGAAAGGGTCAAATTTGAGAATATATTTTTGCATTAAAAAATAGACAAGTTAAAATCCTTTCCACCCAGATTTTATATTTCTATTTAACAAGTTAAAAATAACGAAGAGTGACCGTTCACCGATTAATAAGATGTTGAAGTTTGCAACAAGAAACAGTGAAATTGGCATCCAGAAACAACATCCTTGATCCTAGTGAAAATTAAGCACCTACACCAGGTGGGGCCCACACAGGCTATTTTTAGGTGGAGGTATATTTAGAGATGCATGAGCAGATTCTATTTATAGATTATGTCTATTTATAAATGCATGAGAAAATTATATTTATAGATGAGGTCTATTTATAGATGCATGTGTGAGTTCTATTTATAGATCGCATGTCTATTTATTGATGCAAGTCGACTATTATTATCCCTTAATAATAGTTGGACAATAAACAATAATATATTCTCAATGAGCACTTGGAAATATTTAACTGAATTGGAAAATCAATTAGCTATAGGAAATTTGAGTTCAAAGGTTGGTTGGTGGGACATGCAAGTGGACATAGTTGTAACTGAGTGATTCGAAGTTGTAACAGAGTTGGAAGTGTAGTTATGAAAGTTGTAAAGTAGTTTGACTGAGTTAAGTGAGTTAAAATCAGTTGTGCTAGTTGTAATTGAATATACACTAGTGAGAGATCAGTGAACTAATTATTAATTAATTCACAATCAATGGTCTCACATGCAACTGAAGATTTACTACTGTTAAATACATGCATGTCAGATCCAGTGGAGACTCAGTTGAGATGTAGGTGAAAGGGAGAGTTTGACTATCAATTGTGACATTAGTGGGTGCACTCATGCAACCACACACACATTGGATATGCCTATGAGTATTGTGCATTCATGGCAGGCTAGAATCATTCATTCTGGGGTTCTTGACCATTAGAGATTGCGTAGTGGAGGCAGGTTGTCCGGAGGCAGTAAATTGGCACATTAATTTGCCAATTTTTGTATGACAATGTGAGATGATTATATATTGTACTGAGAGCTCTTGGATTGGGGATTTGTATGAGATTGTTTCATGATCCATGATATATACATAATATATGATAGTGGGTTTTTTTATCTTTATTCTTTCCCGGTAAAAACATATGTGTTATGTGTGATTTATATTTCTCCATGATTATATTGCTATTGGTGATTGTGTTTTAAATTCTAAAAAGATTTTGTAGAAGCGATCATATATTTAAAAGTGGCATATAATTGTTAGATCAGGATAATCCAGGTAATATATATATTGTATTAAATTTCTACATGGTATCAGAGCACGGGAGATTGCAATTTTGAAGCAGGAGCTAAGTTTGTTGGTGGAAAGAATTCGAATTTGCAGAAAGGCTTTCTTGGTGCTACAGCTGATTCAAGATCAAAATGGATTTCAATTGATTGAGGTTAGAGTATGCACTCAAGGGCAACTCGAACTACATTTCTTGGAAGGATAGGATGGATGAAGTACTCGAAGAAAATGGCTTGAATGAATTCATTGAAAAAGATGCTCCTAATCTAGATGCTGTAAATGCTGCAAATCTTTATGCATGGCGAAAGAAAGTGGCAAGGGAAAGGAGGATCCTATTGGAGGGAGTACGAGACAAAATTGTCTCAGGATTTCATGGGAAAGTCACACCATATGCTATGTGGAATGATTTTACAGATATACTCCAAAGCATCAGTGACCATATGAAATTGGCGCTCAAAGATAAACTCAGGAAGAACAAGATGGAAAAGAATGACACTATTCCAGTATACTTAAAAAAAAATTTCCAATGTAGGGATGAGCTTAGGAATGTAGGAATAAGTGTTTCTGATGAATATTTGGTGATTTTGTGTCTCTTGGGACTTCCTAAGATTTGGTACAGTTATGCCAAATCTGTCAACGGATGGAAAAAACTGTCGGATCTAGTGCAGGAGGAGTTCAGGCGGAACACCAAAGATGGTTCTTCATCAAAGCATGATGATGAAGAGTATTGTGCTTTTACTTCCAAGGCGAAGAAGGGGAAGGGGAAGAACTTCCATTCTAAATATGAGGTCGCTGAAGATGGCAAGGAGCACAAAATGTCCAAAGTGAAGTGTTTTCACTGTCATGAGCATGGACATATTGCCAGAAATTGTCCACAAAAGAAGAAGAACAAGATGGTTGTTGGAGCTGCAGTTGGTGAGGCTCTTGCCTCACAATTTGAGCTTAAATTCTTATTGATTGCATGCATGGTGTCAAGTGCATTGGGATCGGGGTGGTACTTGGATAGTGGTGCTTCCTTTCACATGACGAGAGATAAGAAACTTTTCAGTGACTTGGAGGAGAAAGATCTCCAGATGCATATTGAGTTGGGTAACGATGGACGATACAGTGCAACTAGAATTGGTACCATTAGCTTTCATAGGGTGCCAGGTAAAATATTTCATTTAAAAGATGTAAGGCATGTACTAGGTTTGAAGAAAAATTTAGTCTCAGTCACAATGTTAGAGGATAGAGGCTATGATGTTGTCTTTAGTGAAGGAAAAATTTCCATGCGACACAAAGAAACAGGGAAAGCCAAGAAGGTTGGGATTTTAGTTAAGAATCTCTATAGACTTGATGTAGATGGAATTTCTACAGAGATTCCTACTATTGGGAAGTGTGAGAAAGCCATGTGATTGACCCTTGAGAGGGAGTTGGATTTTCATGCAATTAAGAGTGAACCTCAGGATGTGGAGTAGCCACAAGATGAGGATCATGGAGTGGAAGAAACCACTCATGCAGAGAAATTTCATGTGATATGGGCAGAGGGAGTGCATGCAACTATACCACCAAGTGAGAGGTGGGGCGACATGCATGAATAATCCCAATAAATTTTTGGGCATGATTCATTGAGATGGTGTGGATCTCATGAATTGAACTTGGCTACGAGGAGCCCATAGAGCAGTAGTAGAAGGATCAGTTGGATTGATGTAGTTAGATGTCGTGAGGACTTGAAATCAAAGTGACAGTGTCAAATACTGGAGTGCGGATCAAAGTTGACAACAAGTGCAGAGTGCATGGATGCAGAGGTTAACAACGCAATGGACCCAGAAAACATGTGCAGTTGGTACCAGCAGAAGTCATAAGACTTTGATGACAGATGCATTATACTGATTCATTTGTTTGGAGGCTATTCAGTTTCGGAAGTGTTGCATGCAAAGGTTGCATGTGCGAGAAACACTAGAGAAGTGTTGCATGCAAGAGTTGCAAGGCGCATGCATGGAGTTGCATGGCACATGCAAAGGTTGCAGGGTGCATGCATGGAGTTTCATGGTGCATGAAAAGGTTTTAGGGTGCATGCATGGAGTTGCATGTCGCATGCAAATACATTCCTTTCTTTTTGAGAGGGAGTGTTGAAGTTTGCAACAAGAAACAGTGAAATTGGCATATGGAAACAACATCCTTGATCCTAGTGAAAATTAAGCACCTACACTAGGTGGGTCCCACACAGGTATTTTTAGGTGGAGGTCTATTTATAGATGCATGAGAAGATTCTATTTATAGATGCATGTGCGAGTTCTATTTATAGATCACATGTCGACTATTATTATCCGTTAATAATATTTGGACAATAAACAATAATCTATTCTCAATGAGCACTTGGAAATAGTTAATTGAAATGGAAAATCAGTTATCTATAGGAAATTTGAGTTCAAAGGTTGGTTTGTGCAACATGAAAGTGGACTTAGTTATAACTTAGTGATTCGAAGTTGTAATAGAGACGGAAGTGTAGTTATGAAAGTTGTAAAGCAGTTTAACTCAATTAAGTGAGTTAAACTTAGTTGTGCTAGTTGTAACTAAAGATACACTAGTGAGAGATCAGTGAATTAACTATTAATTAATTCAAAATCAGTGGTATCGCATGCAACTGAAGATTTACTATTGTTAACTACATGCATGTCAGATCCATGGAGACCTAGTTGAGATGTAGGTGAAAGGGACAGTTTGACTATCAGTTGTGACATTAGTGGGTTCACTCATGAAAACACACACACATTTTATGCACCTATGATTATTGTGTAGCTAAGGCACGCTATAATCATCCATTCATGATTTCTTGACCATCAGGGATTGCGCAGTGGAGGCAGGCTATCTGGAGGCAGTAAATTGGCACATGAATTTGCTAATTTTTGTATGACAATGTGAGAAGATTGTATATTGTATTGAGAGATGTTGGATTGGAGATTTGTATGAGGTTGTTTCATGATCCATGATATATACATAATATATGATAGTGTGGTTTTTAGCTTTATGCTTTCCTGGTAAAAACACCTGTGTTATGTGTGATTGATCTTTCTTCATGATATTGGCATCAATGTCTGTGTTTTAAATTCCGCAAAGATTTTGTAGAAGAGATTTTGTATTTAATAGTGGCATATAATTTTTAGATTAGGAGAATCTAGGAAATACATATTTTGTATTAAATTTCTACATCATAAGAATGAATTTTCTTATCAAGAAAATTTTGAAATATTTAAAAAATCTGCATTGAAGATTAAAAAAAAATTATTTTTCACTAAAAAAAATAATGGGGATTCATTATTCTTCAATCCATGGGCCAAATCAAGCTAATGCATACCTAAATGAAGCTAGGATGCCTTTGGCTAGCATGAATTTTCCTTTCACACTCCTTGTTTCTTCCAAAGTACTTTTGGTAAATCAGATAGCATATCATGAGTGTTCAACCAAGAATATAGAATGGCAGGGAGGTAAACTGGCCCTCCTTCAATCTGCTCGCCATACTTTCCAGCCTTGAGAAACTAGAAATACGTCCGAAAAAGTAATTAGATACATGCTTTTGAGCTCTAGTAAAAATATTTTCTTATCATCTGTTGATTTCCATCAGAAACGTGAAAAGTTTAATTTGAGAGAAATGCGTTTAGGCTAGAGCTAGATTGAAATTTTGAATTTGAGAACATTGCCTTTAGGCAGAAGTTGATTGAAAATTTGAAAAATTATGGTGGGAAGGTAGCCAACTTTGAAATAAGGTAGGGACGTGGCATTACTGCATTAAATGCGACCTTTCACTTCAAATACAGCATCCAGATGAGAAACATGCTTATTCATGGTGAATGGGTTCCCGTTATTTGTTTCCTGATATGGCTGCCGAAAAATATTTGATTGCATGGTGTATGTATGTATAGATACTACTGTGGGGTTGCATTAAATGCCCTATAGCAAGCCAAATATTTCTTGCGTAAACCAGCGCCATGATATGCTTGCTCCAGTAAGCGATGCATATGTGGATACAATGTTCAATATCATAGTGGATGCTGACCGAAGCCTCCACGACGACGAGCTCCTGAGCCTCTGTTCAGTATTCATCAACATCAGAAGCGACATAACCACGACATCCCTGTAGTGGCTAACGGAAAATCTAGTTATCCATCCAAATATATAGGCCAGATTATACAATGAGATCGTTAGCGTCACTAGTAGGGGGAAACTAGTGGAGGAAGATGTCCTGCGGCAGATGCCTTATCTGGAGGCTGTAGTGAAGGAAACCCTAAGACGTCACCCTCTTGGGCACTTTTTCCTTAGCCACGCCATCACCCAGCCCTGCGACCTTGCCAGCTACAAGGTTCCTGCTGACGTGTTCATCAATTTCTACGTGGCGGGCATAGGAATGGATCCCTGAGTGTGGAAAAACCCATCAGAATTCAACCTAGAGCGGTTTGTTGATGAGGGTATGGAAGTGGATTTGACGGGAATGAAGGAGATAAAGATGATGTCATTCTGTGCAGGGCAGAGGTTGTGTCCGAGCTCAAGGATGGCCATGTTCCATTTAAATCTCATCGTTGCCCAACTTGTTCAGGAATTCATGTGGGAATGCAAGCTGGGGAAGAAGTTGGATTTGTCTGAGACACAGGAGTTCACTATGATTATGAAATACCCTCTGGAATCCGTCATAAAGGAGAGGTCGGAGAAAGTTCATAATTAAAGTAATGGAATATTACATAATATCAGCCAACCTGAACAAGTGAGGATTAATATAGCAGACCAATGGTGACTGATGAATTATTTTTATAATATTTTACTAGAAATTGCACCAAGTGGTGCAAAGTTACAGGTATTGTGGACAATTTCATACTCTGAAAACTTTGATATTGTTTTCCTTCTCAAGATTTTGTAATAAGGACATTATGCAACAATCAGTTATGGTCAACTCTGTCAACCGATTCAACCAAATTGATTCGACAGTTGAAAAGAACGTGTGGACAAACATTTCAAATTCAGATAATCACAGGGCGACAATTTTTCCAAGGTATTAACCTGATTGAGACAAGGAGGTAGATCTTCTAACCAATTACCTATTAATATTAAGTTTGTTTTTGAAAATGATATTAAATTATAAATTAACTCCTCCTTGATACTTTCTCTTATGAGTACATAATTATAACGAGACGTAACCAAGATGAAGGTATTGGAACCAAGGATATCCCAAATTGGAAAAAGGGAATTCATTTGAGCAGAATTATCTATTTCATCTAAAATTACAATATATTTTAGACTTTTGGAAGATGAGATATGTTTTTAAGTCTATGTATACCTTTCTGAAAAATATCTATTTTCTCAATCGATTGAGTCAGATCCTTGAGAAGTTTCCTCGATAATGAAACATGAGAGCTTTCTTTGACATTAGATACGAGGCATGATACATTGTACTCTAATTTATTTATTTTTAATAATTCCTTAGCCATATTTGTCTTTCCTATTCCGCCCGGACCCAAAAGCCCCACAAACTTGCATTGGCTCTCTGACCCTAACTCGATTGTAAATATGAACGATACCAAGGCCCAGCCCCAAAGTCAGTCGTTGACTTTGCATTTGGGCCACCTGACTTTGTGGTTGCGCCCTGGGATGAAGGATGTCCCACATTGTTATCCCAAATTATTTTTGAGAACATATTTCAATAGTATTTTCTCACATATCTCCAACACATGTTCCATGACCTTACCCAATAACTCTTCCTTTCCACTGAATGGTATACAGTGAAAAACCAATGAGAAAACACTGATGCTTAGCAATTAATTTAAGTGTTGAACTTATGTGGATAGACTTTTGAAATATCTCAAAATATGACTCCGAGGAGAGGTTATTCAATAGACCTCTTTGGACTGTCATAATCTCAAATATTATTGAAACCTGAATATCTCAAAATTTGACTCTTAGGAGAGGTTATACAATTGATCTCTCCAGACTCTCATATTACCAGATATTATTGAAAAATATTCATAAGCATACTACAATGTGACTAAGTAAAAGCTAATATAATTGATATTCTAGATATTTACAATGGGTATAATGTTGAAATATAACCAAATAAAAGCTAATTCAATTGATAATGAAGGGAGAAATTTACAATCGACATAATGTTGCAATATTAAAAATTAAAATCTAATGTTGTAATTGAAAATTACTGGAGAGTTAGATCAGTAGGTGGTCCTTACCCATTACACTGCCTACAGGTTTTTTATTCCTTCTTTACACCTACAATACTAATCAACTTGTTGAGGGATTTGACTCCTCACAAAATTTCAAGATTCATTCCCATCCCAATGGCTATGGGGATTCCATTCTACATTGGAGCTTGTTTTTCCATTGATATTTTTGTGGGTTATGTCATCTTATTTGTATGGGAGAGATTGGATAGGAAATTTTCTCAACAATATTCAGGGGCTATGACTTCAGGATTGATTGGTGGGGATGGTATTTAGACTGTACCTTCGGCAATTCTTCCCTATGTAAATTAAATCCACCTTTTCTCATGTTATTTTCCTCCACTTGAAGTACCTCATATGCAAATGTATCTCGTAATTTATACTTCAATTTCAATATTTACTCCTTTATTAGTATGAAAATCGAATATTTTAAATTCTAGATTTTGGTACATTGTCTTTACATGTTTTTGTGGATGAATGCAAGTTGATAAGTCTGTTATGAATCTCAGTGGCATGGTTGGAATAGTATTCTCATCTATGTGTACCAATTATTCAAAGTATTTTCTTTCATAAAATATTAGGTATATTACTTTTAAAAATATTATTTGATGTTTATAACACCCCAAACTACCAATAATAAGATAACACTTCTCTATAACACCCGAAGCTACAAATAATAAGATAATATAATTTCTTGAGAATCCTAATGGAAGGAAAAGTTTTAGAAGAGAGACAATTATTTGAGGACAAAATTTTTGTACAAGAATGTTTTCATGACCATAATATTGTATAAATACCTAGGAAATGTTGCCTGGAAGTCTCTTGTATAGACAAATGTGGGAAGTGTTTCTAAGAAATTTCAAATCCAATTCCACTACAAAAATTCCATTTCTACGTGTTAAAAATATAGTTATTTCAATGAGTACGCAAGGAGAAGCCCCAAAATGTAAAAACTATAAATAAAAATACTAACAAAACAATAAATATGGGAAAATCAAAGATCAAAAGTTAACCAACCTATGATTTCTATACACTTGTAAAGTCCTAGTACACCACCTTCATATTTCACATTCTTGAATATAGTTTTTATCCTAAATGTTTTTCTAGATTCGTAATTTCTCTCCACGGTGTCTTAAATTTTGATGAGGTGTTGATGTGGAAGCAATTGAGGTGGTATTATACAATTATATCATTGAAATGAAACCAGAGAGTCGAGAATGTGGCTTTGTTAGACTGAAGTCCCTAGGAAATCATAAATTCCGAGACCACAAACAAGTTGTAAACCTTACCTTTGATGAAGATTTGTCATGATCCACTGATGAGTATTCATTAGGATTTAGATGTAGAATGGTCTAATTCATGTACTATAAATTCAGATCCTGAGATCATTATAGTGAATAGAATATGGCATAAAGCCTTTTCTGCCAATTATTCTTGTTATTTATTTGTTGTGCCAATTATTAACAAGCTTGATGCCTCTTTTTCCACTTCATGTTGTTGAAAATTTAACTAGGTTCGGTCTTCATAATTATTATTATACTGGAATCAATATGTATTTCATGTAAAAGAAGAAAAAAAATAAAAAATAAAAAAGAATATATATATATATATATATAATTCTTTTTTTCATTAGAAAGAGAATGTTCTTCATGCTTGTATGGTTATTTGAGTTTTAAAAAAATTCATGAGTCAAAGTCCCATTTGGACTATTTATAAAGAAAATAAATCATTTTACTTGAGTCAAAAGTCATTTTTTTTCATCCACAAGACCAAGTCATCCATCCTAGACAAACCATCCCTGGAGGCAGCTATTTGACCTCCTGAATGTGTATATATAGATAAAAATTCAACCTCATTGGAGCATTTACCACCACCTCGATTTATGTGCAAAAGAAGGAAAGAGATTGAACAAAAGTAAAATGAGAGAGATAAGCTAAAGGAGAGAGAAATTTCTTATTTCTATCGTAATATGTCTACACATGTGATATTTTCTGGGGTATTTCAGAGCTTGTACAGGGTCAAAATTGTAGGGCCTGAAATTACAAGAAGAGGCCAAAATTTTAGGAAGTGACCAAAATTCAAAAGTTTGACCAGTATTGATTTATGTTGACTCTGACTTATTAAGAAGGCATGAAGGAGGGTTGGCTTGGGATCTTTGTGGCAGTCTTGGTCTTGGGTCTTGGATATCTCACTTTGATCAGATTCTATAAGAAGAGAAGTTGTTTGGGGTTTCCCCGTTGTGGGGTTTTTCCCTGGCTTGCAGCCTACATCTTTGTGTTCTTTGTCTCTTGGGATCTTCATGTTTTATATGATTTGGTAATTGTTTGATGAAGAGAAATATAAAATGAAATTAAGGAAACAAATATTCACAAGAAATGATCAAGTAATAGAAACCAAGCCTAAATTGTTTCTCAACATATGCCTCGTCTTATTGTGCATTTTATGTTTTAACACATGATACAAAAAGCTACACTCAAAGTACAACCCACAACTAAAATAGAAAAAATGAAACACCAAAAAAAGCTTTAGATCTACATAAACAAAAGTGATAAATAGAAAACTAAAAAAAGGCAAGCATCACATATAAAGAGATGATATGAACCCTTCAAAAGATAAAATCTAATATACACAAATGAACAACTTGAATGTAGCGACAACAAGATAGAAATCTGTGATAAAAAGCACTATCTTCTCCTTAAAACACTTGAAAAATACAATAATGTCCTCAAGGGACTAGAATGACTTCTCTCGAGCCTTCATGTTCTCACTATATATTCACATACCTCACATGTATGAATATATAACCTTATCTAGTGCACTCTCCATCTAGCTAAAATTGACTAGAGGGTAAAGGGTTACAAAACTCAACCGCTCATAAGTATGAATATATAACCTTATCTAGTGCACCCTTCTTCATCTAGTTAAACTTGATGAGAGGGAAGGGGTTACAAAAATAAACTGCTAATAATAGCACCTACACATTAATCCATGAAAGGAATGTCATAAATGTGTTATAACTGTGTAATAGTGTAAGGAATCCATCATAATTTATAAATTTTCCATACCTTTGTAAGAAGAATTTGTCATAAATGTCATTGAATCTGTCACAACCTTATGATAACCAAATTTGAATCTGTTAGAGGGATCTAGAAAATTCTCTACCATGTGGCAAATCCATCCTGCAAGAAATCCTCTCCAACACTCATGCACCCTCTTCCTAGGAGAAGAACATAGAGCAACCAAACACTAACAAATAACGGACTTGCACCAAGCTAGTGATCACATTAGACTTAATAAAAACCCACAAAAAAGACTTGATTTCATTGAACAGGGAAATGATCAAAATCAAGCATAGTACCTAGGGCTAACCGTTCGAGTGCACATTAGGGAATTAATCATTGTAGTAGTATTATGGGACAAATATGGGTCATTTCACATTGAATATTTTTATTTTACTCTCAACAATATGCACTGGCATAACCTATGTTTCACACTTCCTCAAGGATCTGGAAAACAAAGCTTTCTCCAAGATCTACAATTGTAGAGAAAATTTGTAATCTTCTATGTATTGGTGATAAAGTGTATAGATCGACTTACATCTTCTTATCTCCAAAAAAATTCCTATTTTGGATGTTCATGTCCTGGTTTGATTCTTTGGAGTGACAGGATACCTCAGTTTTCCTAAGAGTATCACCTCCACCTTAGAAACATGCCATTAACCCACAAAAACCATAAGGGTTTTTCCAAAAATTCCCCGAAGTCAAACTTCGTAGAAAACCAAAATCCCTCATAATCCCAACTTCAAAATCCTAAAAACAAATAGCTAGTCCCATTTACCAGCCATTGCCTGTGCCTCTGAAGCCCTTCTGGATTAGGTACCTTGACTGAAACTGTCATTCCCTTGAATCAATGCCTCACATTATCTTCAATGTAGCCCATGTTCATGACCCCAAACTCTCCATCCCAAGTTTTTAATGTGAACGAAAATTGTTCGTAATAATTTTGATTTCTCTCATCGTGAAAACCTCCAAATTCGATCCCAGATACCCCTATAATAATTCCTCCACTTCTCGAGGCGTCAAAGTGATGTTGTTCGAATTCATTTTTGACCATCACAGCCTCTGAGACGACGCAATTTTTCTCATATGTGTGTATGATTTCAGCTAGGAAGCTCGACATTTGACAACTTTGATGACCACATATTCCTCTCGCATGCAACATTAGCCCTTGCCAACCCATTGTATCCTTACTATTGTTCTGAGTAGAGATAGGAGTTTCTAGTAAAAATATGATTTGCAAGTGACAAGGGGTGGTATGTTTATGAGTTTCTAACCGAGAATGCTAGAGGAGGAGGAAAGATGGCTTCTGCAATTCATGCATCTTTTTGAAGCACTCTCAATAGTAGGCATTAACTCCCTACGTCGAAAGGTGGTCGTACTTGGTGTAACAAGAGGAATCGGGCAACCTCTTGCTCTGTTGATGAAACTTAACCCTCTTTTGTGTGAAAAAGTGTTGAATTTTGATGGGAGGGAATGATGAAAATAGAGTGAGGGGATTGGGTCGGATAAACAATTTTTTCCCAACCAAATTCATAGAGAAAACCCATTTTGGCGTAATTATTTTTTTCACATTAATACAAAATTTTATATAAATTATTTAAAGAAAATAAAGGATCATTCCAATTGATGAAGTTTAATGGCACATGATTCGAGTCTTTGATAAATTATTGGCATTTGTTACAATTCGTTACATGGAGTATGAAATTATGTTTCACTGTGCGGGGAAGCTTCCTCCACACTATGAAATCTTTGCACAAGGAAATCTCCACACAAAATTGAGATTTGTCCCTTTGTTTCTAAGGTGATGAAATAGCAGACGAAATGTTAGGGATTATCGACCAATGATATATGAGGCTTTTATTGACCTCTCAAATTATTATACACTTTCATACAATGTTATGACCTTCACTATATTGGATGAAACTTTAGATGAAGCACAAGAAACGTGATTTCCCACAATCCCAACTGTAGTTGATATCTATCACTAACCAAAAAACTCATTCTTATGTGGGAAAAATGCAATATTGTGTTTTATTTTAACTCTCGAGCCAACTATGTGCGTGTTTTTTGGGATTGCATGAGAAAACCAGAGCAATGAATGAAATCAGAGGTTTATGGTACTTTGTAATGATTTTATTAACATTTTTATTGGTTTTAAAGTTAATTAGGTATACATTCTTGGACAAAAAAAATGAGAAACAAGGATATATAGATAGGTCAAGTTAATCATTTTTAAATCTCTTCTTATGTCAACGAGTTAGTCATGGGTGGTTTTAGGCATACACGATGATACTATGGCTAGATTGATTAGACGATTTAGGAATGAATTTTCGTTATAGGAAATGGGGGAAGAAAACCAGTTGGACGAATGTTTCCATAAGTTATGTTGGACAAATCCTTTAATTATTGTTCATTATTAAAATATTGTATAATGATGTAAGCAGAGGTGTGTAGATGATTTTATGAAAGGAGTTGTCTACGGAGGCCGAAGAATTGCCTGGACGGCCAAAAGTGGGTGGAATCAAGGAAAATATGTTTTAAGAAATATTGCAGTAGTAGTGTTTGAATCATTTTTTTGATGGTGGAAATGGATGCAACACCATCAAAAACCTTTAAGGCATCCAAAATATTGAATTTTGATAGCTATAACCCGGATTTACAAAAATCACTGCCGATTTTTCTTAAAATGTTACCAGAATTTCCATGATTTTCACGGAAAAAAGCAGTCTAGTTAGACTATGGATTTTATGAAATGTGGGGGCCTTCATATTCTGCAAAAATATTCTAGGTAAAATTATATAGAGGAGTCAGAATGAGGGCTTGGGGTAAGTGTGTAGCAAATATTTGCGATTACCCAAATATTTCATACTCCATATAACGAATTGTAAAGTGCCATAGTCAGGTGTCGGTGGAGTTATCAGTTACCAAAGGTGGAGAAAGCATAAAGATTTGTGAGTGATTAAGGCTCAGGCCGATGATATAGGATCATTAGAATTTGGAAATCAAATCAAAATCATCTGTTTCATATCTAAATTGGGGATTGCTGATAAAAGATAAAATCGAGTGTCCCATTTCGTATGCCATCATGTTGGAATTTTTGAATATTCCAAACACATGGAAGAAATAAAATTCCCTCTTTTAAACACAGAGATTGTAATAAAACAATATGGACAGAGATGCATGAAAAACACTATTTCATTAAAAATAAAATTGTTACAACAATGAAGTTTGCCTCATAACTGTTTTTGTGGTTTACAAAAAAAAATTATGTTGCTTGCATACTACAAACGTAGTGCTTTAAAAAAAAACTATGTTTTTGCTCTCTGTCTCCTTTAAAAAAAAAAAATAGTCTCACTGTCTTTTGTTTCTACCTACGTGCATTAAAAAGAAATTACCCTTTTATACAATGCACTTTACCTTTCCTTTTAATGTTTATATATATTGTAAATATTTATATTTACAATATATATATATATTACAAAATATATATAATCCCAATTCTAAAGCTTATAAATAAAATATACGTCGCGACATATAAACCAAACATAAAACATAACACCTTTTAACTAAGGTTTAAAACCTTACATAAATTAAATTCCGCGGATTTCAAATGTTAGAATGAAAAACGGTTTTATGGGCTTATCACATCCATTGAAAGCCATGCTGACTGTGCATTGAGAACTTTTGAATGAGCTTTCATTGGCTAGATGGCTCTTACGTGGCGGACTTCAAAGATTTTATCAAAAACTGTTAAAGAGCTTATTGCATCCAATTTTAGTGTTAGTGACGTCGGATTAAATCTGTGTGATACGCACAGGATTGGTCGAGTGGTATTGATGTGGAGTGGTGTGGGGACCATATGAATGGCGTGGGTGCATTCAAAACAAATGAAAATGGTTGTAAGTCAAATAGTGGTTGGTGAATTTCTTCATGCGGTAGATGCTAACATTTAAATGGAGGGATGGCGCCACGGTTTTCACTGCAAAACATCCTACATACTTTAACCAAAAAAAATGTGTTTATAGCGTTTTACAATCCAGATTGAATACATCATAGAGTGAAATTTTAAGCAAAAAAATTGCTATCCTCCGGCATTAAATCAAAAACTGAATTTTGTGTCCTCTTGTTTGCAGTCGCAGTTGGAATTAATATTTCCAAAACTCCCCCTTAATTTCAATTGTTTCATTCTCTTGCATACCCAGATGGTTCCTTAAATAGTTAAAACTCTTCTGCCTGAATGGTTTTGTCAATATATCAGCAAATTTCTCTTCAATTTTGCAATGTTGTAAAACAATTTCTCCATTGTTCACTAGCTCTCTGATGTAGTGATACTTTGCATCAATGTGTTTCATTCTCTTATGAAACATTGAATTCTTTGATAAATCTATAGCTGAGCTATTATCACAATACATTGTTGTGCATTTTGCCTGTTCATGACACAAACTTCTCAACATTCTCCTCATCCATACTGCTTGACATGTTTTTGTTGTAGCTGCCACATATTCTGCCTCTACTGTTGATAAATCCACAATTGGTTGTTTCTTAGAAACCCATGAAATGACTCCTGATCCCATATGAAAAACATATCCGGAGATGCTTTTCCTGCCATCTATACTTCCAGCCCAATCACTATCAGTATATCCAATCAATTCAAAATTTTCTGAAATGGTGTATAAAATTCCATACCTCTTTGTTCCTTTCACATACCTCAGAATTCTTTTTGCTGCTTGCCAATGTGCCTCCTTTGGCCTTTCCATAAATCTGGAAATTAAAATTACAACATGCATAATATCCGACCTAGTTTCAGTCAAATACATGAGTCTACCAACTATCCTCTTGTACAAACTTGGATCAAAATCCTTGATACTGTCTTCTTTGCTCAGTTTCAATCCCATCACTGTAGGAGTAATTGTTGCCTTGCAATCCTACATGTTAAATATTTCCAAAACTTCTCTTACATGTTTAGCTTGAGAGATAAAAATCTTATTTTAATTTTTCTCTACTTCTATTCCTAAGAAGTATCTCAGCAATCCCATATCATTCGTCTCAAATTCATCCTTCATGTATGTTTTAAAATTCTCAATTAGGTAAGAATCATTACCTCTGAATATCAAATCATCAACATATAAATCAACAATCAGCATCTTACCATTTTTTCTTTGACATATAATGTGGGTTCTCCTTCACATTTTTCAAACCCATTTTCCATTAGATAGGCATCTATCCTACTTTACCATTCTCTTGGTGCTTGTTTCAGCCCATACATAGCTTTCTTCAATATTCTTACCTTGTTCTCTTGGCCTACTTTCTCATATCCCAGAGGTTGTTCAACATAAGCCTCTTCCATCAATACTCCATTCAGGAATGTTAATTTCACATCCATTTGGTAAAATTTCCATTTGCATTGTGTTGCTATGGACAAAGTTGGCTTAAGGGTTCCTAACCCAGGTTCAGTGTGCAAGGTTGGCCAAAAAACCCCTATACTACTGGCCTTTTCGGTAGTGACCTACTTGCGCAGGTCACAGTCTCACCCGAAGTAGTATGGGTGGGTGCTGGAACCAGGTTTCCACACCCTGAGAAAGGAAGGGTAAGGAAAGTGGGGTTGCATTCTGTTCAGATTACCTTGTCTCTGTGCAGGGTTAACTATGTATCCAATTGCATCCACGTGCACTAGATCTACAATTATATGCTTTTCATAACATCAACACAACATTACATAACCCAAACAAAACAAATCCAGATTTACTTCTAAATACAGACTTTCGTAGCAAGATATAACCAGAGCAGAATAGATCCAATCATTCAATACACAAACCTTCACAGCGCAAGATAGAAAATGCATAACACATTAATTATCAGCAATTCATCCAATAGTACTCACAAATTCAGATCTAATAATCCAGCATATTCATTCATCAAACTTTCCTTACAATTCCCTTCCCAACCTACACACACAGCTGGACTAGGATCTCTGCGCACACATCTAGCAGGAGTCTGTTCCCCCAAAAACCCAAACAGATCGCTTACACAATAGATCACATAAATAGCTCATCAAATCCTACCTCTTACAATTCGAAATGCATCTCTATTTATAACAATCTAGCTTTAGCATTCCTATGGTCCGCAACCCATGGTTTTCAGACCCCTAGTTTACCCTTTAACCCCATTACAATGCTTTCGAGGCTTTGACCCACCCAAAAATCCCTACGCTATACTAAATATAATCAAAATAACCCAAAATGGACCAGTTTCGTAGCTTGTTAGGAGACCCTATTCCAACAGTCCCCCAACACAATCTTGTGACTCGTCCGGAGTCACTTTGGTGGCATGCCTTTAATCTGCGTGCGCAAGGTAGCCAGGGTGAGAAGAAGTGGTGGAAGAACTTCCTTGCTTTGGGTCGCAGCATTTTGTGCAATATTGACCTTCGTCAAAGAATTAGGCCCATCGAGTTCTGGACCAACTCGTTCCAACAACCGGTGGAGACGTGCGATAGCAGACTGCACATCATGTGCAAGCTGGTGTGCAGCATCAGACCATGGTTTCAACTTCTTGCACACAATAGTATTGGAGTGACGAAGGTCCTCAATCCTATGTATGGCAGCCAAGCGCTGCGCGGGGGTGGGGGAAGGTGTGGAGGCTCGAGCTCGATCTAGATCATCTTTTGCCTGCTTCAATTCCCCTTGGGCATGCTGAAGCGTGGGGTGGTGTTGTGCTATCTTCCATAGATGTGTAGCCTCTTCAAGCAATTGGGTTCCCTACGCTAGCTGTTTCTGAATACTGCATGTGGCATTAGTGATCACGGCAATTCGCAGGGCGCTTTCTTCCGGAGGCATGACATACTGCTTGCACCTTTCACGGTCACAAAGCTGCACCTCTTGCATTACTCTAGTAGACAGTCTTTGTAACTCTATAGTAGGTAGCTGCGCTAAGTCTACTTGAATGTCCCTAGTAATCGGTTCAGAAGTGGGAATTATGGTAGCGCAAGGGAGTAAACATGCATTGCTTCTAGCTGGCACGGTCTGGAAATGGCGGACATGTCGTAGCAGGTTCCAGTACCGCAACGTCCCTGCCGCACTTGGTTCACATATAATCCTTCTGGTCGGTAGCCTGTGCGCACTTGTATTACTGCACTCAGCGTCTCCTGGTCCTCTTATTAGTTCCTAATGTGAGTTAATATCCATAGCATAAAGACGAGCATTATACAACGTATGAATAAGGATAAAAAACCAGACTGTGGATAGCCAATGCCACTTGATAGGCGAATAAATAGCTCCACCCAGCATCCTCCAACCATCTACACCCCGATTGAAGCTACTTGATGGCGAGGTAGCTCATATGTGGTGTGGATCCTCGACCGTGCTTATCATAAATGGTGACAATGATGATCTACCTTCCTTTTGCTACGTTTTTAAATGTCTTTTCGCATTAACTCGGGATGAGATGACGTTCTTCCTTCGTGTCCCAGGTCGTGTCCTTGCAATGTCATAGCGTGGCTGACGCGCTGAGAGAATTTTCGTATCTTGATGGGAAGTTGACACAAGTCGATCGGGAGTATTTTCGAAGCATTTATGCCATCCGTGGAAGGAACACTCTTGTGCAAGATAGTGGTGTCATATGTCCGGAGGTGATTTGTTTCTCGCAGATTCTCCCGGATACACATGATTGTAGTCAGGTTCGCAATCCTATGCGCACTGAGGTTAGTAGTACTCAAATAAGTCTATTCAAGAAATGGTCGAGTGCACCCATGAGTTTTGCACGTCTGTAGGTAACCACGTCGTTCAACTGACCTTGGGGCCCATCTAGCTAAGGGAGTTTTTATATGCAAGATCACCTTACTCCAATATTTCCTCTGGGTAGGAGGGATAGATCCCTGCGAGAGAGCATCATATTGGATTAGCAGAAGTGCTTCGGACCTACATTCCGTGAAACCCTTAGGCTTCGTAGGCTTCTAAGTGTCATCTGCATCCTCTTGGCAAGGCAAGGTTCTTTCTATGGTAGAGATGCGACGGAAGTTTCTGATGGTTTGAAGGCTGTGAAGTGCCGAAACCTCATGCAGCTGGCTCTACCAATTCTCCAGCTCCTCATCAAAGTCAGAAAAAAATTCACTGTCCTTTTCCCAACATATCACCCCTTCATCCGTGGGGTTAACCCAATATTCATCTTGCATAGTGATTTTATAAATATGATCCAATTCTTCCTTCATATGGACAGGCTCGGTATACCAGGTTCCTTTCGCGGGATCCAGGGGTACTATGACATGCATGCCTTTTCTTTCAAACAACATACTTCGTTTCTTGAGGTTGATAATACCCCCCATGTCCATTGCCTATTCCAGCTCAAGGATCACAGTGTAGGGATCCACATCTTCGACTATCTCAATTACTTCAAAGTTAGCTAGGACCCTTGCCCCTGCAATGTCGACCAGAACTTTTGGTAACCTACCCAAGGGAATGATTTTCTACTAATTTTCCATGCGCAGCTGGATAGTGGACCATTCCAATTTGGGCTTTCCCATCTACTTCCATGTCTTATTGGGTAAAACATTGGCATCATATCCCAGATCTAAGATCACCTGATCCATTTCGTAGTCTCCGATTTGTGCAGTTAGCTGCATTTCCCTCCCTGTGCATTTCTTAGAGCTGTATAGTTTATGCACGTCCTTGGTCTCAGGAATCAAGGTGGGCCAAGCTGTGCAGGTATTCATTAAGGCCAGGAGGTTTCCTATGGCCTGCGGGTTGCTGAGAAATTTCAGACATGCCTTAAAAAAGGTCTCAATTTCTTCCTCGCTCTGAGACTACACAGGAGCTACTAGTGGTGCTTGTTCTTCGCAGGGTACCTCTTTGCTTCCTTTGGTGTCTAGCCCACTATGTGTTATGACTTTTACACTTGGATTTGCTTCTTGTAGCTCAGTTTTCATCATTTTTACATTCTGCATAGGGGTAGGCTACTTTTCTTGCATTTTGGCTATTAAGATCGGACAGTCTTCTACCTCATGGTACAGCTGTTTGTATTATTTACATGATGGCCTGGTGGGATTAGGGCATTCTCTGGAAAAGTGCCCTATTTCTCCACAATTATAATAGATTAGCTGACCTCGTCCTCGGCCTGCGCTTCCTCCCCGACCTCCTCTTCCTCGGGCCGGTCATCCTCCAAAGTGCGCAACCAGTCTTGGCAATGCAGGGTCTGATTGCACACGATATAGGTTCCCGCGATCCATCATCAAGTCATATGTTTGGAAATTCTACTCATCATGTCCTATGGATCAATAGAATTGGAACCATTGTTGTTTTAGTTCTAGGACATATGCACCCAACTGAGGGAAATGGTTCATATTGTGTAGGCCTGCAACCCGAAAATCATCACACCATAGCGCAAATCCGCTTGATCTTGGTCACAACAGGGAAGGTTCCCTACCTAACCCTGGGTGCAGCGGGCTAGGTCCTCTGGCTTGCATATACTCAGTCAGTAGAGGGCACTGATCCTCTATGTGACTAGACACTCGAAAACGTATACACCAGAGATCCATGCAAATGTCTTTTCATCGCTCTTTTCGCAAGTTCTGTATCTCTATGTGCATAGCCCCAAGTTGTTCTTGGATATGTTGTACCCCTACTAAGGTATCTTCCCAGGGAGAAGCTTCGAACTTCATAGTGGCTTCTACAGCTTTCTCCTGCGATTCAAAGATTTGTTGATTCATTGGTGTGAACAGGTGAGGTAACAACATGGCGATGAACCATTCCGTATGTTTTCGATCATCATATTCGCACCCTCCTTCCCTAATTTCCTTATTTAACCGTTGATTCTCCTCCTATACTGATTCAAACGCACCTTGTTTGAAGTCCTTTACATCTGCTACTAACTGGGAATAATAATTTGGCTTGCGGAATTGTTGCTTTAGAGCATTCTTAATATCCTGAATGGAGGCGGTTCCATTCTGGGCAATATATCGCATATACCAATCTAGAGCTCTATCTTCGAATGCTAAAGATAGTTACGTCCTTTTTATTGTATCACTAGCCAGATTCTGTGCAGTCCAGACAGAGTCCGCAATGAATCAAAATCGATCCATGTCCTCATCGCCTACCCCTTTTAAGGTAGGTCGTTTCAAATGCGTAGCCATATCACTATCCAAGGACGACGTTATAGGAAAATTCTTACCCTTGCATGCCTTAGGTGGTGATGTATCAGGTTCCTTTACTAGGCTATTGGTGGCCCTTCCTCCATCAAGGTTGGTTTGATAATATTTACCATTGCGTGTCTCACTCCCTTCTGGATCCAAGGTCATTCAGTCGGTATGGCTACATAGAATTCTCTTCTCGCACAACAACTTCTTGATCAGTAATGGTAACGTCCTTAGAAACTTACCTCAGAATCCTTTGAAGAATTGGCGCTCGGCCTCAGAGTATGAGACAAACTGATCAATGGAAAACTCTGTCACAAAGCCTCCTAACACACTATCCACCCAGTGATCCACCATGCGTGTAATAGTATTATCAGTTCTTTCCAGCTGTTCAAGCAGATCTGGAGTCCACCGAGTGACTCACTCATCCTTCCAGCACTTCTGGAACTCTACCAGCCTAGCCAACCACTCCTGAAGCTTAATTGAAAAGGTTACAAATATTATTTCGTAGCTTTTAGTAAGAACATAACTATTTTTCCACCTTTCCGCCGTTAACTTTTCACTTCGATTTTCTTTTACTGCAAACTCCTGGATCTGCCTTTCAAAGCAGTCCTCGATTTCTTTTCTTTTAGGCTTCCAGTATTCTCTTGTCATTACCCAATCCCTTTCTCAAATCTCTTCCGGTCCCGCAGAGGAACCATTTGTTGGCTTGAGGGGTCCTAACCTAGGTTCGGTGTGCAAGGTTGGCCAACAAACCCCTATACTACTGGTCCTTTCGGCAGTGACCTACTTGCGCAGG
Organism: Pinus albicaulis; assembly: GCA_034641835.2. Lineage (NCBI taxonomy): Eukaryota > Viridiplantae > Streptophyta > Pinopsida > Pinales > Pinaceae > Pinus > Pinus albicaulis. Next base: position 1,264,272,625 of record CM076583.1, on the reverse strand, counting down.
TCACAGTCTCACCCGAAGTAGTATGGGTGGGTGCTAGAACGAGGTTTCCACACCCTAAGAAAGGAAGGGTAAGGCAAGCAGTGATGCGTTCTGTTTAGATTACCTTGTCTCTGCGTAGGGTTAACTATGTATCCAATTGCATCCACATGCACTATATCTACAATTATATGCTTTTCATAACATCAACACAACATTACATAACTCGAACAGAACAGATCCAGATTTACTTCAATATACAGACTTTCGCAGCAAGATATAACTAGAGCAGAATAGATCCAATCATTCAATACACAGACCTTTGCAGCGCAAGACAGAAAATGAATAACACAATAATTATCAGTAATTCATCCAATAGTACTCACAGTTTTAGATCTAATAAACCAGCATATTCATTCATCAACCTTTCCTTACAATTCCCTTCCCATCCTGCGCACACAGCTACAGGGTCCGCACACATTTGGACTAGGATCTCCGCGTACATAGCCGGTAGGAGTCTGTTCCCCCAAAAACCCAAAAAGATCGCTTACACAACAGATCACATCAATAGCTTATCAATCCTACCTCTTACAATCAGAAATGCCTCTCTATTTATAACAATCTAGCTTTAACATTCCTATGGTCCGCAACCCATGGTTTTCGAAACCCTAGTTTACCCTTTAAACCCATTACAATGCTTTTGGGGCTTTGACCCACCCCAAAACCCCTGCGCTATACTAAATATAATCAAAATAACCCAAAATGGACCAGTTTTGTAGCTTTTTAGGAGACATCGTTCCAACAGACAACATTTCTCTTTGTTACACAACATTTTGTCACTGTCCCTACAATCCCCATCTCGCACATTGGAGGGTCATTTCTGTGGCTAATAAGAAGTGTCATGCCTTTCTGTGGCTAATAAGAAGTGTCATGCCTTGCAAACACCATCATTGTGTCCCTTTACATGAGAGAAATATTCCTTCTGTTGAAAATTCCCTAAGCAGAGCTTCAGAAACCCCTGTTTTTGCCTTGGGGCAAGTAGTCAGTGCTGCCCTCACGCCAATGAGGAAGATTAACACTGGGCCCCATGCCAGTTTTCACTCTGTCCTAGTTAGCCACCCACGCCGAGCTGTTTATGGAATGTTTTTTAAAAATAGAGGCGGATATTCCACTCTAACAACTTCAAGGATGAGTCATTAGGAGTGGTTGGACTGAATAACCATGGACTCCCTCCTTTAGTTTATGGTTTCCACCTCTTATGGGAACTTCTTAAAGGATAGGCCTCCCTTCCACCTTTGTATGGATCCTAACCTCCACCTTTTCCTCTATAAAAATAAGCTATCTCTCCTTGCATAAGCTAGCTAAACATGGAGAACTGAGTATACTATCGCTGAATTTTTCAAGAGATAGAACAAGAAGGAACCTTGTTGAGAGAGTTTAAGTCCATGCCCTCATCCCATCTGAATCCCCCGATGAGTATCTGAGACGTGCTTCGGCTGAACCCCACTAGAGGAGACTGCGACATCAAAGCTTTGGTTGTAACTCTTCCTTCTATCAATACATATACATGACTATTGTTTGGTTCCCATTTTGTGTTATGTCATTTGTTTAATGAAATATGCTTAGCCCTCTTTGACTGGCTAGTAGTTATGAATGAAATTATTATGTCATATGATGTTCTTGTTTTCTGATCTATGTGCAGGTATCCAAGCATGATTGTAGAAGGATTTTGATTTGCTGAGGTAGGAGCGAGAAGCCACCACCATTGCAGCCGCAACGACTACATTGGACTCCAGGTAGGCCGATATACCATGTCCTCTTTTCATTCAGTAATTAGGAATCTACACTCTAGCATGTCTCTTTTTTTTTATACGCACTCTAGAGCTAGAGGGATTGTCTCTGTCCGCAGAGAGGATTTACCTGCTTAACAAATTGGCGACTCCACTGGGGATCAATGTGATTTTTTCATTTCAGCTTGTTGGGTCAGCTTCGATCGTTGACTTGCTTGTCTATCTTTTTCTGGTTTTCTTGCTTATTTTAAAACCCCTGTTCAGCTCCAGAGTGTCAAGATTTACCTCTACTCATTGGTTTTCCCCTTTTCCCATATTTATCTGGCTTGGCATGCTTTTCACTTGAATAGTCGCGCCAATTATCATAGGTTGTTGTTGTTGCAGTCGCGCCAACCCCTGTTTGGCTCGAATTACCACCTTACAGTCACGTCGAATCCTGTAGGATTTGGTTTGACCTCCTTGATGAGTCTTTTGGTGAGTTGTGCTTGACTCTAGGTTGTTTTTTGTGTGTAATTTAGACTTTGGGACTATTTTTACTGTTGTACGCTTTTTTTTCTCAGTTGTTTGTCTATTTTCTTATCAGTGTAGTTTAAGGACTTAGGGTTTCTGAGTGTTTTTGTGCACTGGGCCTTCTGTTTGGAAAAAAGACTTTTTTATTGTTGTCAGTCTCATTCCCGAGTTGATTGCACTAAGTTTTCTTGATCCTTTTGAGTGTTTTCTTTGGTTGGATAATCATTTCATTTTTCGTTTGATTCTTCTCCTTGTTGCTCCGAGCATAGATTACATTGCTTTTTTTGGTCGCTTTGAAAACTTTCTTTTGGTTTGGAAGATTGCAACATTAGTTTGAGTGCTTTCTTGTGTTTCTTTTGCATTGATTGAGTCATTCAATTTCGATTTCTACATTCGCAATACTTAGGCTAGTGTTCATTTTGTTTTTCATGTAATTAGTGCATTGTGTACTTCTTTTTGTTGAAAAAAAATAAAAAAATTATTACATTCTTTCCTTTGCCTTGAAAGTGAAAATTTATTTTTCATAACTAGCATTTGATAGTCTAGGAAAGAGTTTTTCATTTTCGTTTGATTGTATTAGATGCATTAGTGGATTTATTCACATATTCTCATTGTTTGCCATTGTTTGAAAGATCTCTATCCTTCTCATAATTAGCATTCATTGAATGGAAGATGGTGCTCTTTTGCATATAGCTTTCATTTAGGAAATTTGAGATCCAAATTCAGTAGGGCCTTGAAATTGAAACATAATCCATGATCAAATTTAAAATTCATTCAATTAACCTAAGGAAGCATTGAAACCTAATGTAACATATTTAGTGGTCTAGGCTAGAGACATGTTCCGGTGTCTTAGAACCTAGTAGCTGTCGTTTGCCATCCAGATTTAGAAAGCGCTAGTACGGACTTGTGCTCCCCATACCGTCAAGTATATAAAGGGAGAGCCCACTAGGTTGCAATGATTTTATCCATAGGAAGTTGAGTCTGCTGCCATGTAACCGTGATACACCAAACACAGTATTTGGGGAGACTACCTGCAAGTACGTTAAGTCCTTGGTCATTTCTCTTTCATTTGATCACCAAGGTGTATATGACAGTTCACGGAAACTTGGTACACCCTCTTGCTTAGATTACGGAAGTTGTCATTTTGATCTTTTCGTGACTCCTTAAAAAGAGAAGAGATCGTTGAGCACTTTTCCTTTCATGCTCGTTTAAAATTGAAAGATACTAGAGTCATCTTTTTCCTGTTTGTCAACTCTTAAAATATGAAACAGCAAAATCTGGTTTTAGTGTCATAAAATTAATTACCCACGATCACACGCCCATTAAACGTTTTATTACTTCGCCTGTTTTTGTTTTCCTTAGATTTTGATCTTGGAGCCTTCGATTGGTTATCTTTTTTCCTTCATGTTTTGAAATACAGTCACAGTGGTGGAACCACCAGCTCTGCCGTCCTCACTGCCTCCTAGTGGTGGTTATTTTCCAGATGTTTCTTTTGAAACCCCTCAGTCCACTAGGTCTGCCAAGTTTTCACAGCCTATTATCCCATATGTCTTGCCTCTTGCCACCTGATCTCCCCCTAAAGAGTCACTTGAGTTCAATTGGCCTCCTTTTGGTGCTTGGTCTAGTTTTCGGGAAGAAGGATAATTTCCTCCTCTTATGTCGAGATTGCCATTTTTAGCTGCTGATGTACCTCCTAGTCCCCATAGTCTTTTTTAATATCTTACGGAAGAGTCAGACATGGATTCATCCAGTCCTATTGGCAGTGAAGGAATTTCTTTTTCTACAGGAGAATATCAACTTTTTCTTGAAGATATCCCTCATGTTTCTACTCAGTATTCTCCACCTTCGGTGTCACTTCTGCTTGGATATAGGTCCTTCAGTCAGATTATGTCTGGTGTTGCATCCATAGCATAATCCAATACATCAAATCCTCCTAAGAGTTCGGTCCTTCCTTCGTTAGGACTGCCACCTTCGACACCTGGTTCATCAGTTACTGTTACATCTGTCCCAGTCCAATCTACTGTTTGTGTGGATTCATCCAAAATGGTTGTTATGACTTAGTCATCAGGATATTTTCACACTCGCAGGTCTATTTTTCTCAATTATGAAGTTATAAAATAAAAATAGTTGGTAAAAATTCCACAGTCAACCTTAACTTGTTATAAATAATTTTTTGTGGAGCAGCTTAAAGATGCCAATAAAAAAAAATCTATAAGGTTGTGTTATACAGTGAAGTATTTATCCAAAAAAACAATTTGATAGATGCAAGCTAATACAATCAAAACTAAAACAAAAAATTAAATTAGAGATAAACTCACATGAAACACTTCTAATGTGCTACATGGCCTGTCAATCTCGGTCCAGGTATATCACAATCTCGTGCCGTGAAGGCCCCGCCTACTTCTAGTGTATTTTCCACTGCTCCAATGATTCCTGAAAGCCTTACTTTTGAAGAGTATTTGTTGGTTGTTTAGCAGCAGAGCTCTTAAGGTTCTCAGCAGCCCCAAGCTCCTGGAAATCCTCGATTCCATCACTATGATGTCGTCGGTAACCCTATTAATTCATTTCCACATCATTATGAAGAATATGGTAATCCTGTCTATTTTCCTCCTATTGATCCTTATAAGACTGTTTATGATCCTTCTCAGATCGTTTCTCATCTTGGACCTACCTTACCTGTGCAACCCTCTGGCTTGCAAGGACAACCTTCATCGGGACAACCTTCGGCTCAGCAGGGTTCTGCCTCTGGTCCACAGGGACAACCTTTCAGTTCACAAGGCCAACCTTCTCAAGGTCAACCTTTGGTCCAATAAGGCCAACCCTGCGGTCTGTCTGGTCAACCTCCAAATCAACCAAGACCATCTTATGCTTCTAGGGGGAAAATCTATCTGCCACAGGGACAACCTTTTGTACCACAACCTCTGCCACATGTTCAGTATGGCCAAAAATTTGTGCAAAAAGGACAACCCTACGGTCTTCCTCCAAGTCAACCTGGTTATCAGGGACAACCTAGTCCATCGCAACCATCAGGCCAACCTCTCCCACAAGGGAAACCTGGTGGCCCTCAGTATTCATTTCAACTAGCTCAGCAGCCGATTCAACCTGCTTCTCAGCCGATTCAATTGATTCAGCAACCAGTTCTACTTGTTTATCCAACTTAGCCAGATCCACCTACTCAACAGGGCCCACCTGCTCAACCACAAGGCGCTTATTACCATTAAAGTCAATACCATCTGTTATATAGTGCGCCCCAAGGTTTTTACCCTCAAAATCAACCCTCATTGGTGTATCATCAACCTCAAAGCCATGCTTACATTCCATAATAGACTACATATGTTGCTCAACAGGAACCTCAATGGTCTACTCAGATTCAATATCTTGGTCCTCAACCCCAGTATGAACAGAATTATCCTGCTTCTAACCCCTATGGTCAGAATGATCCGTGACAAAATATATGGGGGAAGAATTCCTCTCAGACTGGGTGGAATGTGAACACAGGTCCTTATCAAAGACCTCCAATTACTTTTAGTCCTTCATTACCATTTCTTGCTACATTGGAGTTACCAGATGTGTCAAATTTAACGAGCAATCCCATTCTTCATAACCCATATTGGCCTCCCGTTCCGACCAAGATTCTTGGTGATTGTCCTAAGTTTGAGGGAAAGTCTGGTGAAAACCCCCAAGCACATGTTATGACTTACCACTTGTGGTGTTCCTCTAACTCTTCGGCTGACGATTCTATTTGGCTCCATATTTTCCAGCGAATTCTTACTGGTGCCGCTGTAAAGTGGTACATTGAGCTATCTCATGGCATCTTCCAAGACTTCAATTCTCTAGCCATGGAATTCCTTACGCATTTTTGGTTACCAGTCTACTATGAGATCGAGATGCACCTCCTCACTTCATTGAAACAAGACTGAGCTAATCATATCTTGGATCATATTCATGAGTGGCAGCATTGTCGTCGCATGATCAAATTTGAGATTCCTGATCAGCTTCTGACTCATTGGTTCACCACCTCCTTTGTCAATAATATTGTGAAAGACATAGCTATGAGGGCATGTGTAACTGAAGAATAATCCATTGCTTACGCATAGTACCTTGATCTTGTGTACTCTCAATCTGGCGCATTGTATGATATCTTGCCTGATGCTCCCTGACTTGGAACTTATAAACCACCAGCAACTCCATCCATCGATGATATTATCGGTTCCATATCTCAGACTTCTCAGAAGTCTTCTTCTTCAAACTTTGGGAAGCCGAAGTCTACTTCTTCCAAAAAAATTTCTTCTCAGTCCAACTCGAGTTCTGGTAAGCCCGCAGAAGTTAATGTCATTCATGCCAATCTAGCAGATAATGCTTCTAAAGGTAAAAATAAGGGTAAATGTTAGTATGAATCTTAATCGCAAGTGTACAAAAAAAGCTCACTTTAACCATTCATAAAAAACAACCCTAACAACAAAGATAGATGCCAATATATTTAGATCTGCAATTAGTTGACCAAGATAAATGCTGTAAAATTTAGATCTATGCATTAAAAGACATTAAGTAGTAAATAAAAACAAGAGTTGCTCCATGCATCCAATAGACATGACAAGGATATGTTCAAAGAATTTTGTATTTATGGCACCTAGGAGGAGAACATAGAAGGATGTTACCAGTCCTCCTCAATGGGATGGGTTCTTGTAAGTCCTCATCACTTCATATCTAAAATCCCTCTCTCTTGATGGTGTAGAAAACCCAGATAGAAAAAACACAAGAAAAATGGTAGCAAAATATGACAATGATGGTGGATCAAAGTCAGACCAAAAGTATATATCCAGAGTGATCTTTAGGCAACAAAAGGTAGTGAGTGAATGGAAAAACCCTCATATTTATAACAAAATATTGAGTTAGTGTAGATATTGGTGCATAATTAAAATATTATTAACCAAATCAAGATCCAAATTTTATGAAATATTTTATTATATTTGTTGGAGGGAAAAAGAATTTGACTTGGTTCAAATCCATTTATTTGTAAATAATAAATAAATAAATGATTTATTTATTATTTTAAGGATGTGGTTGAGTAATAATCAAATAAATAATGATTTATTTAATTATTTATAAATGATTTAGTCAAATTTAACAAGGACTATTATTTAAATAAGGTTTAAATAATTATTCCTAGAAAATAATAAGATAAATAGTGATTTATCTAATTAATTTTCATGTTTTTGGTTATATTAATTAAATTGTTGTTTAACTAATTATTCCTTGAGGAAAATCAAACAAATGTAGATTTATTTAATATTTCCTCATGTGGTTTCTTGTTTAGACCATAAAAAACTTAATAAATGTGGTTTACTAATTTATTTTTCATAGTGAAAGCAATTTTATTTAGGGTAAAATTGGTATTACATGGTGTACCTAGGTCCATCTAATAGTAATAGGTTAGATGACCAAAAAAATGGTGTAACAAATTACCCCCAGCGTGCGAGCATTAGGAGCTAATCATATGATAGAAGTACGTTGTAAGAACTCAATCACCAGACACCAAAGGGGAAGTCAGAGAGAGGGAAATATAAGGTAGACCAAAGCGCTAGAGGACTAGACCCTGAGGTAGTGATACTTACAGGTGTGACAAGTCTCTTTTATGAGTGAGTACCTGTGTTATAGGCGGTGGGGGAGGCATAGCTATGCCCGCCAAGACAAAGTACAAAGAATAATGCGTCTAGTAAACAAGGGACTTAACTATATAGTACAAGTTGGCATAAACATGAGCCATATAAAAATATGATAATGAATCCCACATACATACTGTGCCTGGGATAATAGCCAGGACTTATACAATAATATCTAAGTACATGAGATATAAATACAACCCAAATGCCCCTGTAAATAGGAAAGGGCTCTGGAAATCTGACTGATACATGCAAACAAAAAGGCGCTACAAGCGGGTGAGGCCAAAATCATCAAATCTATGGAGTTGCATCAAAGGCTGTAATTAAGAGGTCATCCGGGCATGTGGGGGGATACCTGTAGGGCCACCCCCTCATGAGGGCTGAAACATCTCACACACACCCAAAAATCACCAGTTCAATCTGCTACATCACTGAACCATCAAGTATACCGATCTCGATCATGCTGTAGGGAGCTAGAGTTGAGAAACAGTCAAGTCAAAGGGCTGTAAGGAGTCCCTTTTCCTGATCCGAGGCACCGAAAAATAGTGGAAGCTGGAACCAAGGTAAACGTCCCTCTAGACCTATCTTCTAGAATGAATGATCTGATGTTGATAGAAATAGGTTTTCCATATTTGAGGCAATAAGAGATCTTCAAATAAGGCATGAGAGAAAATAGCAGAGTGATTGACAGACTGACACTAGGGATGATGATGAAATGGGGGATACTGAGTAGCGGACGAACGACTTCCCTTGTTAGAGCATAAAGGGCATGGATGACCTGGCAGCGACTAACACAATATTAATGGGGATAGGGGACAGTAGGACTGGAGGCCATATTGTGCGACACGAGAGAGGGACCAAGCAATTAAATATGGAGGCCTATAGTGGGATACAAGGGGACTCAGGATAGAGTCCATGAATGCGATGATGACTATTGGGTGTAGGAATTTCACTTAAGAAAACTCCTCAACACTTAATTTTTCAAACCGGGGGATTCATAAACTTAAAGACAAAGCATAGGCAATGCCAGAGATGGTATGAATCTTTCTAATGTAAATCCCTACTTTATTTAAAGGAAAAATTGCAGAATCAAATCAAAAGAGAAGAAGGAAACTTGAACCATCAAAAATAATCTAAGACTGGAACGGGGAAATATGCATTTGCAAGAGAGAATTAAAGATAAAAGGAAATCACTCCCGCTAATGGTTGTTTAATCTACTGAGTGTGTGTTTTCTCTTAGCAGAGACACTTTAACAGTCTCGTTAGATGGGCCCTTAAACCTGCTTCCTTAGAGATTTCCTTCTTGCATATATCTGTCTTGCACTAGTGTGGGATCAGAGATTTTATGTAGAAGGTATAAATAGTGTATTTACTGAAGGATTTTTTTTACTTCATGCAAGGGCTGAAACTTTTCAAGGTTCAAAGCACTCAGATCTTGTGGTAAGAAACTGGTTCCTACACCAGATCAGAGCTTCCTGCACTTATCTTTTAATCCTTAAAACAAGTGTTCAATTATTGCAAGGGCTAGTTTACCATCGAATCAAATTGCACACATAAAAGTGAATGTTTCTGATCTTAACAAAATGCAGAAGTAAAGAAATAATAATTTATCCTTTCATAAGAATTTAAAGAAAGAAATAAAATCGCGGAAAGTAGATTAAGAAAACTTGCTGCATCACACCAATGTGCACTGGTGCAGGTTCATTTCTCTTGCTTGTACCAGGCGGTGGAAAACCAAATAAACAGAATTGCAAGAAAAGGAAATATCACACCAACATGCATTGATGCAGGTTTGTTTCTCCTACTTGTACCAGGAGAATGAAAGCCAATCTAAAATCAAGTGCAGGAAAGTAAATTGTAGGGAAAGAAAATGTAACTACTTCACACGACGGATCTATTTTCAATAAGACAGGAATACATTTTCTCAAAGTTAGATATCACTTTAATAATTTAAACACACATTACAAGAAACAAAAAATAGGGTAAACGTGCAGGGTTGGTTAGGCCCTAGCCAACCAGCGTGTTTCCCTTTTTAAGTTAAAACGCTGCTTAGTAAACTAGTTAATTCATCAGCTTAAAAATAGAAACATAATTTCTGAAACATGAGGCGGAAAAACCTTTTATTAATTCATTGAGGAAAATACATGCGTTGATACAATGTCCAGCCCAGATTCGGGTGAGAACAAAAGACCGGTTACTGCCTGTCAACTTCACTCTAAAAACTCTGCTTCAAAATTCTTCTCCTAGGTCCTATTTACACTTTACATTATATAGATTTATTGGCCGAAGGCCAAAACAGATCGTTCAACTGATTCATAACAAAATGCGAAATTTAGTTTCGGCCTTCAAGATAAGACGGTTTTGCAAAATTGGCTATAGCTAACCAACTTTCGCCTTTCATGGATTAGTCTCGGCTACCTTTGAATTATTCGCTATCGTGGCTGAAGTGGCTCAAGACAAGGCGGTGATCGAGGAGGTTCGTATCTGCCGCAAAGATCTGTTGTGCTAGCAATGGTGCAAGATCTGATCCTGCATTAAGATCAGTGGTCACAGTAAGCACTCTAACCATAAAATAAGCTTTGGAGATATCGATAAGTTAAAAAAGTGATTTTAAAAGTAAGAAATCATGTAATAAATATTTAATTAATGCTAAATTGAATTAAAACATGAAGAATAAAGGTTTATACGAAATGTTTCACCATGCTTGGACTGATGCAAGATGAGTGTGCATAAAAGGGTGAAACAGAGGTAAAAAGTTATGATTTAGGAAGGGGAAAATGGTAAAAAAAGAGAAAATTAGGGGGAAAACACCTTCCCATCCCTAAGCTATTGTGTGTCCTCACACAACTCTCTACCTCTGCAAAAATCCTTCAAAATTTTGAGCGTTCTAGCTCACTCCTGCTCTGGCATACTATCATCAGTCTGCAATGTTTCAGACTTCATCTTTTTGTTGTTCTTCAATTTCTTCATCACCTTTTTAAGTCATTTGAAACATTGCGAAGCACGGTACTTCTAGACCCTGACTTCTCCTTTCTTCTTATGGATCTTTGCCGTGAATTATTCTTTATTCTGTTCTTTTTCCTCCTGCGCTTTAGCTACAAGCTGCTCTAAGTTCTGCACTTGAACCTCTAGCTTGACTATCTGAGCAGTAGGAGCTACTGGGTCTTCTTCCTTTTCTATCTCAACAGGAGTTGTGTTTTCTTAAGGGACCTTAGTATCCATCTGGGTTTTAGTAAACACTTCTACCTCTTCCAGTTCTTCTTCTTCTTCTTGCTCTTTCAGTTCTTCTTCTTCTTCCACTTCTTCCGGTTCTTCTTGTTCTTCTTGCTCTTCCAGTTCTTCTTCTTCTTCCACTTCTTTCAGTTCTTCTTCTTCTTCTACTTCTTTCATTTCTTCTTTGTCTTCTTGATCTTTCAGTTCCTCTTCTTCGTGTGCCAGACCTTCTTGCACTGGTGCAAGTGGGGAGTCAAAATTATGTGGAGATTGTGGTTCTGCACCAGGTTCTTCATTCTTTTTCCGACCCTTAATAAAATTGGCCAACAGAGTGTCATCTTCAATTTCCACAGATTTTGTTGTGTCTGCAAGGACTGGCAGAAAATCGTCTCTTTAGGGTTCTGTTCATGCACTGGTGGCATTGGAGGAGTTTCTTCAACAGGTGTACCCACTGTCTTCTGTTTCTTTGGAGATGGGCCCTTTTATTCTGCTGATTTCCCAGGTCGTTTCCTTTTTGCACTGGTGCAATAAGGACTTCTCTTTACACTTGGACCCTTGATTGTGCTGGCGGGGATCTCTATTTTCTTTTCAGCAGTTGTCTTCTTTCCTGTAGAGGGCTTTTTATCTAGCTACTTCAACAACTCCTTCTAGGTCATGCCCTTAATTTCCAATTATTTCAGGACCAAGATTTTGATCAAGCCGTTATGATACAATTTCTTATCGGCCTGATCCACCCGTGCACCCTACACACTCTTGGCCATCATTTCTAGACTCTTAAGAAAAAAATAAGTGTAATCCATCCTCCACCAGACGTGTTGGTCGGGTTCAAAGTGTTGCAGCATCCTGAAATGATACACAAAGGTGAGGGAATACCTTCCCTCACAAGTCATGAAATTCTGGAGAATGAAAAGGAGGTCCCGCCACTGTCCCAGCAGGGCATTGTGTGGAACTCCTTTCTTCTAGTCTACCTTCATGTCCTTATCAACGACGAAATGTTGTCAGCACTTCCTCCCGAGCTTCTGATTTTTAAAGTACTGTACATCGGTGTTTTGTAAGCCCGTCGTTGCTGCTATCAATTTTTCTGTGAATTTAAATTTTAGGGGCCCAATCTTTACACGACCATTTTTAAAAATCTTTGCAAACTATAGGGCCACTTCACTGTTGTTCCCGTCAAATTTTTACAAAAATGGAAGAAAGGTTGAGTCTCGCAATAGTGCAATACTATTGCAAAACTCGGCGATCTTATCTACCTCACTGAGGGACGAAGGTTCACATCTAACAGGCGGCATCTCTGATTTAATAGTTATGAACTATCAAATAAATTTTGCATGCAATACTGGAAAATTTGACTCTTTATAGATAGGGATCCTACCATCCACCATCCCTTTTGTCTTATCACTAATCCATCCCACCAAAATAGTCGTAGATGCGCGGCATGTTTAGAATCGTGCGGGATTGGTACTTGCAACAACGTTTTTAACGACTATGTGAGGTAATCATCATAAGTGAAGGACGTTTAGGATTATGGTGGAAAGGATAATTATATCCAAGCAACGGTTAAACATTTCTGCACTCCATAATTCAAAAAACTTTAGCATTTATTAAAAAAATGATCATGATTCTTAACTAAAAACACTTTGTACTTTAAATAATTTTCTCCTAGTTAATATGATAGCATAAGTACTCATCAAATAAGTGAAAAAGGCTGCTTGTAAAATTTTATTATAGCCACTTCCTATGACATATTCTCATGAAAAAAACAAATTGTACTCTGCTTCTGTCAAGGTGCATGCTTGCACCGATCTGTGTACACCGCTTACTATATTGTTCTGCTGGTACCATCCTGCTTGTATTACTATATAGGACGATATGCTTGCACTAGTGAAAGCATATTGTCTGAAAAAAGAATAGAGAATTTAAGTAAAATATAGGTTGGACTTCTAACATAGCTTCCTCAACTGATACTGGAAATTTACTTCGCCCTTTCTTGATGCTTCATAGCATATTTTTTCTCTTTGTGTACGAGATCTTGCAATGAATTCATGAGGGAACAAAGAAGTGGGAAATGGGAAAATTTTAGAATGGGAAGGAATTTTGTTATAGGTATTCTAGGAATAATACCACAAGAGGGATAAACAGAAGTGGGATAGGGAAAAAAATTCAATGGTAAAGTGGGATTTTTACGAAACGGGTAGGGTAAATTCAGAATATTGTGGGAAGGTTAATCATTTTGGGATTTAAAGAAGAAAAATGAGGGAATATTATGAAATGGGATATGAAGAAAGGAAAAAAAAAATCTGGAAGGTCCGTCTGCACTGGTGCAAGAAAAAATAACTACAATGAGAATTAAGTGTTACTTGAATAAAAATAGCCATGCTAATTACCCCAATATATAAAGGTTGGTCCTACTGAACCTACTTTTACTCGGTGGTTGCTAGAATATCTAAAGATCAAGAAAAATTCTCTTTTTATTAGAAATTTTTGATCTTCCTGCCAGCAAGCTGGTTTTCAGTTTGACCCTTCTGCAATCATGTCAGCGAACTGATTTTCACAATTATAGGAAAATATTTTTTTTTCCTTTACTTTTTTTATTCAATTTTTTTTTTTTCTTTGAGAAGAATAATAATTCATGTTTTCAAAAGGTTGGTATTACCATTTACCACTACCATCCTGATTTTCGGTTGGATTTTCTGTGTAAAATATTTCTTATCAAGTGGCAGAAAATACTTCTTTAATCTATGTCCATTGACCAAGAATACTGAATTTTTTCCATCAATAATTTTGACTTCTAATTCTCCATTCTCGAATAATCGGATCACTTCATAAGGTCCCATCCAACGTGTATGAAACTTCCCTTTAAAAATTTTAAATCTAGAATCATATAGGAGTACCCAATCACCTGGTTGGAACTGCTTTTTCTGAATAGACTTGTCATGCCATCTTTTTCGTTGCTACTGAATTAGGATGTTTTGCTGAAAAGAATCTCTACAAAATTCATCTAACTCATTTAATTGGAGAAGACATTGTTGTTGTGCCTCAGAGAGATCTAGTCCTAACTGAACTGCAGTTCTAAAAGTTTTGATTTGGAACTCAATTAGTAGCAGAACCTGTTTTCCATATACCAGCTCATATGGTGTATGTCCCGTGCTATTTCTCCAAGTGGTTTTGTATGCCCACAAAGCTTCTGGTAATCTTTTAGCCCAATCTTTCCAATGCATATTGACTTTCTTTATAAGAATGGACTCAATCACTTTTTTTGTAGATTCCACCTGGCCATTTGCTTGCGGGTGATACAGTGTGGATTTCTTGTGTCGGATCTTGTATTGCTCCATCACACCCTGTACCAGATTATAAATAAACTACGAACCATTGTTAGAAAGAATTTCTCTAGGCACACCAAATCTAGTAAATATTTCAAAAAAAATAAAATCAACAACAACTTTTTCTGTAGCAAAAGAAACAGCTTTAGCTTCTACCCATTTTGTAACGAAATCTGTACAAAACAAAATACGCTTTTTACTTAAGGATGTTGGATTTATTGGCCCTATAAAATAAATAGCCCATTTTTCAAATGGTTCAATCATAAATTGGGGACACAAAGGAATTTCATTGGTTTGGTTAGGCTGGCCCATTCGTCGACAGCTAGCACATCGCCTGACATACTGTTTGGCATCCTTAAACAAGGAAGGCCAAAAGTAACCAACACGTAATACTTTATATGCAGTCTGATTATCTACGAAGTGGCCTCCACAAGGTTCATCATGAGAAGATTTCAATATGTCAAACACTTCTTCCTCTCTTACACATCTATAAATAATCAGATTTGGATCAGTGTAAAAGAGATCTTCTTGAATCCAGGAGTATGCAACACTTTTCTAAATAATATTCCACTTTCCATGAGCGGAAAAGTGAGGTGGTGTTTTTTTAGTGACCAAATAATTATCTATGTCAGCAAACCACGGAGAATCTCTTAACATAGCAAAAAGATGTTAATTTGGAAAATCATCATTAACGAGAGTTACTTCACCAGGATTATCTAATCTAGAAAGAAAATCTTCTACAGCATTAGATTTCTCTGGTCTATCAACAATATTAAAATTAAACTCCTACAACAATAGCAACCACCTAGTCACTTTTCCACTTTTCAATGGTTTTTTCATCAAATATTTAATTGCGGAATGATCAGTATGTACAAATACTTCACATCCTGTAATATAGTGCCTGAACTTATTAATTGCAAAAATCACAGCTAAGAACTCTTTCTCTGTAACTATATAATTCAATTCAGCGGAAGAAAAATTCTTACTAATATAACAAATAGCATAGGATTTCTTATTTTCCTCTTGTCCTAGAGCTATGCTAATAGCCAAATCTGAAGCATCAGAAGAAATGTGAAAAGGCAAGGACTAGTTAGGACCTCACAAAACTGGTGCCTGCACCAACTTTTCCTTCAATGTTTCAAAAGACTGTTGGCACGCTGTGGACCAAGAAAATTTAGTATCCTTAGCTAGAAGTCAAAAAAGAGGAGCAGCTATCTTCGAAAAATTTTCAATGAATCTTCTATAGTAACCAGCATGTCCTAAAAAACCTCTTACTTCCCTTTGAGTTTTGGGTGCAGGAAGATGCAAAATGATTTCAATCTTTGCCGGATCAACCTGGATACCTTTATCAGAAATCAAATGTCCAAGCACCACTCCCACTTTATAAATTAATCTACATTTATTTTCACTCAAAGCGAGATGTGCTTCTTGACAACGAAGAAGGACTTTCTCCAGATTTTTGAGAGCTTCCTGAAAAGAATCACCAAACACAGAAAAGTCATCCATATAAATTTCTACAAATTATAGATCAGCAAAAATGGCTAGGACTGCCCTTTGAAAGGTGGTTGGGGCATTACATAAACCAAAGGGAAGCAATTTATAAGAAAATGTCCCCCATGGACATGTAAAAGTAGTTTTATCCTGATCTTCGGGTGCAGTTTGTATCTGGTTATAGCTACTAAAGCAATCCAAAAAGGAGAAATATTTCTTTCCTGCAAGGGTATCAAGCACTTGATCAATAAAAGGGAGAGGGAATTAATCTTTAAGAGTGGCTTTATTCAATTCTCGATAATCAATAAAAAATTTCCATCTTCCATCTTTCTTAGGTATCAGTACTAATGGAGAGACCCACTAACTATCGAAAATAGGATAGATAAAATCGACATCTAAGAGTTTTTGTAATTATTCCTTCACAATATCTCTTAGAGCTGGATTCATTCAACTTTGAGGTTGTCAGACAGGTCGGGTTCCTTCTTGAATATAGATATGATGTGTACAGGTTTCAGGAGGGATACCCTTCATATCGTCATAGCCCCAAGCAAAGGCACTAAGATGGTTTTGCAACAAATTCACAAGTTTGTCCTGTTGAGATGAGTCCAAATCTGAACTCATATGAAAGGATTTACCAAGGCTAATCTACACAAGAATGGTATCAGGCTCAAGAGTACTCAAGGGAGTGGTTAAATGCAGAGGTACAGAAGAATGAGAATCATGATTTTCTTGAAAATCTAGGCTGAAAATTTGGCTCAAAGGCTCATAATTAGGCATAGTGTCTAGATTATTTAGAAAATCTTGAATCTCATCTTCTAAGGAAGACCCAATATAATGATGGATAACGTAAATAGACTGAGTCTCCTCATCACTACTTTGATCCAACCATAGAGTATCTCGAAGGTCCTGAATGGATCTGGCAGGGGGGTATAAGGTAACTTTCTTCCTAGAATCTCCATGTGAAATATACATATCATCGGAACAACATCCAATATATGCATTGGTCGTAACAAGCCATGGTCGACCCAAGATCAAGGGATGTCCTCCTACTAGGTTATTTAGCTGAATCACAATGAAATTAGCAGGATATTACAAAGAATCTAATGAGATAATCACACCATCCAATACTCCTTCTAGCTTAATTTTAGATCTATCTGCTAATTCAAGCACACTGGGAGTAGGGCGAAGATGAGATAACCAAATTTGATCCATGGTTTGCTTATTCAGGACATTAATGGTTGCCCCTAGGTCTATAAGAGCATTAGAGACAAGGACATTACCAATTTGAACTGAGACAACAGGGTTTCCGGGATCAGTATATTTTTCCACAGACACACATCCTGTTATTAACTCTGCTGCCCTACCAACAAATTGAATGGTTTGGGGTTCCAATCTCTTCCTCCCGGGTTTCTTGAGACATAGTTCCTTAATAATATTGGTACAAATGGGGATCTCTTTGATGGCTTGAAGAAAAGGTATCTTAATGAAAATATTCTAAAGCGCAGATGCCAAACTAGTCTCAGAAATAAGCTCACTCCTTTCCATTACTAGCCTCTCGGGGAGGAGAGGCTGGTTGGAATAAGATGGCAAGGATTCAGAGGGTAAGGGCTGCTTAGTGACAGCTTTCAGAGAATGGTTAAGAGTTTCATCTTCTCCTTTCTCTTCAATGATCACCATAGGTTGCTTCTGATTTTATGATATTACAGTCCTTCCCGATCTTAATTGAATATCATGAACCCCAACTGGAATAGATTGGTATTCAAATAGTAAAGGTGGGTTTGTTACATAGATCATTTGCACTGTTTTATTATTATTAGGATTGGGTATAGGTTGAGCAAGCAACTGAGGAGGTCGAAAAGGTGGAGGTAAAGGCAATGGTGGTGTGGACTGACTCGGAAGTTAAGGCATTGAATAAGGTGAATGTGTAGATGATATGACTGCATAGGTGGCTGATAGGAATATGGAGAATGAGTTGGCCCTCTCCAACCTTGTTGCCATGGTTGAGAAGGTTTCCCATGTTGATATTGATTCCTATAGTACCACTGCTGATGAGAGTTAAGATAAGAATATGCATGTGAATTATAACCAAAATAGTGTGGAGAAAATTCAGAAGCCATACCTATACCTACCTGAGGCCAATTCCTTCTTGCTCCCATAACATTCAAGTATTCAGCTTCAGGCTGTCCCCCTTAAATACAACTTTAAGTCCTGGTATAGAGGGACATTTTTCTATGATATGGTCTTCTGCACAAATAGCACACTTATTAGTTTCTTTCAAATTAAGAGGACACTCTTTAGGAGGATGCTTGTCTCTGCATTTAGGACAGAAAATACATAATGACTCTTATTCCTTCATGAGTTTCTGCTGAAATTTTAAGGAGTCTAACTGTTTGGTAATAGTGTTCATTATATCAATTTTCATGTTTTCCATTTTTTTTTCTAGTCCAATAATCATAGCATCAGTAGATTCAGTTTTTTTATTTCTATTTCGAGTTCCTCTACCGAATCTGTATTGTTTTCTTGAAAATTTCATGCATAATTCACAAATTTGATCAAAATTTTGCTGAGAAATATCACCTTGTCCTAATAGATTCAAATTATTTCTAGCATTATCAGTAAGTCCTCTTAAGAATAAGGTTCTAATAGTGTTGGGATAAAGCTTAAGTTTTGACCTTTGTAAAATATAGAGAAATCTTCCCAAATAATCTTCAAGCATTTCATCATCATCTTGTATGATTGTAAAAATTTCATCCTGCATGTCTCTTCATATGATCCTAAGAGGTTATGGTGTTTCCTCCTAACCCTATAAACCAGCAGAGAGCTGAGTCCTTGAGGGTAACAGGAAATAATCTTAACTTCTAAGCCTCATTTTCATAATCATAACTTCTACACAGAGTATCAAACCCAAATAGAAAAGAGTCGGGATCTTCATGAACTTTACCATGGGAATTTGGGAGAGCTAATTGTGGAATATTCTTCATCTGTGACATAGTATTAGGATCCACAATTGGAAACACAAAAGTGGATTGTTCTTCACTTACCTGGTTGTCATCGGTCCCTTCCAAATGATCTTCTTGGTCCACCATTGTTCCCCTTTTTCGTGTACCTCTCTCCACAGGCTGATCCACACCTGAGCTATTATTACCAGAATCTAAGTGGATTGTTCCTATGTGATGGGTTTGAATTGGATTGAGCTTCCTGCTGACAGAAGGAGACCCAATATGAAAAAAAAAATCATAGTTCCTTCAGCCCTTAGTGGGCTTCGAACCCTTACCTTTCCTAGGCATTCATTTCAAAAGGAAAGAAAAAAATAAAAATAACAAACAACTTCTAAAAAATGTTGTCAGAAATCAATTAACACCAATGAAATTCCTTCAAAAAAACAACACTGCAAAAATAAAGAAAAATTACCTCTATTGCATAATTAGAAAATTCTTACCAAATCAAATCGTCTCCCCGGCAACAACGCCAAAATGTTGGGTGCAGGAATTACACTTAAGAAAACTCCTCAACAATTAATTTGTCAACCCAGGGGATTCGTAAACTTAGAGATGAAGCACAGGCAATGCAAGAGATGGTATGAATCTTTCTAATGTAAATCCCTACTTTCTTTAAAGGAAAAATTGTAGAATAAAATCAAAAGAGAAGGAAACATGAACCATAAAAAATAATCTAAGACTGGAACAAGGAAATATGCATTTTCAAGAGAGAATTAAAGATAAAAGGCAATCACTCCCGCTAATGGTTGTTTAATCTACTGAGTGTGTGTTTTCTCTTAGCAGAGACACTTTAACAGTCTCATTAGATGGGCCCTTAAAACTGCTTCCTTAGAGATTTCCTTCTTGTATTAATTTGTCCTGCACTAGTGCACGATCAGAGATTTTATGTAGAAGGTATAAATAGTGTCTTAACTGAAGGATTTTTTTTACTTCATGCAAGGGCTCAAACTTTTCAAGGTTTAGAGCACTCATATCTTATTGCAAGAAACTAGTTCCTGCATCAAATCAAAGCTTCCTGCACTTAGCTTTTAATCCTTAAAACAAGTGTTCAATTATTGCAAGTGCTAGTTTACCATTGAATCAAATTGCACACATAAAAGTGAATGTTTCTGATATTAACAAAATGTAGAAGTAAAGAAACAATAATTTATCCTGTCATAAGCATTTAAAGAAAGAAAGAAAATTGTGGAAAGTAGATTAAGAAAACTTGTTGCATCACACCAACGTGCACTCGTGCAGGTTCATTTCTCCTGCTTGTACAAGGCGGTGGAAAACCAAATAAATAGAATTGCAGGAAAAGGAAATATCACACCAACATGCAGTGGTGCAAGTTTGTTTCTCCTACTTGTACTAAGAAAATGAAAGCCAATCTGAAATCAAGTGTAGTAAAGTAAATTGCAGGGAAAGAAAGTCTAACTACTTCACACGACGGATCCGTTTTCAATAAGATAGGAATACATGTGCTGAAATTTAAATCACACTTTAATAATTTAAACACACATTACAAGAAACAGAAAATAGGGTAAACGTGATGGGTTGGCTGGGCCCTAGCCAACCAACACGTTTCCCTTTTTAAGTTAAAACGTTGCTCAGTAAACCAGTTAATTCATCAGCTTACAAACAGAAACATAATTTCTAATACATGAGGCGGAAAAACCTTTTATTAATTCATTGAGGAAAATACATGCGTTGTTACAATGTCCAGCCCAGATTCGGGCAATAACAAAAGACTGGTTATCACCTATCAACTTTGCTCTAAAAACTCTGCTTCAAAATTCTTCTCCTAGGTCCTATTTACACTTTACATTATATAGATCTTTTGGTCGAAGGCCAAAACAAATCGTTCAACTGATTCATAAGAAAATGTAGAATTTAGTTTCGGCCTTCAAGATAATACGGTTTTGCAAAACTAGTCGTAGCTGGTTAACCAGCTTTCACCCTTCACGGATTAGTCTCAGCTGCCTTTGAATTATTCGTTGTCGTGGCTGAAGTGGCTCAAGACAAGGCGGTGATCGAGGAGGTTCAGATCTCCCGCAAAGATCTGTTGTGCTAGCAATGGTGCAAGATCTAATCCTGCACTAAGATCAGTGGTCACAGTAACCACTCTAACTATCAAATAACCTTTGGAGATATCGATAAGTTACAAAAGTGATTTTAAAAGTAAGAAATCATGTAATAAATATTTAATTAATGCTAAATTGAATTAAAACATAAAGAGTAAAGGTTTATACAAAATGTGACACCATGCTTGGAATGGTGCAAGATGAGGGTGCATAAAAGGGTGAAACAAAGGTAAACTGTTATGATTTAGGAAGGGGAAAATGGTAAAAAAAGAGAAAATTAGGGGGCTAACAATGGCTCAACTCGGATGCTCTAAACAAGGGCGACTCGATGATGCTACCACATATTAAAGGTCCAATGGGGACCATAAAGGCATGAGTACAAGATGGTAACTCATGATGAAAATCGACACGCGCATGGACAAGTATGGAGGCAAAGTGGTGCCCCAAGTAGAAGTGTTTCAAGTGAAGAAATTCGATTTTGAGGAGTGGTAAAGTGACACTTCTTGGAAAAAATGTGTCCTCGTGAAGTCTCAAATCATGAAAAAATAACAGATACCCATTTGAGGGCTAGGTGAGAGCTTTCCAATGGTACAAACTATTTGTCAAACTGAGCTATGGTTTGGCCGCAGCAGGTGAAAGAAAAATCAGGGGTTTCTCTTTTAATATGTCATTTTCCCTCCAAATTCACTCATTTGCATGTGTAGTTGTGGTGAATGTAGAGAGGAGAGAAGGCCCTAAATATTACGGTGATTGTAGTGTACAAACCGACCATTGGAATCGATATACATCAGTTGCAGGTAAGAGGCTTAACCATACTCTTTCAATTAAGGGGATCAAAATTTTAGTTTAGGCACCCAGAGCTCATGAACAGGCCATGTCACACTTTTTGGAGTTTGTTCTACAACCTGGGTAGTAGGTACTGGGCAGAAAATTGTGACCTGTCCTAGGAAATAACATGAAAAGTGTGACCTGTTAGAGAAATGGGGTTTCAGTGCTGTTTTTTGTTGAGAGCTAGGATTTTTATGGTTGAGGGGCATAGGTGCCCCTAAGCATGTTATGGTCATGCCAAAATGTATTTAGAAAGGGGGAATCTAAACACATTTTTATGATGTGGTGTGCCATTTTTTTTATTTATGGTTATGCAGTTTGAGAAAGGGAATGGAGGATTACCAATCTCTTTTGGTACTGCATATATGAGGAAAATGGACTAAGTTTTTGGGTTGGAATACATGATGTCACTATCCCAAAGAGTGGATTTGGAGATAATGAACTGGTGCTCTCCTAGAAAACCCACAAGTTGGTCAACAACAATGTCTAGGGGACTGGGTTGATGATGTAAGATGAAGGAATGATTAGGGGTATCATCCCTAGAGTGATATGAAGTGATATGGGACTCTAGAGGGTCTGTGAAATAGGGAAGAATGATGGTACTAGAGTTGACACGACCAGATGCATTAAGAGAGTTTTGGAGAATTTCTTCTCCTGGCCTCTCAAATATGGGTGCCCCCTTACCCAAACATTGGGTGTGAATGTAATGGCCACAAGGTATATGTTGTTTGAATGCATGGGTTCGATGTAATGGGGGATAGATAAAGTCAGGGGTGGTGACTACTTCCATAACGTCGTCATCGTAATAGAATATGGGGTGACTGGTGGAAGAAAGATCACCTGACGTAGTGAAGCTACCTAACTCATCATCATGAGAAGAGAGGTTCACATGCGAATCATCACAAGGGGTGACAGGAAAACAAGTAGATGAAGGATCCACTAATGTTGAGCCCAAGGTGATCGTTGAAGGGAGGTCAGGCGAAACAGAAGGGGAAATCCCAGGGGGGTCTGCTACCGTGGATCTCATAATGATGACAGGTAGAGGACAGTGGCCGAAGACTCTGTCATTTCGACATCTGTAGGGGGAATGCCTATGGGAATGGATGTTTCCTCTGGTTCTGCTAAATCAAAACGCGCAAATAAGGGAGCGTTGGACTCGTTGCGCTTTGCCTCAAATTGGTGAACTACCGCAAGAGAGGTGCGGAAGTCCTCGAGGCAGGGATAGAGGTGGGTATAATGGCCATGGAGATCACACAAAGAATAGGGGTGGTTGGTGTGAAGAGGCTTAGGGTTCTTGGCTACAGTTGAGGAAGAAACAGAGGCTTCAGGGACCATAGACTCAGGGAACATAGCATTAACCATGGGCTTGATACGAGGCAACTCGGGACAGGTATGGGTGGCATGACCGAAGACATAACAAAAAGTACAAGGCTTTGGAGGCGGCAGAGGAGCAAGTTCAGTCGGGGAAACCTTGTCTTTTGATTCCCTCCTGTCAGCTTTTCCCTTTTCACTTAAAGTTCTTGCAACATGAGAAGGTTCCTGTTGAGGTGGCTGAGGCACTGTAGTAGCAGGAGAAGTCATGGGGACTGATTGAATTGGGGTCAAAGAAGGATAAGGTTTGGGTTGACCAAGCAGGGTAGAGGTTAGGGGATCAAGGTACTAGATGGGAATCCCCAGGGTTAGGTTAAGAAGAGATAGGTTAGCCATGACAGGTACCGAGTACACTCCAGGAGGGTGAGCTAGTAACAGTATCTGTCCGGAGGGGTAATGGCTAGGTGGGATGACTCCAAGATGTTTAAGGCTTGGAGGAACCATTCCAGGAGGGTAGAGAGGCTCATGGATACTAGTTGTAGGTGAAGGGCCAAGAGGAGGGGGTCCAGAAGGCTAAATCAAAGGGCTAGGAGAAGGATGCAAAGGGCAAGGCTACTGACTAGCTGAAGCGGGCTACTTGAGGGAAGCTTGAGACGATTGCATCATGCAAAAATTCGATGAGATGGAATCAAAGATGGGAGGAGGAACACTAGGGAATGTACGAAGCAAAGAGGAGTCTTTGTAGACTATGGGTGAGACACTGGACAAGGGATCGACGATTTGCTTATTGGCCACCGAAGATATGATGGACTCAGGGGAGGTCTGAGACTTCGGTTCGTAATATTTAAACAGTTCAATGGTGACTATCTTTCCATTATGGGGAAAGGACATCTTGCGGTGGACCGTAGATGGGATAACAGACATTGCATAGGTGAATCTACGACTCAATAGAATGTTGTAATCTAAGGGGGCATCAATGACTTCCACGTCTATAGAAATTATATGCACTAAGCATACATATTTCCAAGCTCCACATGATCTCACACTATTTAAATTTATGCAAGATAGTGAATCTATTCCACTTGTTAATATTTTGCAGAAAATTTAATTGCACACACATGTGAAGCATAAACAAAAATTCTCAATCGCACATAACACAGTTTTTAATCGGGAAAGCCTGAAGCTGAAAACCCCAACTATATATTATGTAACATGGAGATCATATGAAAATCTCATACAAACATACAGAGCTTATCACAAGCTCTCAGTATAGTACAATCGTCATACACTAATCAGGACCAACCTTGCAAATCCGTGCACTAATCTTTGCCACCTACTAGCCTTCCTCCATTGCACGATCCATGCTGAAGAATAGCTCTGAATGAATTCGAATTACTCTTTCATTGACTGCACAATCCTCATTGGCATCTCCAATGTGTGTCTGATGCAATCAATGCATCACTATAGTCACAACAGATAGTTTATCTTGCCCTTTCACCTATCTCTCCACTAGTCTCCACTGAAACTGCCATGCACTGTAGTTAATTGTTGTATCATTCAGTTGATTAATGAGTTATTATTTGTGAATTAATTAGCTAATTAATTCACTCCACTCTCACTAGTGTATCAATCAGTTAGACTAGATACAATTAGCTCAACTGAGTCTAACTGAGTTAAACTGAATACAACTCCGTAACTACTTCTTCCAACTATGTCATAACTCTGCCAATTGAGTTCTAACTAATTCCTCCATGCATTAGCTCCAGTAAATCCTTAGGAATTGCGTAATTCCTTCTGTCAGCTGATGTGCCACATCTGTGCACTGAACTGAAGTGCTCCAAGAGAATAAGTTGTTTTTTAGAGTTTGATTATTATTAAGAGCTAATAATATCGACATGCATCTATTTTTATATTAACGATATATAAATAGACTTTGCCCAATATTATAAAAACATAATTTCATTTATTTTTCCAACTTGATCAACCATCCACAAATAGCATCGTACAGCTTCTAAAATATGATCATCATGTCTAAAAATAGACATAGTCTAAAAATAGACTTGCGCCAAAAATATCATGTAGTCCCACTTAGTGAAGGCGACTCTTTTCACTAAGCTCATCATCTTGTTGAATCTCAACACTCCCTCTCAACAAGATAGGGATTATCCTTCACCACGATCCTACCTCTATGGTATTCGAATTTTCTCCTGGTGAGTGCCTTCATCAAAATATCTGCATCCTGATCCTCCATAGGAATGTACTGAAGCAACATGATATTCCACTGCACATAATCTCTGATATTATGATACCGAATATCATTACATTTATATCTATAATGAAACATAAGATTAACCGAGAGTTTAATGCAACTCTAATTATCACAATGTGTCACCGTGGGATTTAAATTTGAACCGAACAAACCAACCAGAATCTTCCTCATCCAGATAGCCTCACATGCAGCTAAACTTGCTGCCATGTGATACCATTTCCTCTTTAGGCGAGTTCCGTGGATAGTTGTTTCACTTGTTGGCTGCCAAGAAAGCGCTTCGTGAATCCGATCTTCGAAAATCCTCCTAATGTACTCTTTAAATACGGTAGGATTCCCTACCAATCGCATCCATGAATCCATACAAATTCACATCATCATCTTGTGTACCTGTATACTGAATCTGCCTTATATATCTTGAGACACTTCTTTGCCAAAAAACTTGGTAGGTAACCATCGGCTGTGAAAGCGGTTCAACGCATAACATATGTCGATCTTATATTGACCGTAGCAAACAAGCCACCAGCTGTAGATAAGCGATCATCGTTCAACACTTTGATGTAGCATCCTCTTTCTTCCAATTTCCTAGAAGAGGAGTGTCGATAGGCTTGCAGCCTTGCATGTGAAACTTCTCCAGTATCTCCCGGGTATACTTGGCTTGAGACACAAACAGTTCACCTTCCCGCTGCCATATTTCCAATCCAAGGAAATAATGAAGGAGGCCCAAATCCTTCATCTCAAACTCCTTTGCAAGATCTGCCTTGCATGAGTGTATCAAATACTCATCACCTGTTAGTATTAAATCATCAACATAAAGTACAATGATTAAAAGTTTACCCTCCACCACAATCTGGTACAGGTTTGCATCCGCCTCACTCTTGGTGAAGCCAAGTCCAGTGAAATAGCTGTCGATCCGAGTGTACCATGCATGGGGTGCTTGTTTCAGCCCATGCAATGCTCTTTTGAGCCTACACACATGCGACTCACTGCTGAAGATCTCAAATCCTTTAGGCTGCTCAATGTACACCTCTTCCTCAATGATCCCATTAAGGAGCGTAGTCTTCACATCCATCTGATGAATGTGCCAACCCATCTATGCTGAGAGAGCAAGGATGGTCTGTATGGAAGAATACCATGATAAAGGTGCAGAGGTTTCTTTATAGTCAATCCCCTCAATCTGTGAGAAGCCCCGAGCAAAAAATATTTCCTTATAATTCTCGACACTCCCATCAGTAGCTTGCTTTACCTTGTAGATCCATCTTGATCCTACAACTGATTTTCCCACCAGCCTTGGAACAATCTCCCAAGCACTATTTCTAACAATGGAGTCATACTCCTCCGCCATGGCATCTACCCATGTGGGCTCCTACATTTCTTCTTCAAAAGAAGATGGCTCTGTCATGATACACTTGCTCATAAGAGCCATGTATCTAGTAAATTGGTCAGGTGACTGTCTCTATCTACGTTGTGATGTAGGAACTCCTACAGTCTGTGCCGCATCAAGCTTCAGTCTCTCATCATCTGTGGTATGCTTTCTGCCTTGTCTGATGTTTGGTTCTGCATGAGTGGACTCCACTCCATGAATATCCTCTTGTGGCTAATCCACATCTGGAAGCTCATCTTTCAGAACAAGCAGTTCCTTCACTGCATGCAAGTCTAGCTCCCTCTCAAGCATAGCTTGTGCAGCACCCACGATCGTTCTTTTCTTCCTCTCCATGACCCCACTTTGATGTGGGTTATTAGGTGCTATGAGTTCTCCTCGAATTCCTTCTTTGCTACAAAAGTCTTTGAATTTTCCCAAGATGTATTCACCACCATTATCACTCCTTAGAGCTTTCACTTGCTTCCCCAACTCCTTCTCCACCAATGCCTTGAACTCATAGAACTTTGAGAACGTTTCACTCTTCTTCTTCATGAAGAAGATCCAGCATCTACGAGAATAGTCATCAAAAAATGTGACATAATACATGTGTTTTGTTCTTGAAGCAACCCAGAATGGTCCACACATGTCTGTGTGAATTCTCTCCAAGATCACCAAAGCACGGTTCTCCTTCTCATGAAAGGTGGTCTTCACAAACTTACCCTTATTAAATCCCTTTCACTAATCTGACTGCGCAAGAGTACCCTTGGGAATTCCAGTAGAATTTTTTTGCAAAATCTTCAAAGCACCATGGTGAAGATGGCCCAATCTCCTGTGCCATAATTCGCCCTCATCCCAGATCACCACTCCTTATACTTTGCCAACCATTGCAGAACTGCCATCTACCTCCAGCTTGTAGAGATTCTTAATTCGAACCCCTATCTTCTTGGTTTGACCCATTGTCTTATGTCGAAGGACGGCTTTTCCCTCACTGAAAAAAACATCATAACCCTTGTCTTCCAACATTGCGACTGAGACCAAGTTCTTCTTCAGACCTGGAACATGCATAAAATTCTTCAACAAGAATGGATTACTGGACTCCCTCTCAAAGGTAATGGTCCCAATTACAGTTTCACTGTATCAACCATCATCGCCCATCTCTATATGCATCTGGAGATCCTTCTCCACCAAGTCACTAAACAACTCTTTGTCTCCCGTCATATGGAAGGATGCACCACTATCAAGATACCACACCGATCCATACCACTTGAAACCAAGCATGCGATCAAGGAGAAATCCAACTCAAATTGTGAGGCTAAGGCCTCTCCAGCTACAGATCCAGCAGCTTGCTTGTTCTTCTTCTTCTGTGGACAGTTAGTGGTGAAATTTCCATGCTCGTGATAGTGAAAACACTTCACTTTGGAAAAATCCTGCTTCTTTCCTTTACCACCATATTTTGAAGAATATTTCTTCCCCTTCCCTTTCCTTTCTTTGGCAGCCAAAGCACAATTCTCTTCATCCTTATTCTTCGATGAGGATCCATCCCTGGTACCCCACCTTATCTCCTCCTGCACAAGATCTGACCAAAGTTGCTCCCATCCTGGAAGTTTCTCCCATCCATTGATAGAGTCTTCATAGCTATGAAAACTCTTCGGAAGCCCAAGGAGAGCCAAGCTCACCAAGTCTTAATCATCAAAAGTAACTGCCACACTTCCCAGTTCATCCTTGCATTGGAAAAACTTCGTGAGGTATTTTGGAATATTGTCGCCTTTCTCCATTTTTATTTTTTTGAGCTTGTCTTTAAGCGCCAAATTCCTCTGGTCACTTCTACTTTGGAACAAGTCTGTCAAAGCCTTCCTCATTAATAATGGAGTGGATTTCCCATGAAGGCTGGACACAATATGGTCCTTCACACCTTCCAATAGAATCCTCCTCATCTTTGCAATCTTCTTTTTCCATGCATCAAATGTCTGACATCGCTGATCCAAACACAAGACATCGTTAACCGATGAACTCCTTCTTCGTATCCTCTGACATTGCCTCCATCACATTCACTTCTAGAGCTGTAATTTTGAGCATTAATCAAGGAAATACTCCATCTCAACCCATTGAAAGACATTTCCAATATATGCCGATTTCTACACGAAATCATACATGCTCAAATTCGAATTTTCCTGAGAACAAACTCACTTCACAATTAGAAATGTTATTCATTCAACAGTAAACTTTTATTCACCATGTATAAATTATATGCACTAAGCATGCATATGTACAAGATCCACCTGATATCACACTATTTAAATTTATGCAAGATACTGAATCTATTCCACTTGTTAATATTTTGCAGAAAAATTAATTGCACACACATGTGAAGCATAAACAAAAATATTCAATCGCACATAACACAGTTTTTAACCGGGAAAGCCTGAAGCTGAAAACCCCAACTATATATTATGTAACATGGAGATCATATGGCAATCTCATACAAACATATAAAACTTATCACAAGCTCTCAGTACAGTACAATCGTCATACATAGCCAGACGAATCTTGCAAATACTTTTTGATCTTTTGCCACTGATAGCCAATTTCCTTTGTGCAATCCTATTTGAAGATAAGAATAGATCTCAAATAGATTAAATTACTCTTGGATTGGGTCGCAATCCCCTTATTAGGTCTCCAATGTGTGTGTGATGCAATCAATGCAACAATATAGTCACAACAGATAGTCCATCTTGCCCTTTCACCTATCTCTCCACTGGGTCTCCACCGGAACTGCCATGCACTATAGTTAACTCTTGTATTGTTCATTTGATTAATGATTTATTATTTGTGAATTAATTAACTAATTAATTCACTCCACTCTCACTAGTGTATCATTCAGGTAGACTAGATACAACTAGCTCAACTGAGTCTAACTGAGTTAAACTGAATACAACTCCATAAACTACTCTTCCAACTTTGTCAGCAACTGTATACATGAGTTATAAGCGAGTCTCCTTGTGCTTTCTAGTAAGCCACTTAGGAATTTTGTAATTCCTTCTATCGAGCTGATGTGCCACATCTGTATACGATTGAAGTGCTCCAAGAGAATAAGTTGTTGTTTAGAGTCTGATTATTATTAAGAGCTAATAATAATCGACATGCATCTATTTTTAGATTGAAGATCTATAAATAGACTTCACCCAATATTCTAAAAATAGAATCTCATCTATTTTTCCAACTTGATCAACCATTCACAAATAGCATCCTGCAACTTCTGAAATATGATCATCATGTCTAAAAATAGACTTGCGCCAAAAATAGCCTGCGGGCCCACTTAGTGAAGGCGACTCTTTTCGCTAAGCTCATCATCTTGTTGAATCTCAACAACGTCAACGAAAACATTATTTCCTGCAAGAGTAATAGGAAAATTGTGGAACAGGCCAATGGGCCAGGAGGCATGGCCATCCCACACTTGAAGAGTGATTGTGGAAGGAGCCAACTCAGGCGATCTGAGTTGCTTCCAAACCGAAGCAGACATCACACAGGTGGATTCCCCCTCATCAATGATACAACGGGGAAATTTGGCATTTCGAATCTTGACTTGGATTTGGAGGAGACAGAAGTAGGAAGAGGAGGATGTTCTGACCGGTCAACACTAAAGATGATCAAATGATCATCTGAAAGATCTACAGCTCCCATGGCATATAGTAGAGCTTTTCTTTGTGAAGTACACGGCTAGAGGAGTTCCAGCGTTGAGATGGAAGTAGGAGATTGTACCAAATCATCTACTATACTATAGGGATGGGCATCTTTTCCATAAGCATCATTTCGGCGTAATGGTCCCTTAGGGATCCTTGTATGAACCTTTACCTTAGGCTAAGGGTTTTGAAAAGGACCATTGGTTGTCAAAAGAGGCTCTTTAAAACCTAAATAATGGATCTTGGGGGTAGATGTAGCGGGAGGCTTGTTGTACTGACGGGACCCAGTTTGAAGGTTGAGGTCAACGGTTATAGGTTGGTCAGAGTTCATCATGAGGATATGGTAATTGAAGGTACCAGGTGGAGGAGTTTGAGTGGCCACCTGACATTCAGGTGGTTGGATAGCCACAAATCCTTGCTGAGGGAAAGGATTAGTAAACATAGCTAGTTACTAGGCATAGGATTGGAAGGGATGGAAGGGGAGGCTTGTTGTCCTCGAAATGTTGCTTGAGACTCCCACATTTTTTTCATATGCAGTAGAAGAGGATGATCGTGCATGTAATGACCATAAACACCACAACATGAACAAGGCTTATTCGTGCGAACAGACCTGTGTTTCTTGGGCTAAGTTCCCTATTGTTGGTTAGTAGTGTTAGGTGCATTACCTTGAGAATTAGGTCTAGGATTACTGGGGGAAAATTGATTTTGAGTGCCTTTCCTCTTCTTTTTGGAAGGAGGAGGATTATTCGTGCCCTTCTGTGCATATACCTGCCTCTAAGGGGGTGGTGACTGCTGTTGTGAGGGTTGAGAAGGCAAGGGAGGTTGAGGTGCTAATGCTAGAGGAGCTAGAGCACCAGGCTGTGGATACAGATAATAAGGAGGTTGGATAACATTGTGGTGAATAGGAGGTTTGGCAAAGTGGGGAGGCATGCCATATCCTGGATACATGCTACCAGGAGGGGGAAAGGTGCTGGAGGTGCTAGCCCCTCCCTGAAGAAAACCATAGCCCATGGGAGGCTGAGAGTATGGATGAGAAAGAGCTCCAACAATACCGTCGGCGGGATGAGATGCCCCCAGTGCGTTGGCACCACTGGGTCTAGGAAGATTAGGTAGAAAGGTATAAACATAACTAGATGGAGTGTAGATCAAGTCATATTTTAAGGCAATCTGGAGAGCAGCTTCTTCGATTTGAGGGAAATGTGATGCGACATCTTTGCCGATAGCAGGAAAAAGAGATATAAGGTACTAGTCCATGTAGACATGATCTTCGAAGGTAGGGGCTTGACATAGGCTCTTTCTTCTCCGCCATTCCTAGACATGATCGGATAGGCGAGTCGCAGACAATTGATAGAAAGAAGTCAAAAGTTCGGTACCAGTGTCATAATGAAGGGGATGCTGGAAATAAGACAGAATATCCAGGGCTAGAGTCGCAAAGGTGGTATGAGAGGATGAGGCCTAATCAACATACCACTTAGAAGCTTCACCATTAAGCATTCGTTGGAACAACCGAAGACGAACAAAGTCATCGGTAATGGAGTTAGATGAACACCACATCTGGAAATATTGAACATGATTTGTAGGATCTTCTCCAGCAAGACCTTCAAACTTGGGGATGCCGGAAGGGAGCTTGGTTGGCATAGCAAGCCAACCAACATCATGGCATATAGGGTCATTGATCAACTGGTTAAAATCGGGAAGACTGAGGCTTGCCATATAGGGGAGCAAGGGAGCAGCCGGGGTAGTTCCTGTTGCGGTCCCACTAGTAGTATTCCTAGCATTAGGATTAGGGCTACCACCAGCGTTAGGTCCTGAACTAGACATGGTGAAGGTGATAGGGGGAGAACCGAGGGCGGAACCAAAAGGAGAACCCAATGAACCAGAAGAGGAGTCAGAGTGCGGACTCGGTGGAGGACTAACTCAAATCCTATGTGGAGGAGTAATTCTTCCTATTGGAAACTAAGGATGAAGGCCAATAAGTCTCTGGGATAAACTCCTTGGTGGAGAAATGATGATGGCACAAACACGACATAAATGGAAGAGAGACCAACAAGGGCAAGGAGGCACAGGATCAACATATTACAATGTCAAAACAAGGGCAGAGAGGTGCAGGATCAATTTATTGCAATTTTTTAAAGGCTTTTCCTGGAAGTGTCAACCAAGCTCTTCTTCACTTAGGGTGTGTGTGTAAAGTGTGTAAATTTTGATTTTTAAGCCCAGACGTTTGTAGAGAAAAATAAAAAGTGTGTTGTATAACTGTAAATAAACCTGCAGATAACAGTATATGACACTGAAATAACAGAAAATAAATAGCTAATTATGCATTAATCTAAACCCAAGGAGGCGGGCCTCTCAACAACTAGTTTATATGTGGGTAAAAATCTAGGCAAAACACACCAAAATAGCTGATAGATCTAAATTCGGGAGGGACAATGATCTAAAGGTCAGATCTGCTAGAAATAGGTGCAGAAAAACAAAAAAAACTTAGACAAAATATTGTTGTAAATGAGGTGGCGAAAGGCTATATCCTGGAGGGAAGCAGAGGGGACCCTAAAGGAAAACCCAAACAAAACTAAAGGAGGTGTTTTGGATGGATAAATAACCAATCTGAAGTGGATCTGAAGGTAAGATATCAAATCTGAAAAATGGCTAAACACACTGAAATTTCAGACAACCTACAACAGCTAAAACTCTTCCACAAAATGTGGAGGGTACTAAAGCCCTAGGGGGATAGGTTCTCACTTTGTTGAGTAAAACAGAACAAGTACAGGTCCAAAACGAGCAGAGAAGGAGGTCAGACAACCCTAAACAGAGGCCCAGACAAACCTAGAAAACTTTTAGAAAAACTCCAACAAAAATTCCAGGTCGCAGTTTCTAACCTGATTTGTGTAGAGGTCGTAGCTTTTGGCCTATTTTCTAAGCCCTAGAGGTTCAGGTCGCAATTTTTGGCCCAAAAGGTGCAACCTGCACTTCCGGCACTCTCAGGAGCAGGTTTCAGAAGAATGTGTCGTCTCAACTGCGGCTGATGCCAATCACCTGTGCAATAGGTCTGAAAACACATGGAAGTTAGAATTTTTAATTTTTTAGGGTTTTATAGGTTAAAGAAAACATCAAGAAAAGAAAAAACAGGAAGCTAAAGAGAAATCCTAAGGTTTGAAGCAGCTAGATATGCAAGGATCTGAAAAACGATAGAGGTCGTAATCGTAAACCCATGTGGAGTCGCCAATTGTTAGTATGAATCTTAATGGCAAGCGTACAAAAAAGGCTCACTTTAGCCATGCATAAAAAACAACCCTAACAGCAAAGATGGTTTCCAATATCTTTAGATCTGCAATTAGTTGACCAAGATAAATGTTGCAAAATCTAGATCTATGCATTAAATGACATTAAGCAGTAAATAAAAACAAGATTTGCTCCATGCATCCAATAGACAAGACAAGAATATGTTTAAAGAATTATATATTTATGGCACCTAGGAGGAGAACATAGAAGGATGTTACCAGCCCTCCTCAATGGGATGGGTTCTTATAAGTCCTCAGCACTTCAGATCTAAAATCCCTCTCTCTTGATGATGTAGAAAACCCAGGAAAAAAAAAATGGAACTCAAAGGGAGCTCACAAGAAAAATGATAGCAAAATATGAAAATGATGGTGGATCAAAGTCAGACCAAAAGTATAGATCCAGAGTGATCTTTAGGCAATAAAAGGTAGTGAATGAATGGAAAAACCCTCCTATTTATAACAAAATATTGAGTTAGTCTAGATATTGGTGCATAATTAAAATATTATTAACCAAATCAAGATCCAGCTTTTATGGAATATTTTATTATATTTGTTGGATGGAAAAAGAATTTGACTTGGGTCAAATCCTTGTATTTGTAAATAATAAGGTTTAAATAATTATTCCTAGAAAATAATAAATAAGGTTTATCTAATTATTCCTAGAAAATAATAAGATAAATAATGATTTATCTAATTAATTTTCCTATTTTGGGTTAAATATGACCAAGAATATTAAATAACTATTGTTTAACTAATTAGTCCTTGAGGAAAATCAAACAAATGTTGATTTATTTAATATTTCCTCGTGGGGTTTCCTGTTTAGACCATAAAAAACTTAATAAATGTGGTTTACTAAGTTATTTTTCATAGTGAAAGCAATTTTACTTAAGGTAAAATTGGTCTTACATGGTGTACTTAGGTCCATCTAATAGTAACAGGTTAGATGACCAAAAAAACAGTGTAATAGTAAAGGTAAGGCCAATGCCAATACCCTTAAACATGATTCTTAGAAACCTCGTGCTGGTGATGGTTCTCAATGCAAGCCGAAGTACCCTTGTTTGATTTGTGATGAAGAGCACTTCACCAAGGACTGTCCTCGATGGTCCGAAGTGAGTCAGTTTCTCAAAGGCACCCAGGGAACTATGACCATTCTTAAAGAACCTTTCCAATCTTAGTAGACCCAGATAGTAGAGCAACCTCAATCCTCTTCTCCATTTGGCTCTTAGGTGTTCATGATGAACGGTTCTACAGTCGTTTCTATTGCTACTCGA
This sequence comes from Pinus albicaulis, assembly GCA_034641835.2. Taxonomy (NCBI): domain Eukaryota; kingdom Viridiplantae; phylum Streptophyta; class Pinopsida; order Pinales; family Pinaceae; genus Pinus; species Pinus albicaulis. The sequence continues at coordinate 1,264,237,603 of CM076583.1, read as the reverse complement.
TTGAAAGATTATACTGGATCGCATCATGCAGTGGGAAAGGAGATCGTTGATGGTCCTCTTCCTCCGCCTGTTTCTGGCCCTCGTGAGATTTAAAGGCCCAGTGCTGAATCCATTGTACGACCACCTTCCAAAGGTGTACTCCGCAAGTCTTCTTACAATGCCAATGCCCGTGCTGCTCACCATTACAGTATTGTTGAGGATTTGGCTCAGGCGCCTTCTATGATGTTCACTTTAGAAGTACTTCACAGTTGTTCATCTCAACGAAAGGCTTTGTTATTTGCGATTGGTGGGGTTGATTCTGCTGATACTAGCCTTCTCGCTTTCGATTTAGATAATTTCGTTCCACGACTTCCGCATCAGATTGCGCTTATTATCCAAGTTGTTATTAATGGTATTGACATCCATCGAGCAGTTGTGGATGAGGGTGCATCAACTTGTGTCATGGCATCTTCTTGTTGGAAAGCTATTGGTTCTCCAGCCCTAAGTTCATCGCCAAATGCCCTTGAAGCATTTGATAGAAGTGAATCAAAGCCCTTAGGTGTTCTCACTAGTTTACCAATTACTTTGAAAGGGAAGACAGTCAATGTCAAGGTAGAGGCAGTTGATGCCAAACTCAATTATAATATTCTCCTCGGTCGCAGTTGGACTCACGCCATGTTTTTCATTCCATCCACTCTCTTTCATGTTCTGAAATTTCCGCATGAAGGAAACATTGTTACTGTTGATCAATTGTCCTTATTCACCTCTTCTTCCAAGAACAACGTTCCATATGTGGATTAGATTCCTACTCCCTATGCGAGAGTATGGTTGGGTCTTTTCAAGGATCCTTCCCTCATTGGTATTTTTCCCTTACTCCACCAAACATTGTTTAGATCAATATGATCTCTCTGTTTGATGACCCATGGATTATCCCTTCGCCTGAACAAATCGATTCTTTCGGAGATTCGATGTCGTTTAGTCCTATTAAGATTGACTATTGTGAACTCCTTGCGGCTTCAGAAACTTCGTCCTCTGATCATGCTACTTTGAGCATGTCTCTTGATATTTATTCTCAATCCCCCTGGCTTGGTGATTCACATTCGCTCGATCCTTTGAAAGAAGTGTTTCCCTCCGATGAAGCCATTGTGCAAACTATGTCTCTCAAATATCTACCGTGGGATGATGGTCATCATCATTCCTCGTTCATGCCTCGTCTCGAGGCCATGTCTATGTGTCTTGAGCGATTTGCATCTTAGGTTCCTTATCCTCTGCTTCAAATGCCTGTTCTGACACATGACATTTTTTCAGAAGGTAACTTGAGTAATTTTACACAGATGATGCTTATTGACATTTCCGTGAAACCGAGAGTCGTTGAGAACATCCATATCGGGGTCACTTGTTCTTCAGATGAAGTACAAGTTTACACTAGCCTTTTCTGCAAGTTCTGTGATGTCTTTGCATGGTCCTACGAAGAAATTCCTGACATTGATCCTAGTATAGTGGTGCATGAAATTCCTACTTACCCTAGTTTGAAACCTGTTCGCTAGCATCTTGGTCTTGTGCACCCTAGAAAAGCTGCTACCATTAAAGGTGAAGTCGAAAATCTTCTCAAAGCTGGTTTCCTTTATCCAATTCCCTTTACATAATGGGTCTCTAATATTGTTCCTATATATAATAAGCAAGGAACCATTCAGGTCTGTGTTGATTATCGTGATGTCAATTGGGCTTGTCCCAAGGATAATTATCCTACTCCCTTTATTGATCAAATCATTGATGACTATGCTGGGAGTGAGATTTTTCCCTCAAGGATGGTTTTTCTCGTTATAATTAGATTAACATTCTCCTCACTGATCAACATAAGACTACCTTCATCTGTCCTTGGGGTACTTTCACATAAAAGAAGCTCCCTTTTGGCTTAAAAAATGTTGGGGCCACATTTCAGCAAGCGATGTCATATGCTTTTCATGATATTCGTCACATCATTCAGCCTTATCTGGATGACCTTCCAGCTCATTCAGCTAAGCATATGGACCATCCTGACCATCTTCGTTAGATTTTTCTTCGTTGTCGACGCTACAACATTCGGCTTAATCCGCACAAGTGTGCCTTTTGCATTGATTCCAATAGAATATTAGGGTTTATCGTGTCCAAAGATAGAATTTGCCTCAATCTACTCAAGGTTGAGGCTATTATCAATCTCCCCTCTCCCTCCTCATTGCATCAGTTGTAGAGTTTGCAAGGGAAGGCTAATTTTCTACGCCGTTTCATACCTAACTATGCAGAAGTGGCTAAAGGATTCACACGATTATTAAAGCAGGGTGTCCCATTCTGTTGGGATGAGATTGCTCAGAAGTCCTTTAATGCGTTGAAGACGTTGCTTGTCAACGCTCCTGTGCTACATCCTCCAAACTATCATCATAATTTTTCCCTCTACTTAGCCGCCGCTTTCAACACGATTTCCATGCTTCTGGTACAAGACGATGATGACGTCAACAAGCATGTTATCTATTAATTATCTCATAACCTTCTCGATCTTGAGACACACAATGCAGATGTCGAAAATTCAGCGTTAGCTGCGGTTCAGGAACTTCAGTGTTTTCACCATTATATTCTTTTGCGTACTGTGAATGTGATTTATGATTGCAACCCTATGAACCATATATTGTCTCGACAATTGCTGGGGGGAAAATACTCGAAGTGGATTGTCATCCTCCAAGAATTCGATTTGGAATTCACTGTTGCCAAGTCAAAGAAATCATTAGTCTTTGATGATTTGATCTGTTCCCTCCCTTTAGACTCTAATCCATATCGTTATGAGGAATACATTCCAGACGATGTGTTTTTCTTGATTAGCACCCTCAACACTTGGTACGGTGATATCATCGTTTATCTCCAGACTTCTACTTTCAAATCTGAGTTGACGAAGGATGTCGACCAATGCATTTGGCACCAATCGCAACCTTATCGTATAGCCGAAGATACGCTCTATCACGTCGGAGTGGATTCCATACTTCGTCGATGTTTGATTATTGAGGAAGCTAAGAAAGCCCTAAATGATTGTCACAGTGGTGCCTGTGGCAATCACATGTCTGGTTATGCCACTGCATGGAAGATTCTTCATGCTAGTTATTTATGGCCTTCTATCTTCAAGGACTGCATTGTCGCGGTTCCTAAATGTCATGATTTCCAGATCTATCAGCGCAAGATGCGTGCGTGGCCTGTACCTCTTCATCCTGTCATTACAGTTGGTCCCTTTGTGAAGTGGGGTATCAATTTTATGATGTATAACCCTCACTCGACCAGGGGGCATGCTTATATTATCATAGCCATTGACTACTTCACCAAGTCGGCTGAAGCAATGCCTACACTTGCCGCTGACGGTAAGACAACTGCTCAATTCATATTCAATCACATCATTTCTAGGTTTGGTGTCCCTCAAGCCATCGTTACCGATCATGGTTCCCATTTTTAGCATTATATGGTGGCGGAGTTGACTTCTACGCTGGGTCCACGTCACGATAGCCCAACGCTATACTATCCTCAGGCCAATGGCCAGGTTGAAGCCATGAACAAATTTCTTGTCACCATGCTTCAACGTACAATTGGGATCCATAAATCCAATTGGAATCTCATGTTATTTTCATCTCTTTTGGCGTACCAAACCTCAGTTAAGAATGCGACCAGATTCACTCCTTTTCAGTTGGTTTATGGTTTGGAAGCTACTCTTCCGATTGAGTGTGGAATACCTTCGCTAAAGTTGGTTGTTGAATTACTACCGAACACTTCGCCAGAATAAGAGTGTATCCTCTACTTAGAGAGGTTGGATGAAACTCGTCGCTTTGCTGCTCTGGTTATTGAAGCACAGAAGAAATGAGTCAAAGATCATTTTGACCAATCGGTTTCCCCTCGTTCCTTCGTTGAAGGAGACCTCGTCCTCCTATACGACCAAGCTCATGATAATATGGGGGAAGGAAAAATTCAACCCATGTGGCATGGGCCCTACATTATTAAACATGTTTTGTAGAATGGGGCCTATGAGCTCATTGATTACGAAGGTCATCCTCTAGAACATCCCATAAATGGGTTGTATCTCAAAAAATATTATGCATGAGCCATTCATGCATGATTTGTGTACATAGGTGTTGTTTTCATTTTTGTACAAGTTTTGGTTTGGTTTGGTTTATGAGCTTTTTTCCTACTTATTGAGTCTTTCTTATTGTGCAGATGTCTTTTTCCCCCTATGTCGGTTTCATGGATGGTGCTTCCTGTAGTACCAGGAATTTATCTTCAGCAACCTGGGTAATTTATGATCCTACTGCTGAGTTGATATATCTACAAGGTATTCGTCTAGGACGGAATACAAACAATGTTGCTGAGTATAGTGTTGTCCTTGAACTATTAACTGAGGAAATCAACCTCGGCATAGGCGCATTGCTTGTAAATCTAGATTCATAGCTAGTCGTTCTTCAGCTCAATGGTCATTATTCGGTCAGAAACCCTTACATTTTGAGATTTTATTTACATGTTCGTTTGCTGGAAATACATTTTGATTTTATTACATATCAACATATTCCCAGGCGAATGAATGCATTAACTGTTATAGTGGCTAACATTATATTAGATAGATATTTTCATAATCTGTAAAATCATCATCATATGTAAAAGATCCATGTAGGAAAATAGATGTATATATATATATATATATATATATATATATCGAATTTTTGCATTAGTGTGCATCATAAATTCAAAAAATATGTTTGTTTCTGTTACATCCTGAGACATCATGTCTCTCAAAATATGTAGATATAAAACCTAGGTGTCTAATCGGCGTGATGCTCATGGTAGCATGTCATTGCCCGTATGAGCCACCTCAGGACGCGGTGAATTTGGTTTGGCACCCCTGCAGTATGTCTCTGGGAGGCACGGGGAACATCGTTGAATTGTGCATAGTCCGGGACTCCACGTGTGATTCCCTCCAAGTTGCGCATGATCTCCTCCTCCTTGCCTCCCTCGCCATGAGGGTCAAAATCGCGAGGGATTCACCTTGCTATCAGAGACGTGATTGTAGGTCTATCTAGGCCAACATCTGCAAGCACATGGGTTTAACGTCAGAACATACATAATTAAAAAAATCATAACACTCATGAAATTTAAAAATGAGTCTTACCCAAATCTTCATTGCAATCCTCTCCCTCTGGGAGTAGGAGGTCCGGATCACCAATAAAATTTGTACCAGAGTAGGGCCTATCCTCCACGACAATCAATTATCGGCAGAGCGAATCAAAGAACTCTGGTCTCTAGGAAATTTGTTGACCGCCCCTTGCCCTTGTCATTAGAGTTGCCCATCAGGCCATCCATGGTTCCCTCGCTGGTGGTGTCCGAAATCTTACCTCCTGACACTGAAAGATTGGTAGTCGTTCCAAGAAGAACGATACCAGGATAGACCCGTAACCAAATTGCTTCAATTTGGTCTTCTTGTACTTTTTCAACTGGTGTTTCATGTTGATTGTCACGACCTCTTCCCAGTTGTAGATGGTCAGTGTCAAGCAGTCTACAACAAGAAGTAGTTGTGTCTTTTTTGCTTCGTGTGGTGCCTGGGATCCCACATCTCGTGTGATGGTGTGTAGCACTACTTTTAGTGCTAAGTCTGGGATAGTCTAGATATCCACTTTCCCACTTCCTGATCCCTTCCATGCCCCTGGACATACCCTGTCAATCACCATGGACATGTTCTCCATGCAAGGCCGAGTGCCGGTTAGGATTGGTGTTGCTCCCCTCTGCGATAGTCCTATTATGAAGTAGACATCACAAACATCAATCTCAAGTTCCTGATCTCGAAGGATGAAATTTTCATGATTCTCATCCCATATGCTGATCAAATACTGTAATAGCTCTGGTTGAGCTCGGAGACATTATGTCAAGAATAACTTCTTTATTCCATAGTCTCTGATAGCTTCCATGCATCTCTCATTTCCCATGGCAAGCTCATCGTCTTCGCTGCATTCCTGTTCTTTCCATTTGATCACCATTCTGTCGCTTTATACCTGCAAATATGTTCATATGGATGTTATTAGCTGATTTAGAAGCTTGAATTTGTGAAAAATTGGGCCCTTAACTTGCATTTTCAAAAGCTAACATGGTCTGTGTAGTTGGCGTGACTATTTCTAAAACATTCGCGCCAATGGGCACGCCTCAGTTTAGAAAAATGGGCAATAGGCGTGAGTCCATGCCCGAAACGTGTGCCAACCGTCGTGTCCTAAAATTTACATTTTCCTCCTCAGAAATCAAAATTGAGGGTTGCAGGTAATAAAAGAGGACTTAAAATGAAGGGAAGTATGTCAGCTCTTACGTGGAACTGACGGATTCGAGATTGGTCTGTCAAATCGTCTGATATCGTCGTCACAAAATCGCAGAGTAAAATGGGTAACTATTGCTCCACAAGAGGTAAAAAGTGAAAAGCAATTATTTTTACCATTTTTGGAATTTTATAACTTTTCACAACCCTAATTAGATCTTCAGACATATTTTTTGATTATTTTATTATATTATTTCAAGAAATGGGTTTTACATGTATCTCTTGTGCAACGACAAGTTTTCACGCGATAGTGATGAAGTGACGAGTTATATTTTATAATTTTTCGGACTCGGTAAAAACATGAAAAAGTCACTACTAGAGTCACCTTTCAGCTCTTTTCTGACTCTCTAAAATTGAAAATATTGTCAAGATTCTTGTCGTTTTGAACTCGTTAAATGACTGCGAAATGATATCTACCCAGTATACGTTTACCCCTTTTTTGGGCTGGGATGGATTATTTACGAAAAAGGAATACCTTAGCCTATCGCAACTAAGAAGTTCTTTCAGATATTGTTTTCTACCTTTTCAGATCTGAGAGACTATTTAAGAAAAGGGCCATGCTGGAGTTTTCTTTTCCACCTTCTTTTCAAACTCTCTAAACATGAAAAGATGTCAAGTTCTCCCTTTGTCAGACTCGTTAAACCCTAATGACATCGAACTTCGTCACCATGAGGTTACTTGAGTTTCTCCTTCCTAGGGCTCATAAAATGTACTAGATTGGATTTGTCCAAAGGAAAAACTTACATTGCAAGCATATGCTATCCCCTTCAAGCTTGTTTTAAAAAATAATTGGGGTACTTGCCAGAAATGGTGGAGGGAAATGGAACCAGTTTTTAGTTATGTTGGAAGTATTTTGCTCTTGAACATGGCACTTTTTTGCATTCGTGTCGGGTTGGGGACATCTCATTTCGTCATTTTTGCCTCCATGGGTTTGGATACTCTTTTTTTACCTCTCATTTTCTCTTTTCCACATCATCATGACCTCAGATCCCTTGATGTCAAATACTGCCAAATCTAGTGTTGTTTCGCTAATATGTTCAAGAGAAGTTTGCCTCTGCATTTTTTAACCTCCCTCTAATGCTCTGTTGGTCCTGATTTACTATCATCATGTTCCTCTATCGCATGTGGATGTTGTGGGAAACATTATGGTCTTCCTTTGACCAGGTCACTTCCTGTCGACTTCAGCTCATTATCTAGGAATATGATCTAGAGACTCCCTTTCGGTACCTTGGAGCCTGCATGCCTCAATGGTAGGTTCTTCGCATTCGACGCAAGGTCCACACCATTTTCCTTCGATCGAGTGATTCTGCGGGTGTTCGACTTTAGATCACTGTTCACATTCCGTGGATTGTACCTCTCGTATCTTGAGGGCCATTGTAATTATTGGTGGTTTCTCTCGCGTCTGTTAATAGATTTCATCATTGGCTGGTAATCATACAATTTTCTTGCATGTTCGACCTCAGCTCATATATTTGCATGCTTGAATTTGTACTTGTTCAGGTCGAGATGGAGCACAAGACCCTGGGTTTTGTCTGATAAAATCTAGGCTGTAGGTTCTTATAGATTATCATGACTTATTGCATGACTCTTTTGATTGGATGGCTGCAACCATACCTGAGTCTATTTGTTGACCCTTGCTGCTGGATGGCTGCGTCCATACCTCAGATCTCAATTTTTATGTACTCTATTATGAATGGCTACACCCATATCACATGTTCATGTATCAAAGATATCAGTTGTATTTGTAATTTTAGGTTTTCCGACAACGGTGTTTAGTTCTAACTTGTTCTCGTAAAGCATTTCGCCCATCCCTCTCCTTCAGAACTCATGCTTTAGGGGGCATCTGTTACACAACATTTTTTCACTATCCCTACAATCCCCATATCACACATTGGAGGGTCATTATTGTGACTAATAAGAAGTGTCATGCCTTGCAAAGACCATCATTACATCCCTTTACATGAGAGCAATATTCCTTCTGTTGACAATTCTCTGAGCAGAGCTTCAGAAACCCCTATTCTTGCGAGTAGCCAATGTTGCCCTCGCGCCAATGAGGAATATTAACACTGGGCCCCATGCCAGTTGTTGTTCTATCCTAGTTAGCCACAAGCACCGAGCTGTTTATGGAATGTTTTTTAAAAATATAGGTAGAGATTCCACTCTAACAACTTCGAGAATGAGTCATTGGGAGTGGTTGGATTGAATAACCAAAAAATCCCTCCTTTAGTTTATGGTTTCCACTTCTTGTGGGAACCTCCTAAAGGATAGGCCTCCCTTCCACCTTTGTAGGGATCCTAACCTCCTCTGTTTCCTCTATAAAAATAAGCTATCTCTCCTTGCATAAGCTAGTTGAACATGGATAACTAAGTATACTATAGCTAAATTTTTTAAGAGATAGAACAAGAAGGAACCTCGTTGAGAGAGCTTAAGTCCATGCCCTCATCCGGTCCGAATCCCCTGAGAAGTATCTGAGACGCACTTCAACTGAACCCTACTGGTGGAGACTACAATGTCAAAGCTTTTTAATGAAACCCAGGGTTCCCATTTTGCCCTTGTTCAGGTCGAGATGGAGCGCAAGACCCTGGGTTTAATGAAACATTCTTAGCCCTCTTTGACTAGCTATTAGTTATGAATGAAGTTATTATGTCGTATGCTATTCTTGTTTGCTGATCTATGTGCAGGTATCCAAGCATGACTGCAGAAGGATTGTGACTTGCTGAGTCAGGAGTGAGAAGCCACCACCACTACAACCGTGACAACAACAATGGACTCCATGTAGGTTGATCTACCATGTCCTCTTTTCATTCAGTAATTAGGAACCTATACTCTAGCATGTCCCTTTGTTTCTAGACCCACTCTAGGGCTAGAGGGATCGTCTCATCCGCATAGAGGATTTACCTGCTTAACACTCTTATTGTTTCCATTCTTGCAACTAGTGCAAAAGTTTCCTCATAATCTCTTGTTGTTTCTTGTAGCCTTTGACAACAAGTCTAGCCTTGTGCCTTTCAATCCTAACTTTAGCATTTATTTTGGTTTTATAAACCCATTTTACTCTGATTACTTCTTTTCCTTTTGGGAGATCAACTAATTCACATGTGTTATTTTTCTCTATGGCATTCATTTCTTCATCCATAACATCTATCAATTTATTATCTTTTACGGCTTCTTAAAAATGAATAGGATCCTCTACATGACAATATAATGAAAATAAAAATTTCATACCTTCAGTTTCTACCTCTTTCTCATAGATTTCATTTAGACTTCTGAATTTGGTTCCTCTTTCACTTGCTGAACTTGTGCTTGTAGAAGCACTCAAATCTACTCCTTGTGATGTGCTTGGAGAAGCACTATCATCACTTCTCAAGGGTGTTCTCATACTTGCTTGTGGGGTCCCTTGATGTCCTTGTGTTGGTGGAGGTGGTGCTGCTAATGAGGGATGTCTTTCAGCCATTTCTTCCTCATCTTAATCATGAGACAAACAACTTTTTACGTTCATTGTTTTCTCAATGCTTCCATCCCAAGCTTGTTCCTCAATAAATTGTACATCTCTGCTTATCATAAATTTCTTGGTGGATGGGTTATACAATCTGTATGCTTTTGATTCATCACTGTATCCAAAAAATATGCACTTCTCCCCCTTACTGTCTAAATTCTTCCTTAGCTGATCCAGAATGTGTGCATAAGCCACACAACCAAAAACTCTCATGTGGGTGACATTGTTTTATGTCACTCCATGCTTCTTCTGGAACTCTTTTCAGAACACTCTTTGTTGGGCATATATTCAAGATATATGTTGCAAAATGTACAACTTTATCCCAATATTCATTTGGCAAATGTTTTTCCTTCAACATGCTTCTTACCATATCCATGATGGTTCTCTTTTTCCTTTCAACAAATCCATTTTTCTGCGGTGGATACCTTGCTATAATTTGTTTATGAATTCTATTTTCTCTCAAAAATGCAAAAATTATTTGGAGATATATTCTCCTCCTCTATCAGTTCTTAAGACCTTAATATGCTGCCCACTTTAATTCTCAACAAGAGCCTTAAAGTAGCAGAATTTCTCAAACACTTCACTCTTCAACTTCAAGAAATAAACCCATGTTTTTCTTGTGTAATCATCAATGAAGGTTAGCATATAGTGGCTCCCTGCTAATGATAGTGTTTGCATTGGTCCACACAAATCAGAATGGACTATTTCTAAGGGTTTCTTTGCTCTTATGCTCTTTCCTGATGGAAAGCTTTCTCTGTTTTGTTTTCCCAAGATGCAGCCTTCACAAAGGTTGTTTGGATTTTCAATCAATGGTAATCCCTTTACCATTCCTTTCCTATGCAACAAATTCAGACCTCCAAAGTCGAGATGTCAAAATCTCAATTGCCATAACCAATTTTCATCCTTGGCTTCTGTTGGAGTAGGGTCTCCCAAAGGCTATGAATTTTGTCCATTTTTGTATAATTTTGTATTGTTTAGTCTAACGTAGGGGTTTTTTGGTGGGTAAAAGCCCCTAACGCATTGTAAATGGGTAAAAGGTAAACCAAGAGTCTGCAAACCACGGTTTGTGTACCATTGGATGCGTAGCCTAAATCACTATAAGTAGATGAACCTTTTTGAGTCATAGGTAGGAATGAATAGAGATTGATGTGAAGTATGAATTGTTAGACCTATGGTAGGGTTTTTTGAGTTAGGACTCCTGTTGGCTGTGTGTGCAGAGATCCTCTGTCCTACCGTGTGCGGACCCTGCAAGCTATGTGCGCAGGTGGTAATTTGGGAATGTAAGAGGATCTTAGGTAATGATATATATGTGTGGAAGTATAGTGGGATGTTATCTGGATCTATCCTATTATGGTTGATGCTAACTTGAGTTATATGATTACGTATCTACTAGTAGCTGTGAACTGTCTGTGTTTAAGGTACATGTATCTGTGATCTGTTACTCTGCTGTGATTATACTGTTATGTGATTATAGCTGATAACATGCACATGGATGCGAAGCTGTTAATTATAATTGATAATATGTATTCTGGTTATTTATAGATCTAATAGTTACGGACCGACTTGAAATACCTGCTCTCTCCTAGGGTGCAGAAACCTAGTTCCAACACCCTCCCATACTGCTTCGGGTGATACTTTAGCTTGCGCAAGTACGTCACTGTTGAAAGGGATAGTAGTATAGGGGTTTGTTGGCAAACCTTAACCTCTGAACCTTGGTCAGGACCCCTCGAGCCAAAAAATGGTTCTGCTGCTGGGACTGGGAGCATTTTGAGAGAGATCGGGTAATGCCAAGGCCATATTGGAAACCTGAGAGAAAAGAAATCGATGAATGGTTTGAAAAACAAGTTCAGGAATTTGTAGTAAAAGAAAATCACAGTAAAAAGTTGACCACAAAGGAGTGGAAGAATAAGTATATTTTCACAGAGATCTATGAGATTTTCTTTGTAACAATTGCGATCAAACTTCAGGAGTGGCTCGCAAGGCTTGTCAAGTTTTAGAAGTGTTGGAAAGATGAACGGGTCACGCAGTGGACCCCAGAGTGTATCCTGCAGTTAGAAAAGACCGACAATACCATTACTCGCAAGGTAGATCACTGGGTGGACAGTGTGATAAGAGGATTTGTGACAAAATTTGTAGTCGATCAATTTGTATCCTACTCAGATGCAGAGCGGAGGTTATTCAAGGGTTTCCGGGGTAAGTTTTTGAAAAAATTTCCATTACTAATTAAGATATTTTTGAGTGAAAAAATCATTTTTTGTAGCCATACGGAGTGAATGAGCTCCGACCAGAGTGAGGGCACAACACACAATGGTAAGTACTACATAACTAACCAAGAGGGGGATCGATCTATCTATAGTCCAGTAAGGAATTTTGTTGCACATAGCCCTCCATTGATGTCACCTTCGAACCCTCATAGGGGTAAAAACTCACCTCCACCCCCACCATATGACGATATGGCCGCACACATGAAGTTACCTACCTTCAAAGGCATGGGTGATGAGGACATGGATCGGTTTTGGTTTGTTGCAGGATCGGTATGGACTGCACAGAACGTAGCAAGCGATGTGGTGAAACAGGCACAATTATCCCTTTCTTTTGAGGGGAGAGCCCTGGACTGATACATGGGATACATTGACCAACATGCGAATGCGACTATTGAGGAGACTAAGAATGCATTAAAGCAGCAGTTCAAGAAACCTGAGTCCTACTCTCATATAGTAAACAACCTGAAAGATATCAAGCAAGGACCATCTAAGTCCGTATGGGAAGAATATCAACGATTAAAGAAAGTAATCAGGGAAGGGGGATTCCAGTATGACGACAGGAAACACACGGAATGGTTCATTGCTATGTTACTGCCCCACCTGCGCATATCGATGGGTCATCAAGCCATTGAAATGCATGAGAAGGCCTTGGAGGTTGCCATGAAACTGGAAGCTACGACAAGAGATGATACCCAGTTAGGAGTACAATAGATACAAGGTCAACTAGAGGCAATGCCCATGGAGATCCAAAATTTGCGAAAAGAACGAGGGACGGAGGCCAACCCCGAAAGATGGTGCATATGATGCAAGGTGAATGGACACACCAAAGGTAATTTTCCGCTGCTTGTAAACTATATGCAGGCTAGGGGACCCAGCCCACTTCACCCTAGGGAAGCTATGGGACCAAGTGGGTCGGCGCTATGGTGCGATGACTACCACATTGCTGGGTTTCATGATGCCAACCACTACCCCCACCTCACTGCATATGTCCCATAATTAAAGCAACAATGGTGTGCATTTTGTAGGTCTGTAGGGCACGATGAGAAAAACTGTTGAACGTATGATCTGATGATCAACCGGGGAAACCTATATAGGGTGCAGTCGAACCTCGCATCACCTATATCCCTCGCAGGTATAGGAGGCTCCCTAGCCAGGGGCAGGGGAGGGGGATGAGGGGGAAGCGCAAGTAGGGGTAGAGGCCAACTCATCTGCTATAATTGCAGGAAAGAAGGTCACTTTGCGAGGGACTGCACAAACCCAACTCGACAGTCCTATAGATATTGCAGATAGTTGGACCATGTGATCAAGGACTACCCAATTCTGATGGCCAAGGTATAGGAAAAGCAGCAGACTCCTACACAGAATATACAACGGGTTAAGGCGGAACCTCGTGAGGAGGGGCTGAGCATTAATGTGATAACACATAGCGGTATGACCACTGAGGGGTTGGCGAAAAGAGCCGAGACGAAGTCTCTGACCTGAAAAGCAGCTACTAAGTCGAAAGGCATGGGCTTACAGAAGGAGAAGGAGACTGTTGTCTCAGCTCAACAAGAATGTACTCAAGACGAAACATCTGCTCCAAATAGTAGAATTGAAGATGAGGTCAAACCATTCTTGCAGGCATGCATGAAGCTGTTGTGCAATCAGCGGGCTGTCGAAAACCTCCAGGCCCTACTCAATGGTTGCATAAGAAAAGCAGACTCAGTCATGAAGATTAAGGATGTGCATAAACTTTATGAGCAGAAGAGACACACTGGCTGAGAGATGTGATTAACTACACAGATTGATGATTATAAAATGGACCAGGTAATTCTAGACTGAGGATCAGATGCGAATGTACTACCTAAACAGTCTTGGCAACGAATGGGGGAACCTAAATTGGAATGGTCTACTATCCATCTGCACATGTCTAATCAACAAAAGATCACACCATGAGGAATATTTTCAAAAATTGTAGTAGATATCGTTGGAGTTAAGGTACGACCTGAATTTGAAGTCATTCAGATTGTAGAAGATGTGGACCCTTACCCATCACTCCTAGGATTGGATTGGGCCATTGATATGGGTGGAAATATCAACTTGAAGAAATGAAGCATGGCATTTGAAAGTGAGGGAACACGGGTGATCGCACCACTAGACCCTGTAGAAGGAGTAAGGTATATCGAGCCAGCGCATGAGGAAGAAGAGGTGGATCACATCTATGATTTAACTGCGAAGGATGAACACTAGATCAACCCTATGGCTGACGGTGTGCCTAGCTGGGAAAAGGACAACGAACGCGTCTCCGACTCTGACGAGAAAATAGAAAATTGGCAAAACCGACTGCATGATATCTCTACACTACACTACCTACGAATTACCAGGAACTCTCGGTATATATCTTCCGAGGTAAGAGAATTACCCTTCTTTGATGGTTCCGGTAGTATAAAGGAATTTTTTGGATCTTCGAAGCTGAGGTTCCCAACGAACAAAGACTATGGGCCCTTAATCTGGCTGTGGGCACAATGCCTACGAAATGGTGGGACACACATAAGGGGGCGTTCCAGGAATGGGAGGAATGTCAGGATATGATGGTACTACAATTTGAACCTCTGACCAACGTGCGTGTCAAGATATTCCAGGGTCCAAGGGATCCACGCGAACATTTTTTTGCTTGGATGAAGCAATGGTGCAATTGTACTACAGAAGAATGGGTTCACTTGTTTATTCATGCCTTGGGACAATTCCTGCTGCATGGTACCTCAATGTGGAGCTACATAAGCACACTCGGCAGTGGGAGACTTTAAAATATGAATTTGTGGGGACATTTGGGCTAACGGGAGGGTTGGAGGTGCTTTAGGAAGCTCTGAAAACTCTCGATGCCTTTGTATTTAATGAATCCAGCCCCGACACAATAAGAGGAAGCCCCATATGGGAAGTGCAGACACAGGATATTTTCGAATGCCACAAGGCCACCATAGAATATTGGGATGTAGATCAGCACGAGGTCTCAATTATAGAATCAAGGGGCAATAGCATAGTTGCAGGACCTCTGATACATGTGGTGGGTAGTACGAAACCTCTCAAACCATGAAGCACTAATACGGAAGTACAACTCATGCTGGCTACAATTGGGAACTACTGGGATGATGAGATAGTAGGCAAGATTGTGAAACTACTCATGGAGTATCAAGGCTGGTGTTTAGCCAAGTGTTTGGAGCCTAAGGAGGTCACGAGTGACTTAGACGGTATAAATATCACTCTGAAATCAAATGCACAACCGGTAGAAAAACGGCCTAATGAAATGGAGAAGGTTGAGGAGGAGATCGATAATACGCTCATCGAACCGGTCAAACGATCGAACTGGGTAAGGCCTACAACTAAGAAGCTGTTGCGTTTGATCCTTGGATATATGGGCTACTACAGAAAATTTAGTCAGGGATAGGCACTGATCACTGCACCTCTGAAGATGCTGCTTAAGAAAGATGTTTCTCTCATTTGGGATGACACGTGCTAGAAGCTATTTGAGCTACTCAGGAAGGAAATGGTCTCTGCACCTATTCTCACTTCCCCCGATCGAGAAACCGTATTTCATGATGATACTTCAGGGGTTGCCCTAGAAGCGGCCCATGCGCAGCATGGCACCAGAGACAGTGCTCACCCAATCAAAGGTGCTAGTCAGATAGTCTCGGGTGTGAAGCGCGATTATGCCACCACGGAGAAGGAAGGGTTGGCCCTGACCTATGCATTGTAGAAGTATCAACACAGTCCATTAGGAGGTCACTTTAAAATGATTACCGATCATTCAGCTTTAAAGAATCCGGGGAATAAGCCTGTGTTGGGGGGAAAAGTCTGTAGGTGGCTGTTACTGTTTCAAGAATACAATGTTGAAATCATCAGTAGGGGAAAAAGCACTTATCTCGAATTAAGACGGGTGAAGGCCCCACTAGTTGGAGGAAAGGATTGCCTGCTGTGTAGCTGTTCGCCAAAAAGGTCGTGGATGCGTGCTTCACTAAAATCTCTCCATTCCTGACCATAGGCATGGCACTTACTAAATATTTGGTACAACACAAGAAGGTGTGGGTTCACCAAGTGGCAGATATTACCATTATCGTAGCTCATGAAGTGTTGCACAGAGATGATCTGCAGCATGAAAACCACTCTCTCTTGGTAGAAGCCCACGAAGGCATAACAGGAGGTCACTACGTAGGAAAGATGACGACACAAATGATCTTGCGGGCTAGGCTATGGAAATGCAGAATTTTAGTTGGAAGAAATCACATCATAATGAAGTCGGTGTGCTGGGAATGCAGGAGGGTTACTCGAAGTGTAGGGGTGCACTGGGATCACAGGGGTACACTGAGCGCACCCCGAATGCGAAAACTAGCCATTGAAACAGTCACATCGGGTAAAAAGAAAAAAATTACCATTGGATGGGGAGGGCGACCGGCATTTAATGCAGCAATTATGGGAGATTTTTTACTGTTTACTTGATGGTAAGTCCTGCATGCCATCTACCCTACCATTGGGCGATCATCAAGGCTATAAAACAGGTGAGCTAGATCAGACACGGGTTTCATATTGCTTGAATAGCTTGTACTTGGCTTGGTTGTCTTAGACGAAGTTGTGCTGTAAGAAATTTTGTGCCTATAGCATCTCTTTCATGTCTGAGCATCCTGCTCCCTCTGACTGTCGCAATCCTGAGTTTATATTTCACACCAGGATGATGACCACAAATCCTGTCGAACTCTCAGAGCCAGTGACCTCGACAGAACGAGACACTGAGGAAGTGGTGGAGGTCAAATCCAAAGTCGAGGAGGTCCTCTCCACACCCAACCCTACCACAAGGAAAGGAAAAGAAAAATCACAGGGCTCAAGAAAGTCCCTGAAACCTACTAAATGGGCCACCGAAAAGCCCCGTACTTCCCAACGAAATGTGAAATCCTCACGGGTTGCTCCGGAGGAGGCCCAACCCGCCGAGCCAATCAATTGGATGCACCCCATCATTCGACCATGCAGGACATCGATGAGCACACCAAAGAACTTTGATGGATTGATCACCTACCTTCAAATGCCGCTAACCCCGGGGGAGGTTCCTGTCATAGGTGAACCTTTTGGATGACTTCATGAAGTTAAGTTCAACGATCATGATTTGGCCAACTTCGAGGCCTTCCCTGAGCTAACACTCGTGTTATACCTTGATACAGTTCATAGCACCGATGGGGTCAAAGTTGTCCCCCAACGCTGGGTATGTAGTTTGGCTGGGTCGAGACTCCTAAATCTGCTCAGGATGCCCCACTTTGGACACTACAATGTCACAGATCAGCTTGCATGACAATTTCTTGCGCTGATTCATGATGGATGCCTATGGATCTAGGATAGGATCCCCATTGATGTTGTGCTAGATCATTGGATTACTGGTCTCCCCATGAGTGAACCGAACCCCCTGGAGCGCGTGGGTAAGAAATATGAAGGGGAGACTACGGAGTACGTGCGCCAAAAGTATCATGTGGACCGCAATACTTGAGGGTTTATCATCAAGACTATTAGTGACCAAGGTACGCAGTTGGGCACCATGTTGTTGGCATGTAAAATTATGAGGAAGTGTCAGGTCACCTCCATTCCAGCCTACGTAATTTGGTTAGCCGGTCAATGCAGGAAAGGGGTATGTTTTAATTGGGCACAGGATTTGTGTGATGAGTTTCTAACTAATGTTCACGAGTCCCAGGAGTAAGGCCGTGCCTTTTGTTACTCTTGGTTGTTGTTCCTTATAGAATTGGTTTCCTGGGAAGCTCCTGTGAAGTCAGTCCTCCCTGAGATTACCCTGGACATGTGCAAAGGGGCTCGCTATGCACACTTATAGGATTCCACGGATGCGCAATGGCTCGAGGACAACTAGGTCTTATGGGTCCTCTTTTAGAGTAGCATTTCTGCCGCTATTAAATCCCAACCACAGTTTTTCCCTGTCGTGTACAAAAGATACAAGGTAATTGCCACGTTTCAGGTCACTCTGTACAATGTTCAAATCAGGGCGCACAAGGATAAAGCTTGGACTTCACTTCCTTATATGGTGATGGATGAAGAAACCGACAACGTCATTGCACTCTGGCCCCCTAACTGGAAAATTGACTTCAAAACTGGCGCGAAGGGTGTTGGACACACCAGCACATCCCAAGTCACCCCCTATCGTCATCCCAGATATCATAGGTACGCCCAAGAGTCCCAGACAAGACACCGGTGCAGCCACCCAAAATGATGCGTAGCAAAAGAAGGACGTCGAGACAAAAACCCAGACAGATTCACGGACCGACTTGGGTACAGAAGGTCTGGATGCAAGCAGACATGCCTCCCCCCGTGGCATGAAGCGAACAAGTGATCCTGTCAATACGCCCTGCAAAAAGCAGCGATCTCAACTTGTAGAACGAGAGGAAATAGTCACCTTGACTGACGGAGACCTGGAACAAATTGCAGATGCAATCACTCTAGCCACAGAGGACCGATGGGTCACCTTATAAGAGCAGCAGCGGGCCACGGTTGACACAATTCAGGCTAAGCTCTGAGCACTACAATTAAACACTGACACATTGTATATTAGTATGACTCAGGTATGGCCACCCTCAGGCACTAGTGGCACAGCACTAGATACAGATAACAGTCGCCTCTGTTCTCTCCTTGGCGCAACCTTGGTGTTTAGTCCCCCCGACTTGGGACTCCAAGTTCAGGCCAGAATAGAAGTCTAGCTAAACTTAGCTAGGCTCCCTCATGAGGCCTTGCAAGGTCTCCACACCTCTGTATTTTAGGAAATTCACCATCACGACCAACAAGTGCACCATCAGCTCGATGTAGCTAAATAAACAGTCGATGCCAAAAACGCTGAGGTGTGCTTTGCCACCACGAAGCACATAGATATCGAAAACACGATTCACTGCCTTTGCGCAGATGTTCGCACAGAGATCCTAGCCTCCCGCCACTCCTAAGGAAAAGGTAGAAATACTAGTTGCATCACTCAAGGCCTCCTAGGAATAATTTTAGGTCGTCAAGACATGCATGTAGCAGCATATTGCAGATCTGCAGGCTAAGCTGCAACCCGAAACACCTCCGGAAGTCCGGGCCCAGCGAACTGCCTTGGTCACCATGGCTACGAATGTCATCATAAGGCAAATCGTGTAGGGATCCCAACTACTGGAGATCACCATGCAACTATGGACTAAGGTCTAGCGCACCCCGATCTTGCGAGGAATAAACCAGGACCTGCAGAAAAAAAGAAGAAGAGTTCGAGACAATCGAAGCCACCCTACCCACTTTGGTGGCTACTCAGTGCTTGCAATGACTGCATACCAACTAAGCACTCCAAGCTGATATTGATGACCTTCGCCAAAAGAAGAAGATCCTCGGTGATCTTCTAAAGCCTTGGGCTGACCAAGCCCTCAAACTTTCGTAGGATGTCGATGTTGCAAAGAAGCTAAACCAAAATCTGGAAAGTATCACCACCACGACAGAAGGCCCAATTTTAGAAAAACTGGTTGAAATTGCACAAAATGTTGCTGTCCAAAGTGAAGGCATGTTTCCGCCGTTAGCCGAGGCGATCTGATCATTGCAAGCACAGGATGAGGCCCCACCAACACAGTGACTTGGGACGAGTCACAAGATTGCATTGGGGGACTGTTGGAGTAGGGTCTCCCAAAGGCTATGAATTTTTTCCATTTTTTTATAATTTTATATTGTTTAGTCTAAAATAGGGGTTTTGGGGTGGGTCAAAGTCCCTAATGCATTGTAAATGGGTCAAGGGTAGACCAAGAGTCTGCAAACCATAGTTTGTGGACCATTGGATGCATAAGCTAAATCCCTATAAGTAGATGAACCTTTTTGAGTCAAAGGTAGGAATGAATAGAGATTGATGCGAAGTACGAATTGTTAGATCTATGGTAGGGTTGTTTAGGTTAGCACTCTTGCTGTTTGTGTGCACAGAGATCCTCTGTCCTGCTATGTGTGGACCCTGCTGGTTGTGTGTGCAAGTGGTAATTTGGGAATGTAAGAGGGTTTTGGGTAATGATATATATGTGCGGAAGTATTGTGGATATCATATGTTATCTGGATCTGTCATGTTATGGTTGGTGTGAACTTGAGTTATATGATTACGTATCTTCTAGTAGCTACGAACTGTCTATGTTTATGGTACATGTATCTATGATCTGTTACCCTACTGCGATTATATTGTTATGTGATTATAGTTGATAATACACACGTGGATGTGAACCTGTTAATTAGATCTGATAAGTTGTATTCTGGTTATTTATTGACACCCTTACAACCGGCCTCTTGTGTATAAGATATGATAGTTATGGGCAGCTGACTTGCTCTCTCCGAGTGCGCAGCTTGGTTCAACCCACCCTCCACATCTTTGCGGGTGAGACTTTGGCTGCACAAGCAAAGAAGGTCCTTTAGAAAGGACTATTAGTATAGGGGTTTGTTGGCAAACCTTAACCTCCGAACTGAGTCCACACACGACCCCTTGAGCCAATAGCTTCTCTTTTGGAATGTCTCTCGTCCTCATTGGATGCCATTACGACTCTTTCTTGAAATACACTCTCATATTGAGGAAACATTCACAGTTTCTTGTCATATTCAATTGTGAAATGCATTGCTTGCTTGCTGGTTTATCCATGATGGTGCATACATCATCCTCAAAGAAAACATTGTACTCTTTCTGAATGAGATGTCCTTTGCTCAACAGATTACACTTCATACCAGGCACATAGTAAACATCTGATATAGATCTCCTTTCTCCTTTCTTTGTTAAAACACTCACTCTGTCTTTTCCCATGACAAAGACCTTACTGTCTACCCTCAATGTAACTTGGGACTTTACATTTTCATCAATCATGGAAAACATAGAAATGTTTCCATTCATATGGTTTCTACATCCTAAATCTAGAAACCATATATCTTCATTCTTTTCTTAAGCCATATTACATGCTAAAAACAAATTCTCTTGACTGATATTTTCTTTTGTAAACTTTGCACTAGGTCTACTACCCATGTCACTCTGTTTCTTCCTAAATTCGTTGGCATAATGGCCATACTTCTTACAGTAATGACATTTGACTTGGGATTTTTCATACCTTTGTCCATGAGCTTGATTTTTTCCACCTTGTTGGCTGTTGCCTTGGCCTTGGTTCTGATTTTGATTGCTGCCCCTTCCACTAGTATTTGCAGGGTTGTTTCTTCCTCCTCTGTTTTGGCTTTTGCCTCTTCCTTTTCCTCTATAGTTTCCTTTTCCTTGACCTCTTCCTCTTCCAAAGGAAATTTGGGTCCTGAAGGCATGCTCCAAAGACGAGTTTGATGTTCTACCCAATCTTTGTTCATGTGTCATCAATGATACATGAAGCTCATCAACTGTAAACTTTGAGAGATCTTTTGTCTCTTCAATGGTTGTGACTATCACATCAAATCTTGAGGGTAAGCTCCTCAACACTTTCTCCACTATTCTTCTCACTTCTACTGTCTCTCCATGAGATCTCATTTGGGTGACCAACCCAATCAACACTATGAAGAATGAGTTTTTTGTATCAGACTCTTTCATGCAAATAACTTCAAAATATCTTCTCATTAATTGAAGCTTTGTTGTCTTTACCTTCTCCATACCTTGGTAGGCTATCTGGAGAATTTATCATGCATCCTTGGACCTCTTGGCTGCTGCAATCCTTGGAAATACACTTTCATGCACTTCTTGATAGATATAGAAGAGGGATTTTGAGTCCTTCTTCCTATTACTCTTCAGAAAATCCTTCATTGCATGTGTTAAGGCATTATATGCTTGTTCATCTACTGGTTCTTCTAAACCATCTTAAACTAACTCCCATAAATATTGAGAGGAAAACAAGGCTCTCATTGTAATTTCCCAATAGTCATAGTTCTTCCCATTAAACTATGGGAGTTGAGTATTTCCTATACTCGTGCTTGTGTTGGCTCTACACTATTGTAGCTTCTTGAACTATGCTAAAACCTTGACTTTGTTTCTCAAATAAAATTTCTCATTGCTAAGGAAATAACTTTATCTTCAGGGAGCTTCTCTGGTACACTTTTAAAACAAACACAAAAATCTATTTTGTAAATACCTTGTTTTGTTGAGCCCACAGCGCTGTGGTCAAAGAGTTTGCAACAACTCCTTCTTCCTTCGGCTTATTTGGCAAAATGCAAAGAGCACAGGACTAGCTCACGATACCATGTTGGAATTTCCTAAATATTCAAAACACACATAGGAAATAAATTCTCCCTCTTTTAAACACAGAGATTGTAATAAAACAATATGGACAGAGATGCATGAAAAACACTATTTCATTAAAAATAAAATTGTTACAACAATGAAGTTTGCCTCATAACTGTTTTTGTGGTTTACAAAAAAAAATTATGTTGCTTGCATACTACAAACGTAGTGCTTTAAAAAAAAACTATGTTTTTGCTCTCTGTCTCCTTTAAAAAAAAAAAATAGTCTCACTGTCTTTTGTTTCTACCTACGTGCATTAAAAAGAAATTACCCTTTTATACAATGCACTTTACCTTTCCTTTTAATGTTTATATATATTGTAAATATTTATATTTACAATATATATATATATTACAAAATATATATAATCCCAATTCTAAAGCTTATAAATAAAATATACGTCGCGACATATAAACCAAACATAAAACATAACACCTTTTAACTAAGGTTTAAAACCTTACATAAATTAAATTCCGCGGATTTCAAATGTTAGAATGAAAAACGGTTTTATGGGCTTATCACATCCATTGAAAGCCATGCTGACTGTGCATTGAGAACTTTTGAATGAGCTTTCATTGGCTAGATGGCTCTTACGTGGCGGACTTCAAAGATTTTATCAAAAACTGTTAAAGAGCTTATTGCATCCAATTTTAGTGTTAGTGACGTCGGATTAAATCTGTGTGATACGCACAGGATTGGTCGAGTGGTATTGATGTGGAGTGGTGTGGGGACCATATGAATGGCGTGGGTGCATTCAAAACAAATGAAAATGGTTGTAAGTCAAATAGTGGTTGGTGAATTTCTTCATGCGGTAGATGCTAACATTTAAATGGAGGGATGGCGCCACGGTTTTCACTGCAAAACATCCTACATACTTTAACCAAAAAAAATGTGTTTATAGCGTTTTACAATCCAGATTGAATACATCATAGAGTGAAATTTTAAGCAAAAAAATTGCTATCCTCCGGCATTAAATCAAAAACTGAATTTTGTGTCCTCTGAACTTTCTGATCAGCGATTGGAACTAAAATTTCCAACACATCATTCATTATTAATAATACAAAGCCGACATTCATCTGGGGGACAGCAGGTTTTTTTTGGTGTACATGCACATATATTTATGACTCACTTCAACTCTATATATTGCATGCAATGTGCACACGTCTTTAGCCCCCTAGTTAACTCGAGTACGCAATATTCAAAATTTGTACAAAAAATTAGAATATTAAATTTCTTGATTTCACTTAGGAGTTAAATAATTGGCTGAGGAGGCCCATACATAATAAAAACATGGATAAAATCCATTTTCGTATGAAAAGGGATCATCAGTGGAGTTGGATTTCACACCCTCATGTGTGAAAGAGGACATTTGGATGAAGACAAGGTCAAGTTTGACAAAGTCAAACAACGCAGAGATAGGAGGTGGAGATCATCTTGTGGGACAACACAGTGAAAGAGGAGGGAATTTTACTTGATGGAGAAAACCATAATAAGTGGGACCCATGGAGAGGGAGCTTACATTTTTTTAAAAGGATGGCAAGGAAGCCATTGTTATTCATGCTTATGATTATTGATTTCTTGTCTGCTTAGACTATTTGTAGTCTCCTGTTGTTTAGCAGAGTTGTAGTGCTGTTTAGCACAAGGAATTCCTATTTATGATTCCATCTTCTTCTTGAGAGGCCTCTTGAGGGATTTCACTTTATCTCTCCACATTCAGGCTCAAGGCAAAGCCACCTCCTTCAGCTACAACGTTATTTATGCTGAAGTATAACGTTGTGTTGCAGGGTGTTGCGGTGGAGGTTCCCGACACCATTCCTTGGCTTATTTTTCAAGGAGGAAGCCTTCTTCCCTCACAGGAAGATCGGTAATGAAGGTTTCGAGAGCATATTTTAGATCTTGGCACTTGTGCTTACTTTCTATTCCACCTACGGTGTAGTTTCCCTCGGTGATTGTGTTGACACCGTACGGGTTTGCAGTGTTGATTGGAGGGTGAGATATTAGGTGGGCAGATCGGCCTTTCACTTGGAAGATCCATTGGAGGAGGTCTTTCATCCGTACGACATCTTCATCCTTCTCAGCTATTTCCGAGTCTTGAGTTGCGGTTGTTGTTAGTAGATCTCCAGTTAAAATTTAAAACCTCACCCATTCTTGCTGTGAAACAACACTAACAACAGAAATGACTGCTAATATCTTCAGATCTGTAGTTAGATGATCAAGAAAAATGCTGCAAAAATCTAGATCTGTGCATTAGAAGACATTAAATAGTAGAAAAATAAGATTTACTCCATAGATCCAATAGACAAGACAAGAATATATCCAATGAAATTTTTATTAATGGCACCTAGGAGGAAAACACAAGAGGGTGTTCCCTGTTCTCCTCGATGGGATGGGTTCTTGTAAGTCCTCAACACTTCAGATTTAGAATTCCTCTCTCTTGATGGTGTAGTAAACCCAGGAAAAAATGGAAAAATATGGCTATGATATTGGATAAATAGCCAGACCAAGAGTTGAGATCCAGAGTGATCTTTAGGCAACAAAAGGTGACAAATGAATGGGAAAACCCTTCTATTTATAACAAAATATTGAGTTAGTCTAGAGATTGGTGCATAATTAAAATATTATTAGCCAAATCTAGATCCAACTTACATGGAACATTTTATTATTTTTGGTGGAGGGAAAAGGAATTTAAATTTGGTCAAATCCCTTTATTTAGAATTAATAAATAAATAAATGATTTATTTATTATTTCAAGAATGTGGTTAAAGAATAATTAAAAAATAAATGATTTATTTATCATTTTAAGGATGTGGTTGAGTAATAATCAAATAAAAAATGATTTATTTAATCATTTAAGGGTGAATTAGTCATATTTAACAAAGAATATTATTTAAATAAGATTTAAACAATTATTTTTTAGAAAATAATAAGATAAATAATGATTTATCTAATTAATTTCTTTGTTTTGGGTTAAATATAACCAGAAATATTAATTAAACTACTGTTTAACTAATTATTTCTTGAGGAAAATCAAAGAAATATATATTTATTTAATATTTCCTTATGGGGTTTCTTGTTTAGACCATAAACAACTTAATAAAGGTGATTTACTAAGTTATTTTCATAGTGAAAGAAATTTTACTTGGGGTAACATTGGTCTTACTTGGTGTGCTTGGGTCCATCTAATGATAATAGTTTAGATGACCAAAAAATGGTGTAACAGATTTCCCCCCATCATGTGAGCGTTAGGAGCTAATCGTATGACGGAAGTACGTTCTAATAACTCAATCACTAGACAATCAAGGGGAATTCAAAGAGAGAGGATTGTAAGGTAGACCAAAGTGCTGAAGGAATTAGACCCTGAGGAGGTGACTTGCAGGTGCGACAAGTCTTTTTGATGAGTGAGTACTTGCTATAGGCGGCGGGGGAGGCATACCTATGCCCGCCGAGGCAATAGTACAAACAATAAGGTGCCCAAAAAACCACGGAACGCAATAATAAAGAATATGTTGGCATAAACATGAGCCAGATAAACAACACAATAATGAATCCCACATACATATTGTGCTTGGGATAACAGCCAGGACTTTGTACACTAATATCTGGGTACATGAGATATAAATACAACCTAAATGCCCCTGAAAACAGGAAATGGCTCTAAAATCTGACTGATACATGCAAACAAAAAGGTGCTACAAGCGGCTGAGGCGAACATCATCAAATGTATGGAGTTGCATCGAAGGCTGTAATGAAGATGTCATCTGAGTGTGTGGGGGGCTACCTGTAGGGCCACCCCCTCATGAGGATTGAGACATCTCACACACACCTAAGAATCATCAATGTCAACTGTTGCATCACCGAACCATCAAGTATATAGATCTCGATCATGCTGAAAGGAGCTGGAGATGAGAAGCAATCAAATCAAAAGGAAATTTTGAGTTCCTTTGCCTGATCCGAGGTACCGAACAAAAGTGGAAGCTGGAACCAAGGTACACCGCCCTCTAGACCTATCTTCTGGAATGAATGAGCTGATGTTGGCAGAAGGAGGTCTACCATAGGTGAGGTGATAAGGGATCTTCAACTAAGGCACGAGGGGAAATAGTAGAGTGACTGATAGACTGACACTAATGATTATGATAAAATGAGGGGAAATGAGTAGCGAACGGACGACTTCCCTTGTTAGAGCATAAATGGCATGGATGACCTGGCAACGACTGACACGATATCATGAGGGATAGGGGACAGTGGGACTGAAGGCCATAATGTGCGACACGAGAGAGGGACCAAGCAATGAATGATGGAGGACAATAGCGGGATGCAAAGGGACTCGGGATAGACTCCATGAAAGCTATGATGACTCAACTAGGATGCTCTAACCAAGGGTGACTTGATGGTGCTGCCACAGAAAAAAAGGGGGTCCAATGGGGACCCTAAAAGCATGAATACAAGATGGTAGCTCATGACGAAAGTCACCACGAGCATGGAAAAGTATGGAGGCAACATGATGCCCCCAGTATGAGTGTTGCAAGTGAAGAAATTCGGTTTTTGTGGAAGGGTGAAGTGGCACTTCTTGGACAAAATGTGTCCTGGTGAAGTATCAAATCACAAAAGGCTAAGGTTTAGGTTGACCAGGCAGGGTAGCGGCTAGAGGATCGAGGTACCAAACGGGAATCCCAAGGGTCAAGTTAGGGAGAGAGAGGGTGGCCATAACAGGTACCGTGTACACTCCTGGTGGGGGAGCTAGGAACGGTATCTGACCAGAGGGGTAATGACTAGGCGGGATGGCGCCAAGATGGTTGAGGCTAGGAGGAATTGTCCTGGGAGGGTAAAGGGGGTCATGAGTACCAACTGAAGGTGAAGAGCTAGGAGAAGGAGGTTCAAAAGGTTGATCAGAGGACATCATGAAAATCTGGTAATCGGGGGAACCAGATGGGCGAGATTGAGTGGCCACCTGTCCTTCAAGTGGTTGGGAGGCCACAAATCCCTATTGAGGAAAAGGATCCGTAAGCACAGCTAGCTGAATAGGTGTAGGACAGGGAGGAATGGAAGGGATAGTTTTTTGTCCTCTCAAAGTTGCTTGAGACTCCCATAGCTATTTCATCTGTGGTAGAAGAGGACAATCATGCGTATAATGACCATAAACACCACAACAAAAATAGGGCTTGTTCGTACGAAGAGGTCTATCCTGCTTGGGCTAAGTAGTGTTAGGAGCATTACCTTGATTAGGTCCAGGATTACCAGAGGTAGCTTGATTTTGATTACCTTTCCTCTTCCTTTTTGATGTAGGTGGATTATTCGTGCCTTGTTGTGCGTATACCTACCCCAGAGGGGGTGGTGGTTGCTATTGCGGGGGTTGAGAAGGCAAGGGAGGAGGAGGTGCTAATGTTGTAGGAGCTAGAGCACCAGGCTGTGGATACAGATAATAAGGAGTTTGGGTAACAGTGTGGTAAACAGGAGGTTGGGCAAAAGAAGAAGGCATGCCGTATCCTAGATACGTGCTCCTGGGAGGGGGAAAAGTGCCGAAGGAGCTGGCCCCTCCCTGAGAGAAACCATAGCCCATGGGAGGTTGAGCATATGGATTAAAGAGAGCTCCAACTATACCATCGGCAGCGTGAGATGCCCCCAGTGCATTGGCACCACCAAGTCTAGGAAGATCAGGTAGCACAGTATAAAAACAACCTGACTGAGCATAGATCAGGTCATATTTTAATGCAATTTGGAGAGCGGCCTCTTCAGTTTGAGGAAATTGCGATGTGATGTCTTTCCCGATAGGCGGCAAGAGAGTCCTAAGGAACCAATCCATGTAGACATGGTCTTTGAAAGTAGGGGCTCGACATAAGCTCCTTATTCTCTGTCATTCCTGAACATGTTCGGATAGGCGGGTCGCATAGGATTGTCGGAAGGAGGTCAGGAGCTCAATGCCAGTGTCGTAACAGAAGGGAAGCTGTAAATAAGAAAAAAAAGCCCGGGCCAGAGTCGCAAAGGTGGTATGAGAGGAAGGGGCTTGATCAACATACCACTTAGAAGTTTCACCTATAAGCGTTCATTGGAACAACTGAAGATGAATAGAGTTATGAGTAATGGAATTAGACAAACACCACATGTGAAAAGATCGAATATGATTTGAAGGATCTTCTCCAGCAAGAACTTCAAACTTTGGGATGTCTGAAGGGAGCTTTGTTGGCATAGTGGGCCATTTAGCGTCATGGTGTATAGGGTCGTTTATCAACTGGTCGAAATCGGGGAGGCTAAGGCCTGCCATGAAAGGGAGCAAGGGTGCAGTCGGGGTAGGGTCCATTGCGGTCCCACTAGTAGTATTTCCGGCGGGAGGGTCGACGTTACCACCAATGTTAGGTCCTGCACCAGACATGGTGAAGGTTATAGGGGGAGAACCGAAGGTGGGACGGGAAGGAGAACCCAAAGGACCACATCATAGTCATCAAGCTTCACAATGCTTAGGTTCATCCTCCCTTTTCAATATCTAAGATTGATAGCAACATCGTCAATCATCATAATCACTCTCACATCCCTAGATTTAACATCCTTGATGGATGCATAAATATGGTTAAATTTCAACCCAAGGTGTCTAGCTACATCTTCTCTCATGAAGTTATGTGTAGCCCCATTTTCCACCATTGCCAACATTTATCTCCCTTATCAAATGCACTAAAAAAATGTATTCATGTGATCCTATCATTCTATAAAGAAGTGGCTTGTATTATAAATGTTTCTCCCAAAGCCTGTAATGCTCCAATTGATGGCTTCTCACACTACTCCAAAGTGGAAAACTTCTACATCAATGGAAAATTACTTTCCATGTGGTATTTCATTCACATCCAACATGAAAGTGGATTTTCTCTTTCACTACATCTAACTACTTAGCTTATCCTTCCTTCGAATACTTGGATTTCCCCTTATCTTTCTTCTTCTTCGCCTTTTCACCACATCTATCATCATTTTTCCTCTTCTAGGACCATCCCTCATGTTAGAAGTAAAAAATTCTCTCTTCTATAGGGATATCTACTACAAGAGTCTACACATTCAGTCATCTAATCTCACTCTATGCCCAAGGTTGTAATACACTCATGAAATGATACAATTAATCTTCTTTTTGCATCTCTTTGATCTCCAACATGATACTATAAAACTCTCTGATGTACATATGAATATTCCTAGTATGCTTCAACTCCCTAAGGTGATTCCTAGAAATCCATGACTGATTACCTAATCCAAAATGCACACAAATAGTAGCTTTCAACTTAGCATATGTAGTGATCCTCTCCATGATGTGTTCTACTACCAAATCTTCTACCCAGGACCTCCAACATAACTTAGTCATTCCCCATTAGAAACATAGCTACAACATCACCTTAGAATCATTATAACTTCTATTCATTTGGTTTGAATACTACTCCATACTCCAATAGAAATTCCAAGTACCTTATCACTCCTTACCGAATCATTTTTTTATGGTTCATTAATCTTCACTTTCATCGATGTGTGGGATGATCCTTGTCCATCCCTGCTCAACATTGCAAATTGGTTGGCATGATTCTAGGTTAATCTAATGAGGGAAGATACCTCACTCTATAACTTCTTCAACCATTCACCCTATGCATCATCCCCAAACTACATGGTAGCATCCAAAACTCCTCGAACCTTTGTAATGGCATGGTTAAATACCACCCTCATAGTATCCATATAATGTTTTAATTCATATAAATCCTCACTATGTTGATCCATCACACCTATTATATGTCCCACATTTTCCTTAACAAAATTAACCCTGTCCCCTAACTTGGGACCCTATGAATTAGAAATACGACCTCTATGCTAAGAACATGTCATCTCAACTAGTCACACAAGAGTGCCAAAAAAAACCTTTGATGTTACATGTCTTGCCAAATAACCAATATATTGTCTTAGTAGTATAATGTCTAATATCGTTTGTGCACAAATATACCACCTTTATGTGGTGATGAAACTTCAATCCCACTTGAGTGGTTATGAGCTCCAAAACTATCTCCACCACCTTCTTTGCTAAAATACTTCCTAAAAAGATATTCTAATACCACCTATAGTAGAAAGACCATATGGTTTTACTAAAGTTATTAATTGTATTAAAGTTATGTAGTGGAAACCTATCATTTTCCTTAAACATCCACCATTAACATATTCAATAATTTAATGCAATATTTTGTTATGATAAAAAATACCAAATATAATGTATGCTAATATTTTTATAAGTGAAGCACCAAGGACTCCTTTAAACAAAGCTGTGAAATTATTGAAGAAGATGCTGAATTTAAATTGGCTGCTAGGCTTCTAAGAAAGGACGAGATTCTTGTCCGAGCTGGTGATATTATATGACAAAATTCCTTTAATTTTGTTTTCAAAAGTTTTGGCAAAGTTTTATGAGCATTATTGCGCTCTCGAATACAAGAGCATCACATTTTCCCAAAACATCCACCATTAAGATGTTCAATAATTTAAAGCAATTTTTAGTTATGATAAAAAAAATACCAAATATAATGTATGCTAATATTTTTATAAGTGAACCAGCAAGGGCTCCTTTAAACAAAGCTATGAAATGATTGAAGGAGATGCTGAATTTAAATTGGTTGCTGGGCTTCTAAGAAAGGACGAGATTCATGTCAGAGCTGGTGATATTATATGACAGAATTCCTTTATTTTTAAAAGTTTTATGAGCATTATTGGGCTGTTTTGGCAAAGTTAAATTCCTTTATATTTAGAAGTTTTATGAGCATTACTAAGAAAGGACGAGATTCATGTGATAGCAGGTGATATTATATGACAAAATTCCTTTATTTTTAAAAGTTTTATGAGCATTATTGCGCTGTTTTGGCAAAGTTAAATTCCTTTATTTTAGAAGTTTTATGAGCATTACTAAGAAAGGACGAGATTCATGTCAGAGCTGGTGATATTATATGACAAAATTCCTTTATTTTTAAAAGTTTCATGAGCATTATTGCGCTGTTTTGGCAAAGTTTTATGAGCATTACTGCGCTTTCTCTTATTGTTGAATGATTCATATGGAGGGCGCTTATATAAACAATTAATTGGATCTCCACTTCAATATATAAACAATTAATTGGATCTCCACTTCAATATGGGATACTTAGTTCAGTTCTTATATGTAAAGAAGTCATTGCATAGTGGACACACCAAAGCACTCACGGCTGCACCGAGTCAGAGATCCCAAGGTCTCCTAATCTCGACGAGGAAGACAACAAACATGGGACCTCGTACAAACATGTTGCGAAAAGCGTGGCGAACATCCGTCGAATATATATATATATATATATAACATGTTGCGAAAAGCGTGGCGAACATCCGTTGAATTTGCATCTGAAACATATGTGGCGAACATCCGTCAATTTTGCATCTGAAACATATATATATGTAGGGAATGCAAAATTCGACGGATGTTCGCCACGCTTTTCGCAACATGTTTGTACGAGGTCCCATGTCTTCAACTATAATAGTTTCGTTATATATTCTAATATGGAGGTGGGCGTTGATATATACTAACACCAATAAGGCGGGTTATTTCATTGATATGGGATCAGCATTCATTCCAAAGGAGAAAATGTCAACCCAAGCCATGAGATTGATGATAAATTAGTTCATTCCCGAAATTGCACCTTATATAATGATTTATTTTGACTATTTGAAACCGTGCAGTTTATTAATGACCAACTCTATCGTGCATTGTCCACCCAATGATAATAGTACATGGGAAGATTGTCTAACGCGCAGGTCTATTGGGACAACGCAAGAAGGAATGCACTGCTTCGTGCTTGTTCGCATGCTATGACTTGATGACTGATCAGGCTTGACGTGGCCTTGGAGCTAGCATGGTTTAACAATATGATTGACTTTTCATTCCCGTAGCTACTTCAGTCCATTCGAGAGTACACTACAAAAATGAATGATTGCGTGGAAATCGAAAAGGTTGCCCCACAAACAAACATTAATAAATTTTGTGTCATAACTAAAGCAGGTCAAGAATTCCGCTACTATAGATGTCTTAGAACGAATTTAATCGAAGCGGGATGATGTTTTTAAAATTGAGGAGCCTCAACCCAAAGTCGAAGACGAAGTTTGCAACATAGACCAACTCCACAAGCAAATTGTGAGGAACTTGGAGTGCGTTGTCGATTTCTTTGAAGAATGTGTGAAACAATACTTGGAAGTTAGTAGTGCTGCACATGTTTTTTTCGAAAAAAAAACAAAAAAAAGCACGTGTACTGCTTCACATATTTCTTTAAAAAAAAAAAAGACACCCATGGGGAGGTAAAAAGTTATCTTTGGGACAAATTGGAAGTGATTTGACACCTTTTGCGATCCTCACTCTGGTGCAAACCCCCTCTTGCCCCTCATCGGTCCCTGTTTTTTGCGAACGCCGTTATTTCAGGCCCCACCACCATCAGCCACCCTCCTCCACTTCCCTTCCACCCTCTACCACGCTCCCCTGCCCTTCCACTAGGCCACATTGGATGCATCGGGAATGAATTCGCACGTGAGAGAAATATGAGTTTCTTCCAAAAATCAGCCAAGACTTTTTGACATCACGAGTTCCTTCATGAGTAGTCTTTAGTGCGACTTTTTGAAGGCTTTTACGGTGAATTTTTACGGTGTAATTTCTTTAAATTCCGACAGGAATTTATTGAAAAGAGAAGTTTGATTGCTAACTTTGCACAATCGAAATGCCCTAGAGGTTTTTGAGGGTGCTGAATCCATATATAGAGTCAAAAAAACTAGTTTGAATAATAGAAACCAAGATTTTACCTCAAACTTTTTCACCGAATTACAGCACCTGAAACTTCAAAAAGTTGCACTAAAAACAACTCCGTTCCTTCACATAGCTCTGACAACTCGCAACGTTCCATCAACGACGAAACAAAGCACGGATGGATTAAACTGGTAAGTAACTGTTAACGATTTATTGCATAATACTTCGGGGGAGGGTTTCTTCGCACTCTAACTTTTGTTTATATCGGATGATTAAAGTTTGAAGTTTTTAGTTCTGTATGAAAATTTAAGCGTGATTTTAGTTTGTGGTTAGCACTACGAGAGAAAAGTTTGCACCAAAAAATTGAAATTGCACTGTTGTAGAAGTAATAACTTCTCTCTTGTATCAAAGGTTAGAACTTCCACTGATTCGTCAGGGTATCATAGGAAATGTACATTGTATGTTTAAAAATTGTAATTTGTTTTCTAATTGAGGCAACAATCCCCAAACTGGGCTCTGCATCATCCTTCCTACGTAACGTAACGTATTCTATGGTCTTGGAAAGCTTCTAACATGAGGGTTCAGAGCAATCTATTAATCAATCATACAAAAACAGTTTCAGAGCAATCATCAATTGGTCGTCCAAATATAAAATACCTCGGATTAAATTTGAATCATATTGTTATCAGTCTACCCATGTATTTCTTATAAACGAAATGGGGTTAAGTAAACAACTTTTAGGAAAGCTATTTGGAACAAGAGTTTTGCTATCAGAACAATTACCTGTCGGAATGTTGAAAGTTCATATGCTATAGCTCTAGTTGCATTATACAACTATAACTTCCCTTCTCGAGGTGCAAGTACAAGTTATACACTCTTAATTAGCCCATGCAAATCTTAGAAGGCACACACTTAATTATCCCTATCATAATTCATGGTTAATACTTTATTTCTAGATTTTTTTTAATTTGTAAATGGTAATTAACATAAGTATGTAACAAATATAGTTCAATATTTTTTACTCCATTAACCCTTCATACTATTAAACTACCCATATTAGTAGCTGAGACTATATTAATCTATGTAATATTCCCAAATGGGAAAAGCAGGAATATAGTTTAAAATGATAGAACAATAACACAGATCATCATTTTTGAAGCAAGAGGCCAATATGGAGACCTTTCATATGTCATTATAACAGCAAAATATACATAATAAATGGGCCATAAGATGCATAATAGCAAATACAAGTCTCCAATGGACAAAAGTCATGCACTAAGAGGTGTTGCAACCATGTATAAAAGCTGTAAAACCCTTATAGCGTTATTTTATTGACTCTGCGACAACAGTAGATTATACATAAGATCTAGAGCTGTTATTTGCATAAAAATTTAGATCTATATCAGATCCATGCACTATACCAGCTCCTCTAAAGAACCCCTCAAGGGTTTTCAGCAAAACACCAAGTACAAGTTGTAGATCTCAGACCTAAGACTACAGATCTACTGAAAAATACAGATGTGGAAAGTGTGGCTCATCTGATATGATCACTAAAATAGCCTCCTCCAACTGGTCTTCAAACTGAAGGGCAGATCGCCATCACTAGAAAATCAACTCTCCAAGTGGTGTGCCAAACCACCCTGCAACTCCACCTATAGAAATAACGCAGATATGGAAGTAAACTGCGCTGTAGGGATCAAAATAAGGTTGGCTTCATGCCAAGATCTGAAAATGAGCTCAATTCCCTCCAATATTGTCCTTCCAATGAAGTGGAAACCTCCTCCACTGAAAAGGAGCACTGAAATGGCCTAGATCTGTAGATCTAGTCTCCACTTGTTGCAACTTGCAAAAACAACGAAACCCTCAACAAGATCTGCACTGTATTTGAAAGGAGAAGCTTGGCCTTAAGCCACATAGTGGACAATGTAGTGCAATATTCCTCCAAGAGGTACTCAATGGAAGAGTTGAGATTTCGGAACAGGAACACCCTATGCTAAACAACACTCTATCTCAGCTAAATAGCAAGAGAAACATATATTTCTAAACAGACCATATATTCAGAAATATCACATACATCAACAACCACCATATGGTTCTCATCCTCTTCCTTAAATATAATATGAGCTTGAAAACCCTAAGCCCCATCCAAAAAGATCACTACATTCACACAAAGAATCTCCATCTAAAACTGCGTTGTATCTCATTGACGTCCACTCCTCCATGACAAAACTATAGATTTTCTCAAGGTTGACCCAGTTAAAGTGATCTAGCCCCTTTCACACCAAGGGTGCTTCAATTAAGCTGCCAGGATTTGTCTCTTTCACATTTGGCATTGATTTATTCATGATTAAGGAGAAATATGGACCTCCTTTGCCCTCTTATTTTTTAATTAAAGCAGAAAAAACAAAAATGAATATTCTAATTAGCTCAAGACTAATTCGGAATATTACAATCCTCCCTTCCCAAATGTTGCTTGTCCTCAAGCAGCTGAGAAGCTGAGTGCTACAACTCTTTCCTTCCTCCATTGGTGACACCAACATGTGATAAGCTTCCCTCATAATATAAGTGTTCACCAATCCATCCCTCCATGAATTACTCCTCCAATGTTCTCATGAGATGTAAATAATCCATCCCATAAGGAGACAATAGCTCAAATGAAACAAACATGGTTTTCCCAATGTTCTCCCTAAAACATGTAGCATAGTGAACATTTAGAATCTCCATCCCATAGGGCACATACATACCTCCCATCCTCCCTCCATACATTCCCATAAAAAGTGCAAGTACATCATCAATGTATGGGATCAAAACTACATACATACAAATAGAAATTTCTGCATATGGAGGTGGTTCATAGTCCCACATGTGGAACCAGCGCAGTGCATCTCCTGACTGCATCTGATCATGATGTGGTAAGTGGTTTCCCCACCATTTACTTGCTGCCCAAGTCATCTTACCATGGCTGAAAGTGTGAGATATATTTGGTGCTTTTGGAGTGCACCCATCATGATACAAAATCATCTCCCTTTGTCCTCCAAAGGAGTGGCCATGTTCAGAAATTTTTGTAGCCCAAAGTTGGCCATGAAGTTTATATGGTATAGTGCTCCTCCTTGGAGATATGGCCTGCATAAACATAGTAAAAGAATGCATGTGTTCATCAAATAAAAAAATAGGTACATAAGCATGTCTTTCACCAAAGTTTCTCCTTAAACAAATGGAGTGGTGCATAGATCTATCTCCTCTCTCAAAAAGAGAAAGAGATGGTTGAATTAACTCCTTTATAGAGTTATGTTGCTGCCTCATCACCACATGGTTCATGCATCTTTGAAAATGCTGATATAGTTCTCCTTCAAAGCCCTTCCAAGTGTAGCTTCTCATGATGATGTTGTAGAATCTCATGGAATATGTGTGGCTGAAAAAGAACTCTTCATAAGCCCTTTGTAGCAACTTCTCCTTAATCTTGGAGGCTCTAGATAAGAATATCCTACCATAATAATAGATGACTCCCTCTTGGATTGAATAGCCCTCCTCATGTAGCTAGTCATCAAATATCATGCATGTGTGAAGATCATTGGAATAATCCACCAATAGTTGGGATTTCCAATATGGATCAATCTCCCATAGTGAAAATGCTGATGATCTATCAAAAGAAATGTTTTTCATATGTTTGTTCCCCTCCTTGACATCTCCCATGCCAAAGGTACATGTTGGAAGTTCATTCCTTCCATGCTTCTCCTCCCACAGCGCAGAATATGAAATGAGAGTAGATAATGATGATGTTGGGAGAATATCTCCCTCCTCCTTGAACCTACCCAAGACTTCCAACGTTGTATCATTTCCTTCTAATGCTCCCATACCTCTTGGATCTATGCTTGGAGCATCATGTTGTGAGATATCTCCCACAAGATCTGAATTAGGTGGCCTCCCAAGTGGTTTTCCACTAAATAATAGTGTCCCATGCAGCAATCTCATGAGTATAATAGATGGGACTGTAAGGTCCTTGCTTCCATTGCGCAAATCCATCTCTGATCTCTATGTGGAAGTTTTATGTGAGGGATATGTATTCATGTCTTTGATCATTTGAGTCTTACCACAGTTTTTATCCACCCATTCCATTTCCAAAGCCTCCCAATTAGTGGTGACTTTCCCCAAACTAATCAACTGTTGAACACCCTATATCACATTGGTGTTAGGTATGTCAACCACAATGAATTGATCAATCAATGTATATGTCCCCATGGTGACTGATAAGGATGGGACATAATGCATGCATTGCATTGTTCTATCTCCTGGGACCAAAACAGAGAATACCTCACAAGCATCAGTGGGTATTTCCCTCCTTTGCATTAGTTGGGCATCAATAAAATTGTGGGTGGCCCCACTATCAACCAAAAATGAAACCCTCTGATTCAAGATGGAACCTTGAACTCTTAAGGTCAAGTACTTAGGTACTCCTATAAAAGATGCAAGAGCCCCTCCAATAGGATAAAATGCTCCATTCCCATCTCCTAATGGTGTTGGTTATCTCCTACAGTGTCAGCGTTGTGACCTCTTCTTGTTTCATCTTCTTCTTCCTCCTCCTCATCTGAGAAGACCTCTATGTAATGTGCTTTTCCAGCTGCACATCTATGTCCAGGTGCCCATGATTCTTGGAAAGTGATGCAAAAATCCCTTCTTCTTAGATCTCACTGGACACCACCATCAAGAGGTTTTTTATTTTGACTCTCCTCAAAAGGAGCAGCCTTTTCTTCTTTTCCCTTTGATGGAAAAGAGGGCTTATGCTGAAATGTTTCCTTTGCTTTTGCCAAGGCATCTTGAAGGTCTCTAGCCCTTTCAATAGCATCATATAGGGTAGTGGTCTTGGTAGATTTAAACAACCCATGAAGAGATTCATCTAACCCATCGATGAACATGTACACCCTTCTTGTTGTAGACAAATCATGAACCATAACAAGAAGTCTTAAAAATTCAAAGATGTAAGTTTCTGCATTACCTGATTGTTTCAACTTTGCAAGGCTCATGAATGGTGCTTCAGGATCTCTTCTATCAAATATTTCCACCAGCCTTCTAGTGAACTCTGAATAAGCAGTCACATTGGCATGACCCAATGTAGACAAGCCATGGAACCACCAGTCATGTGCTTCACCCTCATGGTGCAGCACTACAATCTAATTTAATGGTCCCCATCTCTAAAACCTTTTTCAACTGAAAGTAGATGTCAAGTTTTTCTACCCAAGATTTGGCAGAACACTTGGATGACCCATAAAAATTGGGTAAAAATAATATGCTCATAGTATGGTGTCAATCATGATTCTGAATGAATCCACCACTTCTATGATGATGCCTTGGTCTTGTATTGTCCTTTACTTGACAAAAATCCTGAAAACTCAAGTGATCTTTGAATCTCTGAGTTTAATATTCTACTCCATAAAATTGTCTTCAAGGGATCCTTTCTCTTGAAACCCTTCATTTCCCACAACCAAAAATGCAAGCATGGTAGAGCGTTGGGAAACTTGTGGTTGATGTACTGGTTGATCATTCTAGTGGTGAGACATGCCAGAGCCTTCTCTGTGATGAAATCCTTTAGGGGATTCCTTGAATCTTTCCATCCTCATCTCTTTGATCTCTCTAGTAATGTCTTGCATGGCTCTAAGAAGGATCTTAGGGAACTCCTTCTCTTCATCTTCACCTGCAGATAAAGGGGTTTTACCCTTGTCTTCTTTCTCATCAGTATAATAAAATCTCTTGTGTCTTCTCTTTTGATACCTTTGTTGTGATCCTGTGATTTGGAAGATTGGCATACCAAATGACAAGGAAACATGGAACCAGTATTTAGAGTTCTAATACCTAGCCTTCCTAGACTTAGAGAGGGATCTCTCAGATTTTTTGCAAAGGATGTGTGCTTGTTTTTTTTTAAGGGTTGATTTTAGGCTAGTTATTAGTGCAAGGTTTGTTTGATTGTTTTGGTTGGACATAATGATCAAACAGCATAGATCGAATGAGGATATCTCTAAGTCATTTGGCAATGGAGTCAAATGGAATTCATGATAAGTTTATTTAGAGGATTGGGGAGTATCATAGGGAAAATCTAACTTGGCCAGTGGATCTTCAAAGTTTTTTAGGATAATGAGATGAAAATTAAGGATAAGAATGAAAAGTAGGATAAAGCTCAATTAAGAATCCTTTATCATGTACTTTAAACAAGAGAAATATTTAAGGTAAATGTTTTGAAGCAATCCAAAGGACAGGGAAAACTAGACTTCTTTGGACAGATTTTTAATAAGCAAACCTTTCAGACAACAATCCAGCAATCAAAAGACTACTTTTAGATAAAGAAAACATATAAGAAAACATTAAGAGCGGCCTAAGATCAAACAAAAATAATCCAATCTGCTTTTGACTAACTCTCTAGGGATATTTAAAGAAACCTTTTGAGGCAGTCCAGAGGATAGGGCTCACCATAGACTTCCCCAATTTAGACTCTACTAAGCATACTTTAAAAATATCTTTTAAAAACAATATCTCAAGTTGTACTCAAAGGAGCATGGACCCATCACTAATTTCCTTGGTTTCACTCTATCGAAATCATTCCTTAAAAACAACCTCTCAAGCTGTACTCAAAGGGACATGGACTTACCAAAAGAGAAAATCCTTGGTTATACTCTATTGAATTATTTCTAAAATAAATAGCTAGATGGAACTAGGGGGAAATTAAGAATCCTCCAATTAGACCTTGCAGAAGAAAACATTAAGATAGTGAAGAGTAAACGGAACTGCGGTGCTTTCAAAAGACATTTCTTAGCCTAAAACTTGTACTCTATTGTAACAAAGAGAGATGAGAACATAATGAAAATAGGAAATAACAATAATAGATAGAAGCACTTCACCAACAACCAAGCTCGGGGATCCAGTGATCTAGCCTCTTCCATCAACAAACAAATCAGGGCATCCACAAGATCTAATACATCAATTTTCCTTCAAGTTCCAAGAGAATATGTATTACTTCAAAGAGTCATCAAATGCCAACAATACAATGAGTTCAGATGCAGTATTTATGTTGCAAATGAGGAGGTGAAGGAACAAGATAGGGTTTGATATCATTTATTATAGAGTAAGTGCATTCCTATCCTTAAAAACCATGCAAGGCCTAAGGCAGGAATATCTGCAGCTACTTCTCTATTTCAATAACTCTATCTTAACTTCCTAAGGAAAAAGAGGCGAAATGTTTTACTTTAAGGCTTTGTAATAACTTTTGCAATAACTATTGAGCTGCTCAAAAATATCTCTGTCTGTGTAATAACTGCCCACTGTCTTTACGGAAAGGAATTATGCTGTAGGTGGAAGTTTGACATTTGGAGGACTAAATGCTTCTTGATTTAGTCATTCAAAGCTGTATTTAGGTTTATCTACCCTTGTTTTAATCATTAAACTCTGTTTAGGACTTTGACCTTGGTTCAGTCCTTATAATTTGCCTTACTGTCTTCATTCTCTGTTTCTTCTTTATGACTGTTTTTTTCATTTATCCTTTTCTTTTAAACCTTTGGCCTTCATTTTTAACCATTGTCTTAAGGGCTAATCCTCTGTGTTTATCTTTTGATCTAGAATTAACCCCCTTATCCTTATGTTCTTCACTTTTTTTGCTTTTGACTGTAGTTGTTCTATATGTATGTGCAGGGATGCAACTTTCTTCATGGCAAGAGGGTTATGTGACCACCCAAGATCATGATTCCGGTGGTGTCAGGGTTTAAACCCTTGCCTTCATTCCTTTAAATTTGAATGAAACCCCTAGGATCATTATTCGTAGTTTCAATTGTCCTTTTTGGGCCATCAGACCGCATTTTTGGTATTTCTGCCATTAAAACCTGCACAAAAATAAAACAATTAATCTTTTAAAAGCCTGCGGGATTGGATTGATTGCATTTTTCAGGGTTCTAAGGCATCGAGGGGTGATTTTCAGAGGAAGAGAGGGTGCAAAGGGAAGGTTCTATATGTGGAACCAAGCGGAATTCAAAAGGAGGAGGGAATAGTTTGGATTTTGGCATGGAGGTGAAAGGCATTTTTTGAAAACCATAAATGGTTTATCGCGTGGATATAAGGTGGTTTGTGGTTTTTGACTGAATGGACATGATACACCTCAGGGTTTGATGTGTGGCAGGTAAAAATCGCTTATATCGCGTGGGTTTGGTTTGTTAAGGTTCGACGCCAATTTCTGCGCGATACGAAATCTGGGCCGTCAGATCTCAAGGAGTGAGATTGACGGTGTAGAGAAAGTATAGGAGGCAACGTGAAAGTGTGGAGGGTGGAGCCCAGAGACAGATGGCAGGCTGTGGTTGGCGGTAAGGTTAAGTGGAAGGCGGGGAAGGGGATGCGAGGACCATTTGATCGGGCCCCGAGATCCAAATCAATGGCAGATGCAACCTGGAAGAAATAAAGAGGCAGGGTGAGGTAAAGGGGGCACGCTTGTTATTTGAAAGGCTTGAGGGCCTTTTTATAAGGTTGTGAGGGTATGTAAAATAAAAAGAGTGGAGGAGTTTTGAAATAGGGAAGGGGCTAGGATATATCAGAGGAAGCAGTTCTATGAGGGTAAAGGGCTTAGGCTTTAGGCCGAAAGGGGCTTAAAGTCCTAATTTATGAAAAAGGGCACCTTTAGCATGAAAAACTGAGTTTTTATGAAAAATTAAAGGGTCCGATAGGTTTAAATGGTTAGGTTAAAACAATGTAAAAAGGAATTTTACATTGTTTTAAGGTTTTTTAAAAGAAAAATAATGAATGAGAGGCATTGTGAGGGGTTTTTAGGGGAAAGAAGAATGGGTTTTAAGAGGGGGAAAAGGGGAATGAATGAGGGTGTGGGTGTGATGATAAAATGAAGAAATTTGTAATATTCCTAAATTAGCTTACAACTAATAGGAATATTAATTTTTCTTTTGAAATCTAGATGGATGAATAAATGGGCAAGGAGGCTCATAAATTGCTCAAGTATGAATAAAAATCCCTCATAGTGTGAAAAGGGATCATGAAATAACTAGATCAATCATCCACATGTGTGAACAATGTCTAAACTATGTGGACAAGGTCAAGTTTGACCAAGTCAACAACATTTATTCTCAAAGGGTGGATCCTAAATAAAGACAACTCAATATGAATGAAAATCAAGCTAGCTAGCCGAAATGAAGACACCTTGAGTGTGAAATAGGTTGATCGCTTGACCAAGTCAACCATGACCATGTCTACAGTGCAGTCTAGATGCATTGAACCTCCTTGAGGGATAGCACAGTTCTAGAAGGAGATTCTACATGTGAAAGGAGCTAAACTAATGAAGTGGTTTAGGGTTTTGACAAGACTCCAATATTATAAAAGGAAGAGGAGAGAAGCATGAAGAGGTTGTTGAAGGTTATTATTTTCTGAAGGTATTATCTGCTAAGACATCCCTCAGTGGGGGTTTTCCTATTTAGGAATCCCACCTCCTTCCTTAAGCAGCTCTTAGAGGAGACTTGTTCCATCTTGTCCACTATCAGGCTTGGGCCAAGCTTCACCTTACATCTACAGCGTTGTTCCTGTTGAGGGTTGGGTTGTCCTTGTGAGTTGCAGCAATGGAAGACACTAGATCTACTCAGATCTAGTCTATAATAGTGACTATTCTCAGTGAGTGTGTCTTTTAACCTCCTGGAAGATTACATTAGCTAATTGAGCTTTAGATCCAGACCTTGGCATCAGGCCAAATCATTCTCAGAGCCTACAATGCAGTTTCTCTCCCTAGACTATGTTATTTGCAAAGGAGAATTTTCAGGGTGTTTTTTCTGCATTTTGGAGGAGAGATCTTTGGTGTTAGAATTATTCCTCTCACTGTGGTGATCCATGGATTGGCCATCCAATCCATTTTTGTGTCAGATCTGATCTTCTGTCCTATTGTATGGTTTAGAAATTTCTGAATAATTCTACAGATATGCAACTTTAGATCTCAGATCTACTCTCTGTGCTTCATGTTTTGCACAAAACCCCAAGGGGAATGTATAGATGAGCTTTTCTTGTACACAGATCTGAATTAGATCCATATTTTTATGTAAAGATATTCTCTAGAATTGAGTATTAATAGATTGTTGCTTCAGCCCCAATAAATAACGTTGTTGAGTTTATGCAGACTTTTTCTATGGTTGTAGCACCTCATTTCTGAGGATTTTTCCTGTATAGTCTCATTCTTTCTCTTGTACAATGTATGCGCTGTAATATACATCTGATTTTTTGTTATACATCTGATATTTGAACCTCCATATCAGCCTACCACTCTGCTTCAGTGGATCTGCGTTATTTTTGAAGAAGTCTTTGCATTTAGCTGCAGCCCCTCTCTTTGGGTGATTTTCAACTAGACTAGTTTGTGGGAGATCTGTTTAACCCACCTAATTTGATTTTTTTTTTCTCTCGATCTTAGATGAGCTGATATAAGGAATCCGGGAGCTGCAAAATCATTTTAGTGCATGGAATTCGCATAAGTGCGTTATTTTAGTAGGCTTGCTATGTGATTCCCATTTTGGGATATTACAAAATTAGGCCTTAAAAATGAAGTCTTTTTAGAGTAGCAGGGTGAAATTTTGAGAAGGAAAAAGATGAAGTTTTTTATTGAATTATTTAAGCTTAGGTTGA
Source organism: Pinus albicaulis (assembly GCA_034641835.2). Classification (NCBI taxonomy): domain Eukaryota; kingdom Viridiplantae; phylum Streptophyta; class Pinopsida; order Pinales; family Pinaceae; genus Pinus; species Pinus albicaulis. Next base: position 1,264,193,872 of record CM076583.1, on the reverse strand, counting down.
TGAAGGCAGTGATATTTATAGAACTTACAATGTCTCTCAAATATTGTTTCTAGAAATCTAGGATTTAGAACTTAGTCATCTTTTGATATCAGCAAAAATTACTGATTACTAACAACCTCTTTTCTCTGTTAGTAAGAGGCTCTCCTTCCTCAAATGACATGTTGGCTCTTAGAATGCATATTTTGTGCCAAGATGATGCTCTGATACCACTGTAATATTCCCAAATGGGAAAAGCAGGAATATAGTGCAAAATGATGGAACAATAATGCAGATCATCATTTATGAAGCAAGAGGCCAATATGGAGACCTTTCATATGTTATTATAGTAGCAAAATATACATAATAAATGGGCCATAAGATGCATAACAGGAAATACAAGTTTCCAATGGACAAAAATCATGCAATAAGAAGTGTTGCAACCATGTATAAAAGCTAGAAAACCCTTATAGTGTTATTCTATTGGCTCTGCAATAGTAGTAGATTATACATAAGATCTAGAGCTGATATGTGCTCCAAAAGTTAGATCTATATAAGATCCGTGCACTATACAAGCTCCTCTATAGAACCCCCTTGGGGTTTTCAGCAAAACACCAAGTGCGAGTTGTAGATATGAGATCTAAGACTGCAAAACTACTGAAAAATATAGATTTGGAAAGTGTGGCTGATCTAATATGATAAATAAAACGCCCTCCTCCAATATATCCTCAAAGTGAAGGGCAGATCCCCATCACTAGAAAATCAACTCTCCAAATGGTGTGCCAAACTACCAAGCAACTCCACCTACAAAAATAACACGGATATGAAAGTAAACTACAATGTAGGGATCAAAATAAGGTTTCCCTGATGCCAAGATCTGAAAATTAGCTCAAAGCCCTCCAATATTGTCCTCCCAATGAAGTGGAAACCTCCTCCACTGAAAAAGGAGCACTAAAATGGCCAAGATCTAGAGATCTAGTCTCCACTTGCTGTAGCTTGCAAAAAACAACCAAACCCTCAACATGATCTACAATGTAGTTGAAAGGATAAGCTTGGCCTTAAGCCAGATAGTGGACAATGTAGTGCAAGACTCCTCCAAGAGCTACTCAATCGAAGAGGTGGGATTCTCGATCAGGAAGACCCTGTGGTAAACAACACTGCATCTCAGCTAAATAACAAGAGAAAGATATATGTCTAAATAGATCATATATTTAGAAATATCATATAAATCAACAACCTCCATATGGCTGCCATCCTCTTCCTTAAATAGAATATGAGCTTGCAAACCCTAAGCCCCATCCAAAAAGATCACTACATTCACACAAAGCATCTCCATCTAAAAATGTGTTGTACCTCATTTATGGCCACTTCTCCATGGTATCATTGTACATTTGGTCAAGGTTGACCTAGTCAAAGTGATCCAGCCCCTTTCACACCAAGGGTGCTTTAATTAAGCTGCCAAGATTTGTTTCTTTCACATTTGGCATTGATTTATTCATGATTAAGGAGAAATATGGACCTCCTTTTCCCTCTTATTCTTTAAACAAAGCAGAAAAACAAAAATGAATATTCCAATTAGCTCATGAATAATTGGGAATATTAAAATATACCATCAGATAATTATGTATCATCCTTCCTACATAAAAAAAAATTAGGGCTGATGTAGGTGCTAGAAAATGATTTTTTAGCCCCTACATCAATGCTAGAAAATGAATGAGAATATAGAACATGGAACTTCCCTTAATGTAGGTGGACTAAGATAGTCTATTAAGAGGCTTCCATGGGACTTAATCTAAGGCTAGTAGTTGTTGAGTGGAGTAAATGAAGTAGAGCTTCCCAAAAGAACTGGTGGGTGTTTTTACACTAAGGGAAAAAAATTATTATTCTAATCTCTTTTCTAATGTTTTAGTTTTGGAGTAGTAGCCTACAGGAGGGATTATAGTGAACTAGACCAAATCCCTAGGAAACTGAAATCCATCTATTACCTCATCATAATAATCTCACTGTTCATGTCTATAAATTAATTCTTTCCTTATTCAATAAAGTAATGACTCTCTAATGGTTCTCTGTTTCAATTTCTAACCTTTTATTAATTATGTATATTTCATGCACTAAGTGGTTCGATAGCCTTGTCATGAATTAAGTTCTTAGACCATTATCTATGGGCGCTTCTATATTTCATGTTAAACTATTATCTATATGTAGTGGTAGAGTAGTGTACAACTGGTATATTTCAGGTGATAGAGTAGGGGCTATGGTATGACATGGAAACCAAGTGTACAACTTGTATAAATTAGTTGGTGGTTTGATAAAGTAGGTGGTGTGAAACTAGTGTATTTGCAACTCTGACTATGTGCAGTGGCAATGAATTGCATGAAAAACAAGTGTTTGTTAATCTGAGTCGTTGGCAACCAAGTGCATGAGAAGCAAGTGTTTGGCCGAGAGGGTGGAAACCAATTGCATGCATGGGTTTTCTACACTCAAATAAATGTATTATCCATTTTATGTAGTTCCACCTATGCCACTTGAAAAAAAACTAGGGTTTGTACAACTAGTGTATTTGTACCTATTACAGTATGTGGTGGAAATGAAGTGAATGAAAAGCAAGTCTTTGATAAATTTGAGGGGGTGGGAACAATTTTCTAGGCGTTGGTAACCATTTCAATTTCAGTGGAGAATGCAAAGGGAAAATTTTGAATTGGTAAGTTATTGGAACCTGCTAGCTAGACAGATGGGAAAGAGTGGCCACCTCAACTGTTATGAGCCAGATGGATCAATTCTCTGTCAGACATATGGGCCTAACAATTTTGAAATGTTCAGAGAAGTTGGTTGGGAGCCATTATTATGGCTCTTAAGCAGGTATGATCTTAAGCTAACAAGTGATTTCATTGATTCTTTTGATAGCAATAGATCTAGAGTTGAGGGGATGTTATTTGATGTAATAAAAGAAAGCATTGTCGAGGCAATTAAAACACCACCTGAGGGGAAAATATGGTTTAAGAGATAGATGGTGCAAGGAGTAAATCTAAATTATTTTTTGAAGGATGACAGCCATAACCCTTGCTGGAGCGTTGGGGTGCACATAAGAATTTTAAAACCAGAATGGGTTGATCATATGAGGAATATTCAACTTTATTTTACATGTGATGGTCATTTTTCCAAAATTTTCTTATATCATATGTGATTTATTGTACATTTGGCTAGTTTTAACAGGATGAACTTGCCTTTTTACCTTCATCAAAGCTTGCTTAAAATGGTTGTCTTCGAAAGAAAGAGGATGGTTTGGTACCCACATGATGTATACCACCATGGTTTGATCAAGATTTTGTACAACCATGAATTGAACAAGAAGGCACAACAACTGAGGAGTACATTGGGACACCTCTTTCCTAGAAGGCATAAGAAGAAGAAAATTGTTGCTAAAGAGACCGAGAGTAGTCAACAAGTTGTTGGAAAAACAAAAGAAAAACATAATAGGAGAAAAAACAATTAGAAGTCCAAGAGAGTGAGCAAGATGAGACTATTTAGGAAGGGAAAAATAAGGGTGAGGATTGTATAGAACCAGGCCCTATAACATATTATGCAAGGAGGCTAAGAAACTGGCAAAGCCACAAACAACCAAAGGTTGGGGTTTAAAGCTAAATTGAATCCCAAGATTAATGAGCCTATTGTCATTAAAGATTAAAATGAAGATGAGCTTGCTAGAGATAAGGAGGGCTTTTTAGCAGAATGAGTGCCCATTAGGGGAATTTTGAGGTCTAAAATGGGCCTCCTAAGAAAAATGTACAAACAAAATAAAATTTATAAGGAGTAATAAGATTCAAGATGACGATGTCAACCATGGGGGATGATTCAAAATTTTTTAAGTAAAAGGGTACAAAGATTAAAAAATAATAAAATATTAAAACTACTTTTTCAACTCATATTTTCAACTTATCTCCCAAATTTTTTACTCAAATTTCGAGCACGAGTACTCGTTGGATGCAAAATTTAATTCCTCATCCAAGGAGTACCCATGTTGCATACTTTTGATGGACCCTACTACATGAAAATGATAAATACATGAAAAAAAGTGATTGTGCTGATCGCAGAGTGTGAACAATCTTCAAAAGTGCCCAAAAATATCCATTTTAAAATAGTTTTTTAAGCATGAATATTGAAAAGGAGCAATGTAAATGTTGTTACAGGATTGAAAAACAAGAAATCATGGTGATTGAGTGGTAAGAGAGAGATCATGATGAAGTTGATAGAGCAACCATAGAAGACATAGTTTGTCTCGCTGCACTGAGGAATTGTGGGCTCCTCAAATTTTTTATGACCTCAGGCATAAGACCACAACCGGATTTATTGCAGTAATTGATAAGAATATGGGATATGAGAAGAGAACGAATCATTCTTGTTGACCAAGAGCTCAAAATTTAAGTGACCAACATTTACTTCATCACCAACCTCTTACGTAGAGGAGCACGAGAACGTCTGACTAGGGCCTGAATCATGGGAGAAAGTATGGATATGCTCATAAGGAGAGCATGATCAGAGGCGAAAAAATATTCTAGTGGGAAAATAGTGATAAGCAGTGTGAACAGCTTGCCACTGAAGGTAATATTATACACCATTACATGTGTCACCAGGGCACAAGCTTCGCATGAGGCTACCAAGTCTCAGCTGCAAACTATCATGGACTGCATGTCGCCCACAATTTTTAACTGGTCAAAAGTTGTGGTGGAAAACATGAAGAAACAACTTACGAAGTGTAAGAATGGTTTATTGAAGAAATTTGGGTATGGATTGATCCTGACAGCGATCTTCTTGGAACAGGTACTGTTGTTCCAATTCTAGGGGGCGGAAGTAGCCACGGTAACACCACATGAGCCATGTTTAATAAGGTGGGCTAAGTTGATGCCTCATGGAGGAGGTGGGTAGCAGATGTCATAAAAACCTACCTTCTTTGTATGGCTAAGGCGCCAAATGATTGTCATGGAGGATTGGCCGTACTCTAGGATGGATTTCTCGGGTGATCCAAATCTACCACTTCCAGATGGTAAGCACTGGGATGACAAAGGTAAAACATGTTTTTTTGTTATATTTTCCATGTTTGTATTTTTTTGATATATATGTTCTAATATGGAAACTTATGTTCTTGTAGATGTCAGACCAAAGAGACCAGCTGGGATGTCTCCTATTGCAAGGAGAGTGGCAAGAGATTTCAAGGCTGCTCCATATGAGGAGGGAGTATACGCTGAAGAAGAGATTTCCAGAAACATGGATGATTTGACTACCGGGATTCCAGAATATGCTAGTGTTCAAGATATTCCCCGCCGTTATCAAAGGCACACCGTAGGGGTGTCTAATCGTATTCACTGACTGTTGATTCAAGTCATTCAAGTACTGGCTTGCTACCGCGAGCACCATGATGATTATTCTACTTTTAATTTTATGTAGCTATAGTTATTTTGATACCTACGAGTCTCATGATGTACCAGAACAAATATTTTTTGGGGTTGTGATGTATTTGAAAAACTATTTTCAAACCAAATCGACATATATGTAAGCTATATTTTTTTGTTTTATACATGGTGTAATGAAGATCATAGTTTTATAAATTCCACAAATTTCTATCTAGAACATAATTAGCCAATGCATCTGTTAATGCATTCATATTTCATGGAATGTGCTGATATGTGATGTAATCAAAATTCCTTTCTAAAAGACGAACATGTAGATACATTCTAAAAATTTGAGGGTGTCTAATGGAATATTTCCCATTGAGTTGTAGGACAAGAAGCTGTAAATCCAGGTTTACAACTAATTCTCTAATGCCAAGAGTGTTTGCTTCTGACAGAAGTTCAATAATCACACTGTACTCATCAATATTGTTGGTTGTATGACCTAAAAATATACCTTGCAGATTTACTAACTCACCATTGGGGTCATAGATAAACCGTGCCACAAAATATAAATTCCAGGTACTACGACAGGCACCATCAATGAAAATAACATAAGGAGTTAATGAAATTTTCAAATCAAGTAAAACAATATAAGTAGGAAAAATTCTTGCAAACACACACCAAACTAAAGTGTACAAAAGTGAAAAGCACACTAATCTACAAAAGTAATTACATGAGAAAATGATGCGTAATAATTCTTCAGATAAAACCCGTTTCAGGGCTTATCCAAAGTGTTACCTTCATAGTCAATTAGCTCATAGGCCCCTTTTTGTAAAACACATTTTACGATGTATGGCACATGCCACATTGGTTTGAATTTTCTTACTCCCATTTTATCATGTGCTTGGTCATAGAGAAGGACCAAGTCTCCTTCAGAGAAGGCATGTGGAGAAAAAGTCTGATTAAAATGGGCTTTGACTCATTTCTTTTGAGCTTCAGTAACTAAAGCAATCAAGTGACGAGTTTCATCAAGCCTTTCGAGATACAGGAGACATTTCTCTTCCAGTGAGGAATTCAGAAGAAATTCAATAGCTAATTTGAGTGAAGGAACTTCACATTCAATTGGCAATGTTTCTTCAAGGCCATATTGATCAGATCTGGATCAGGACCTAAGCGATAGCTCAATTTTCAAAGTGTTCGAAAGTGTGTCGAACCTGAGTGACCAGATAGATCTTGTATTCCTGATTTCGGCACCGTGAACGGTTTGAAAAACCGACACCGTATGAATAAGTTATCGTGTTTTGGAAAGTCCAATAAACTGCAATTTTCGACATTTGACCAAAGTCTGGGCAAGGGTATATTCAGCACAAAGAATATTCCAAGGACTATTCTTGGAATATTCCTCATAATATTCCCCAAAATATTCCTTCCAGGCCAATCGCAGGAGGATAAGTGTTAGAATTTGATTGGTTGAATGGTTTTAATGGCCAATACGAAGGCACCACGTGGCCACCCCTAAGGCTGCCATGTGGCCCTGAAATGACGTGTAAAATTTTTCTTGGAGCAGACAGGGCTTGACCCATAGACCTCCTTGCACTCATGCCCACACATTTACCATCTCTGTTACATGTATTACTTAACCATCCTAGTCATGAGTTTATATTTAATGTTGATTACATTTTGTATTGGGGGTTGGGACCGCCAGTGGTCCCATAGATCGTGTTCACATGGTGTACGTTAAAACAAATGTAACCATTGTCGACTTAACCACCAGAGTCTCTGCAACATTTAACTTCGCAATACTGTCACATGCCACATTTATTATCGTTCCTTCGTCATGGTTTATGAAATCGTCTCCTCTAGCGAGCTACCTGCAAGGTTTATCACATGGCCACGTTCAATTTTAATGTGATGGTTAGCGTTAACTTCCAACTCAACTGTAGTTCTACCATGGTAATATTGCAATCAACCCTAGTTTAAGCGGAGTTCCACCAACTGCCACTGTAACCACGAGTTGGGGGTTGACATGTGTCCAACCGCCCAACCAAAACATTTATCTTTGTGGTTAGGACTAGAGGATTATTTGGCCAGTGCACAATTTATGGCAGAAAATCTAAATTTGGAAACCTAACTGTCACTAGCCCCACTTTTAGTGGAGGAAATTGGGAAAAAATTATTATGCTCTATCTTGAGCATTACTCAACCATTTTTCGAGTGTGAAGAGTCAATTTCGACCTTATTTGACATTTTGGTGCCATTGGTGAGGTTTTCAAAGCCATCAAAGGACTTATTAGCATGTTTTTTATTTAGAGAAGTTCCAAGGGCCACTAAGGCCACTAGCGGCCAGCGGGAGAATGAGGCATAGCTAGGGCAGCCAAAGGCATTTCTCAGAAAACCAATAGTATATTCTAACTATCTTGAACCTTCTGAATCCAATGATGCTATTTGTAGAATATTTTGAAGAATTATAAAGGCCGAGATGCTTCAGAGAAGTTTTCAGTGAGCCTAGAGCTAGGGGGTGCCACCAGGTGTTGGGGGCGTAACCAGAGAAGCCAGAGGCCCTTTTCAGCAAGTGAATAATCTATTTTGACTATTTTGGACATTCTTAATCCAATGGAATGATTTTCAGAGCCATTTGGAGAATTCTAGAGCTGAAGAAGCCATAGGCAAGTTTCAGGCAGCCTAGGGCCAATAGAAGTTGGAGGCCTAGATTGGGAATCCAGAGCTCATTTGGAGCAAATGATCAGTATATTTTGGATTTTTGATATATGCTAGAGATAGTGAAAAAAATTTTAGGGACAAAAAACTACTTCTTAGGGATTTAGTGCCATAGATAAGCTGAGGGAAGCTTAAGGGCACCGACAAAAGAGGTCTAGTCAAAGGGAGCCTAGGTCCATATTCAGAGAGATAGTAGCCATTCTAGGGGTATGATGGCATTATGAACCCATTGGTTCAATTCAAATAATGATGTAGGAATAAAAAACACACGATTTCTACCAATCAATTTCCTGTAGTAAAATGTGAAATTTTACTTATGCCAAGTTTATGCTTGAATTTCAGTTTACTTCTTCTTCATTCACCCTTTAATGACAATTTCAAATTAATTTTCCCAATGGCATGAGCCATCACCATGAATATAAATAACTACCATATCTTCCTCTCAACAAATTGTATTTGCAGCTTAATGTTTAAAACTCAAATCTGAATAGTCACCCTACAAATATCTTGAATTTATGCACATGGAATTCAATATTGCCAGAATTCCCCAACGCAGCCAAACAATATGTAGATTTGACGTTAATTTGAATTCAATTGAAGTTATGCAGCACGTAGTGATCACACATTCATTTTTGAAACATTGATGGCACAACTTACATTAGAAAATGTCGAAGGTATCACTCACAGTTCAACGCTACTACAACAAATGCTTAAATCGATATCACAACAAACATTGTTTGACTACTACCATATCCAATACCGATTTACTTCTACAACAAATGCTCAAAATGGTCTTTATATGCATCGATTTACCCACAGCAACAATTTATCATTTGATACCAACATTCAACGTGCTTTAACAGTCAACCAACAGCGCCATTCACAATTCGACTTTGCAAACATAACAGTCATTCATAAATTCTGAACCTGCAATACCTTTGTTGCGTTTTACAGCTCATTCCACCATTTGAATTTGTCAATCTACTGCCAGCTACCTTCAACGTTGCTCTTTCAGCATTTGTTCCACGTAGCTGCAACTTCCAGCACGTGATCCACTTCTCACAACGTTCTCCTCCGTTCTTGACTTGCGCAGAGCTTACTCCTCCCCAACGCTCTTTCCAATGACTAAAACCCATCCAGAATTAGCACGATTATAACCTCAGAAAAAAAAAAAACGCTATTACACTTCCATTCCAGCGCTGGCTACCTGCAGGATTAGATACATACACATACATACAAAAATCGATCTTGTGCAGAAATAAATGAGTTAGCTAAACTACTAATCGATGGAATATTGCATGGGAGAATAGACATTAGCCGCCCCTCTGCAATTTCAATATATAATTCAGATTTCTCACATACACACACATCTTCACACCTCCAGCTTCTCTAATTTATACAATTATGAGAAACTATTCTCCTTAGAATAGATTTCTTCTAGAGTTTCTCAACAAACTAATACCTCCCTATTATTTAGCATTTATCCCTATTTTGGTTCTATTCCACGCAGGGAAAGAAACCAACTCTATTATTATGCCATATTTAATTAAATATAAAACAAGTACAATTCTCCTAAAATAAATAACAAATTTAATAAAATATATTATTTAAACTATTTCTAAGTCTAATTTATTCTAACTAGCCACAACATGTGACCAAGATGTCACATTGTTGGCTAGGTGCTTGACGCTCCTGCATCAGACTCCCAGTGAAGAAAGTGATCTTGTAGCTCTTTAGGATCGATTCCTATCTTCTGTAGTTCTGCTGTAGTCATCCAACTGGCGTCTTCTGCTGGTCGTCCTTTCCATTTGATCAAATACTGATAATAAGTTTGATGCCTTGTTTTCTTTGATTCTCGTTTATCTAAAATAACTTCTACCTCCTTCTTTTCTGCTTTGGGCATCTGCTCTTAACAACTTATGGTTGGGCTTTCTCCTGCTGTCGTGTTTCCTGGTAATTCTTCTCCTGGCTCTCGGTATAGGTACAAGTCTGCAATGTTAAATATAGGAGATATTCCAATTCCTGTTGGCAGATTAACTTCATATGCATTTGAAGAAAATTTCCTTATGATTTTACATGGTCCTATATTTTTAAGTTTCAACTTATTATATGTTCTAACAGGAAATATTTCCTTTCTCAAATAGACCATGACTAAATCACCTACTTGGAATTCCTTTTCTTGCCTTTTCACATCTGCTCTTTGCTTGTACTTGGTGCTGCTTACCTGCAACCTGTTCTTTACCTCTTCCTGTAATCCCTGCATCTATTCAGAAAATTCTTCAGCCCTTGCGCTCCTTCCTTCTTGTTTTCCTAAGTCTCTGAGTTCATACACACCTCTTAGATGCATTCCAAAAACAATTTGGAATGGGCTCATACCAGTGCTTCTATTTGGAGTGTCGTTATAAGAAAACTCAGCCTGAGCAAGGGCTAAATCCCACTGTTTGGGATTGTTGTACACCAGGCTCCTCAGTATGTTTCCCAAACTTCTATTCACGACCTCGGTCTGCCCATCCATTTGAGGATGATATGCTTAATTAAAACTAAGGTTGGTACCTAGTTTCTTCCACAGAGTTCTCCAAAAATGTCCCACAAACTTAGCATCCCTGTCAGACACAATACTCACAGGCAATCCATGCAATCTCACAATTTCTGAAAAGAATAGATTAGCGATATGGGTTGCATCACTTGTTTTCTTGCATGCAATAAAATGGGCCATTTTATAAAATCTATCCACAACAACATAAATAGAATCATTCCCTCTTTGAGTTTTTGGTAAACCCAAAATAAAATCCATATTAACTGCATCCCATGGTCGGTCGAGTATTGGCAACGGCTGATACAAACCTGTATTCTGGCTTTTCCCCTTAGCATTCTGACAAATCCTGCACTTTTCCACAAACCGTTTAACATCAGTTTGCATCTTTGGCCAATAATAGAAAGTATTTACCTGAGCGAAATTTTTGTCTTGTCCGAAATGTCCAGACAGACCTCCACTGTGCTTCTCTTTGATTATATTTTCCCTCATGGAACATTTTGGGATACACAACTTGTTACTCTTAAGTAGTAATCCTCCTTGGATTGAATAATCCAACCACTAGCTTCTGTTGTGGATTGCTGGATTTTCCACTGCTGCATAAACATCTTTAAATTCTTCATCATCTTTATACATGTCAACCATTTCTTCAAATCCCACAACACCAACCTGCATTTCTTGCATGATCAAATTCACCCTACTTAAAGCATCAACAACTTTGTTCAATTTCCCACTTGTATGTTTGATTACAAAAGTGAAACTTTGTAAATATTCTACCCAATTAGCATGTCTCTGATTCAATTTTGGTTGATTGTTTATAAACTGCAGTGCGTGATTATCAGAATATAGCAAAAATTCTTTTGGCAACAAGTAATGTCTCCACTTCTTTAGGGCCTGTATAACAGCATAAAATTCTTTGTCATATGATGAATATTTCTGTTTAGCTTCATTTAGTTTTTCACTAAATTATGCTATGGGTTTCTGTTCTTGACTTAGGACTACTCCAATTGCAATTCCACTAGCATCAGTTTCAACTTGGAAAACTTTCTCAAAATTTGGTAAAGCCAAGATTGGTTTTTCAGTAATCTTCCTCTTTAACAATTTAAAATTTTGATTTACTACCTTTGTCCATTTGAATGGCTGTTTAGTATCCCTAATTGTTTCAATGATGGGTGCACAAATTTGACTAAAACTTCTAATAAAATTTCGGTAAAAACTTGCCAACCCATGGAAGCTTCTTACCTCAAATGTGTTTCTAGGAGTTGGCCAATTTACAATTGCCTGGATTTTCTCTGGATCCATTTTCAACCCTTCCTTAGAAACTACAAAACCCAAATAAATCATTTCTTCCTTCATAAAGCTGCACTTCTTCAAATTTATTAACAATTTCTCTTGTTGCAAAGTTCTTAGAACTAATTTGAGGTGTTTTAGATGCTCTTCCTTATTTCAACTGAAGATAAGTATATCGTCGAGGTAAACAATCACAAATTTACCTATATACTCTTTCAAAACATTGTTCATCAATCTCATGAAAGTACTAGGTGCATTAGTAAGTACAAAGGGCATTACTAACCATTCATACAAACCACTATTTGTCTTGAACGCAGTTTTCCATTCATCCCCCTCTCTTATTCTTATCTGATGATACCCACTCTTCAAGTCTATCTTAGAAAAATAACTTGACCCACTCAAACAGTCCATTAAATCATCCATTCGAGGTAGAGGAAAACAATACCTGATGGTGATTTTGTTTATAGCTCTAGAATCTGTGCACATACGTCATTCGCCTCCTTTCTTTGGACTGAGTACTGTTGGTACGACACATGGACTAAGGCTCTCTCTGATCAATCCTTTGTCCATCAAGTCTTGGACCTGTCTTCCAATTTCGACATTCTCCTGTGGTGTTAACCTGTAGGCTGCTTTATTCGGTAAACTGGCTCCTGGAATTAGATAAATATGGTGGCTAATACCCCTGATAGGTGGCAACTCATTTGGTAACTCATCCACAACAATATCAGCAAAATCATTCAATAAACTTTGAATTTCTTCAGGTAAGTCTTCCAAATTTGTAGAGGTTAAGATTACCTTGGGTTTCCTGATAATGGAAAAATGCGTCTCCTTACCCTTCTCAACCTCCTGCAATAAGGTTTTCCCGCTTATCAGCATGACGTGATTCCTAAGTGCTTCTTCCTCAGCTTCAACTTTCAATGGCAGTAGTGTATGCTTGTTCCCGGCTTTCTCAAGAGTATAAGTGTTTCTTCGACCATCATGTATGGCTTTCCGTCAAATTTCCAGGGCCTTCCAAGCAATATGTGACATACATCCATCGGCATTATATCACATAAAATAACATCCTTATAAGTACCAATTTGAAAATCAACCTTACATTGTTCTGTTACAAAAATCTGATGGCCTTTCTAGAGCCACGATAATTTATAAGGAGTGGGGTGTACTGTCCTTTCCAACTTTAATTTGTCTACCATTTCCGTAGAGACAAGGTTATCAGTACTATCACTATCAATTACTAATTTGCAACACTTACCCTTTGACTTACATATAGTTTGGAATAGATTTTTCCTTTGAACAGGTTCTTTGGTCTCCTTGGCTTCTTTAAGCAATACTCTTTTTAGTAACAGGGATTCTCCAGCTTTTGGTGGTTCCTCTTTGGCTTCAGGTTGTGGAATCTCCTCCCTGGCTTTTGCAACATTCACATTACATGGGTTTGCCGACTTTTGATGAGGGCAATCCCATTGCATATGTCCCCATTCACCACATACATAACACCATATATCTCTTCCTCACCCTCTGCCACTGGGCATGAATCTTCCGCCGCCAGAATCTCCTCTTTGTGGTGGTTTACTCCTTGCGCTCCCTGTCTCATTCTATGAGTGTTGAAATTTTGTTCTGAATGTTCCCTTTCATTTTTCCGGGTTCTTACCTTTGTTCCTCTCGTTTTGTTTGTGCACCAGTTTTTCCTCCGCCATCAAGGTTGCTTGATAAGCATCTTAAACTGACTTCAAATTCAACAAACTGATTTCATGCTGTATTTCATACCTCAAACCATTTATGTATCTAGCTACCTTTTCTAGATCGTCTTCAACATGGCCAGATCTAATACTCAGCTTATAAAATTCTTCAGTATATTCCTTGATTGTCATCCCTTTCTGTTTTAAATTCTGTAATTGTCTAAACAAATTTAATTGGTAATCCTTCGGAAAAAACTTACCCTTCAGCTTACTTACCATTATGTCCCATTGCTTGATTTTGGGCTTCCCTTTTCGCTCCCTTGATAGCTGCAATTCATCCCACCATAAGGCTGTATGGCCTTTTAATCTCGTGGCTGCAAATTTTACTTTCTTCTTGTCATCGACCTCTTCATAGTCGAAGTACTTATCCAATGAAATGATCCAGTCCATTAGCACCTCCACACTAAGACTTCCGTCATATAAAGGTACTTCTATTCTTGGTCGACTGCTGGCTTTGACTAGCATCTTCATGACCTTGGCTGCTTCATTCTCTTCCTCCACTTCTTCGTCAGTGGTCTCTTCTTCATCGGCACTGTCAACTGCACCATCTGCTGCTCTCCGTTGAGTAGTTTCCATGGTAGCCATTCTCGCGTGTAAATGCTGGATTTCATCTAGCAAAATTGCATTTGCTGCAGGTCTCCCTCGACCTATCCCAACTCCTCTTCTGGGCGGCATTTCTGCAATACTTCAAAACAAATTAACAGGGCTCCGATACCAAAAATGATGTAGGAATAAACAACACACGATTTCTACCAATCAATTTCTTGTAGTAAAATGTGAAATTTTACTTATGCCAAGTTTATGCTTGAATTTTGGTTTACTTCTTCTTCATTCACCCTTTAATGAAAATTTCAAATTAATTTTCACAATGGCATGAGCCATCACCATGAATATAAATAACTACCATATCTGCCTCTCAACAAATTGTATTTGCAGCTTAATGTTTAAAACTCAAATCTGAATAGTCACCCTACAGATATCTTGAATTTATGCACATGGAATTCAATACTGCCAGAATTCTCCAACGCAGCCAAACAATAGGTAGATTTGATGTTAATTTGAATTCAATTGAAGTTATGCATCACGTAGTGATCACACATTCGTTTTTGAAACATCGATGGCACAACTTACATTAGAAAATGTCGAAGGTATCACTCACAGTTCAGCGCTACTACAGCAAATGCTTAAATCGATATCATAGAAAACACTGTTTGACTACTACCATATCCAATAACGATTTACTTCTACAAAAAATGCTCAAAACGGTCTTTATATGCATCGATTTACCCACAGCAACAATTTATCATTTGATACCAACATTCAACGTGTTTTAACAGTCAACCAACAGCGCCATTCACAATTCGACTTTGCAAACATAACAGTCATTCATAAATTCTGAACCTACAATACCTTTGCTGCGTTTTATAGCTCATTCCACTGTTTGAATTTTTCAATCCACTTCCAGCTACCTTCAACACTGCTCTTTCAGCATTCTGGTCCACGTAGCTGCAACTTCCAGCACGTGATCCACTTCTCACAACGTTCTCCTCTGTTCTTGGCTTGCGCAGAGCTTACTCCTCCCCAACGCTCTTTCCAATTACTAAAACCCATCCAACATTACCACAATTATAACCTCAGAAAAAAAAACGCTGTTACACTTCCATTCCAGCGCTAGCTACCTGCAGGATCAGATACATACACATACATACAAAAATCGATCTTTGCATAAATAAATGAGTTAGCTAAACTACTAATTGATGGAATATTGCATGGGCGAATAGACATTAGCTACCCCTCTACGATTTCAATATATAATTCAGATTTCTCACATACACACACATCTTCACACCTCCAGCTTCTCTAATTTATACAATTATGAGAAACTATTCTCCTCAGAATAGATTTCTTCTAGAGTTTCTCAAAAAACTAATACCTCCCTATTATTTAGCATTTATCCCTATTTTGGTTCTATTCCACGCAGGGAAAGAAACCAACTCTATTATTATGCCATATTTAATTAAATATAAAACAAACTAACAATTCTCCTAAAATAAATAACAAATTTAATAAAATATATTATTTAAACTATTTCTAAATCTAATTTATTCTAACTAGCCACAACATGTGACCAAGATGTCACATTGCTGGCTAGGTGCTTGATGCGCTGCATCAAATAACCATTGGATTTGAGTAGGAGACTTGTAAAATATATTTTCCATCATAATCCCAAAGAGCCAAGTCAATTGACAATGGCTCAAGGAGACGTAGCCCATGACATTCGAGTGAACTCCTTTATTAAATGTGTTGATGCTTATTTTCTGCTCTTTATGATTGTTTTACATGCTTATTAGCAACAAAAATAAATGTTTTATTACTCACACTTAAAGCATTAAAAAATTTTAAAACACATACACCTGTTTCAAGTATTCAATTCTTCATTATCAAGTATAAGCAAGATCTTAATTTATTTAATTGAGTGGGAGAAGCTTGCATAGCATCAAAATTCAGCCACCCATTTTAGATCATGTGGTATCGGAGCACTAGGTTTCTTGCTTGACTGAGCATTAGGTTTCTTGTTTGACTTGAAAGGTGTTTAACGATGCAAATAATTTAACTGTTTTCAAATTGATTGATTCTTACAAGTTTGAGTTTGCTAGATGTGAAGGGGAGCTACTGTTAGCTAAGTCCTGAAGAGGACAAGAAGGAAGAAAGCTGAAATCATTCTCCTTACCCAAAGTACCTCAAGGCAACCCCTGAAGCACAAGAGGGATGGTTTGCAAAAGGTTGCTTGAAGAAGAGATACAAGCTGTAGAAAAGAGCTTGAATCTACAGCTATATTGCTAAGAAGCTTTGTTAATTTTTTTTGAAGCTTTGTGTATTGTTGTTGAAGTTCCTTAATTCATTTACATAATGATGACAACTTATTCAAGTGAGTTTTCTATATCCTCCTCCTTCACTAAACTCTTTGATAAAGAGATGAAGCGGGATTTCTACATCCTGAAGGATATGGTGCAAAGACTGTATGAAGATGGAAAGGAAAGCACTAGACTTCATGAGAAATTGGTTGCTATGAATTAAGAGAAAGAAATACTTCTTCAAAGAATGCATGAGATGGAGATGCAACTCTGTCATTCCCAAGAGGCTTTAACAAAACACTTGCTTGAAGCAGAGGTAAATCACTCATATTTTTCTTCAATTTCCTCTTCAGAAAGATGTGTAGGTTAATTTGAAAATCACACTAGAGGTATAGGGTCCAAATTGATGTTAAAAATGGGCTATGAAGGCAAGGGTCTAGGAAAACATGCACAAGGCATGATTGGTCCTATTATGATTGAGGAAAGGTCTAAGAAGTTTGTTCTAGGTTATGTTCAATCTTATGGTGAAAACTCAAAAGCCATGAAGGAAATTGAGAAAGTTCCAAGAAGAACTTTTTTTGCAAGTTCAAACCCACAAAAATGTCAAGTTTGTTTTCAAGTTGAATGCCATCATTTGAAGCCTATGTTGCAGCAGGATGTTTGTAGACATGTAGCTTATGGCGAGAAAGAGAGTTCTGAAAGCTATCAAGACATGAACAATGATGTTCGTCTTCAAAAGAAAGATGGAACCTCTTCAAGTTCAGCTCCTCATGAAGGTAAAAAAGATGGACATGCAAAACAACATTTGAGGTATAATTCTTCCCATAGTCAAGTTGATTATGTTTATGTTAAGCATGGAAAATTTGAATGCATGAAAGGAAGAAAGAGTTGTTGTTCCTATTGTGGTTTGTGTAACCATGAAGTTTCAAAATGCTGGAAGAGGATGAAGGCATACAAGAAACAGTCAAGGCGAAGGAAACTTGCACAGAAGGTGCAAAAGACTTGCACACATTTCCAGAAGAAGGGATATTTTATTATCTTATTGCCCAATGTTGGACATTGCATCCAACCAATCATCCCAAGAATTTGAAGTAAGAAGATAAAAATACCAGAAAAAATAGAACCAAATATTCCATCATTGAAGTGAGAACAAATGTTTCACATCAAGAAGATTTTCAACAAGAAAAATCGCCACGGAAGTGGCTTGGTAAGAACTATTTTGACTTCTTGATCCAGTAAGACATACATTCATTTGTACATATGAAAATTTCAATCATGTATGCATGTATTATGTTTAAAACTTATGTTTTTTTGAGCCACCTTTGATTTATGACCAAGGAAATGATGTTCAACTACCTTCAATTGAAGATTTATCGTCAGAAATTTCTTAATGAGTTCAACGAAGATACAATTCTTGACAGGAGGACAAGAGTATCAAAGAGGGAAAGTGTTGACTACCTTCGAGTTGAGGCTCAAAGGCACTAAGCCAAGCAAGGAAAAGAGTAAGGAGGCTAGAAATGTGAGGGTGTTGTACTCTCATCTATTGAATAGGTAATCAGTCTTTTAGGGTCCAAAAGATTCCTAATGGGGAGGAGTGATCAAATTGGGATCAGGACCTAAGTGATAGCTCAAATTTCAAAGTGTTAGAAAGTGTGTCGAACCTTAGTGACCAAATGGATCTCGTTTTCTTGATTTTGACGTTGTGAACGGTTCGAAAAACTAACACCGTATGAAGAAGCTATCACGTTTTGAAAAGTCTAGTAAACTGCAATTTTTGACATTTGACCAGAGTTGACTAGGCAAGGGTACATTCAGCAAAAAGAATATTCCAGGCAATATTCCTAGAATATTCCTCAAAATATTCCTAGAATATTCCTCAAAATATTCCCCGTAATATTTCTTATGAGAAAGTCGAAGGAAGACAAGTGTTAGAATTTGACTGGTCGAATGGTTTAAATGGCCAATGGGAAGGCACCACATGGCAAGCCTTGAGGCTGCCACATGGCCTTGAAACAACATGTAAAATTTTTGGTGGAGCGGATAGGGCTCGACCCCGAGACGTCCTTGCCCACATGCCCACACATTTACCATCTCTGCGACGTGTATTACTTAACCATCATAGCGATGGGTTTATATTTAATGTTGATTGCATTTTGTATTGGGTGTTGGGACCATCGGCAATCCCAACCCACTAGCAGTCCCATAGATCGCGTTCACATGGTAGACGTTAAACCAAATGTCACCACCATCAACTTAACTGACGGAGTCTCTACAACATTTAACTCTGCAATATTGTCACATGCCATAGCTTATTATCGCTTCTCCATGTGGTTTATGAAACCATCTCTGCCAGCCTACCTACAAGGTTTATCACATGGCCACGTTCAAGTTTAATACAATGGTTAGCATTAAGTTCCAGCTCAGCTGTAGTTCTACCATGGTAATATCGCAATCAACCCTAGTATAAGTGGAGTTCCGCCAACTGCCACGGTAACCACGAGTTAGGGGTTGACATGTGTCCAACCGCCCAACTCCAACATTTGTCTTTGTGGTTAGGACTGGCAGATTATTTTTCCAACACACCATTTCTGGTGGAAAATCTAAATTTGGAAACCTAACTGTCACTTGCCCCACTTTTAGTGGAGGAAATTGGGAAAAAATTATTATGCTCTATATTGAGCACTACTTACCATTTTCGAGTGTGAATAGTCAATTTTGACCTTATTGGACATTCTAGAGCCATTGGTGAGGTTTTATGATCCATCAAAGGACTTCTAAGAGTGTTTTTCTTTAGATAAGTTCCAAAGGCCACCAGGGCCACCAGGGGCCAGGAGGAGAATGAGACCTAGCCAGGGCAACCATAGGCCTTTCTCAGAAAACCAATAGTCTATTCTAACTATCTTGAAGCTTATGAATCCAATGATGGGATTTATAGAAGCTTTTTAAGACTTATGAAGGCCAAGATGCTTCAAAGAAGTTTTCAGTGAGCCTAGAGCCAGGGGGTGCCACTAGGTGTTGGGGGCATAACCAGAGCATCCAAAGGCTCTTTTCAGCAAGTGAATAGTCTATTCTAACTATTTTTGACATTATCAATCGAATGGAAGGATTTTCAAAGAAATTTGGAGACTTATAGAGCTAAAGAATACACAAGAAAGTTTCTGGCAACCGAGGGCCAACAGGAGTTGGAGGCCTAGGTTGGGGAGCTGGAGCTCATTTGTAGCAAATGATCATTCTATTTTGGATGTATGATATATGTTAGAGATAGTAGAAAATATTTCAATGATATTAAAGGACTTCTTAGGGAGTTAGTGCCATAGAGAAGCTCAAGGAAGATTAAGGGCACCAAAAAAACAGGTCAAGTCAAAGGGATCCTATGTCCATCTTAAGAGAGATAGCAACCATTCCAGGGGTATGATGATATTGTAAACCCATTGGTTCAGTTCAAATAACCATTAGAGTTTAGTAGGATACTTGTAAAATATATTTTCCATCATAATCCCAAAGAGCCAAGTCAATTAACAATGGCTCAAGGAGGCATAGCCCACGACATTCAGGTGAACCCATTTATTAAATTTGTTGTTATGTGTTGATGCTTATTTGCTACAATTTATGGTTTTTTTACATGCTTAGTATCATCAAAAACAAAAATTTTATTCCTCACACTTAAAGTATTAGAACAGTTTAAAACACATACACCTATTTCAAGTATTCAATTCCGCATTATCAAGTATAAGCAAGATCTTAATTTGTTTAACTAAGTGGGATGTGCTTGCATAGCATAAAAATTCAACCACCCATTTCAGATCACATATACTAACTAAAACAAAGTGAATCCAGTAGCATTTTTAGTCTAGGTTCGGTAAGCCCAAAGAGATGAAAAAAGCATGAGATGCCATTTTGACTTGTGCATTCCAATAGTGCGCTAAAACATAGTAACTAAGACTTTTTTGACTGCTTCAACTTGGACATTGGCCTGAGGGTAATAGGGAGTTCATTTGTCATGACGCAAGCCCAACTGAGAGATCAACTCATCCATCATGTAATGGCGAAAGTGGGAGCCATGGTCAGTGACAATGGATTGATGGACTCTGAACCGATTGATAACGTCATTGAAGAAAAATTGAGCTGCATTTTTAACGTCAAAAAAATATGTAGGCATTGCCTCATCCCATTTGGTAAAATACTCAACAACGACGGTAATATAAGCATGCCCCTCGACCGAGTGAGGGTTACATGTCATGAATTTAATGCCCCATTTAGCGAATGGGCTGATGGTAAGAACTGGGTGAAAGGGTGCGGGTGGGGTGCACATCTTCCACTGGTAAATCTGGCAAGCATGACATTTACAGACGACAATAATGAAATCCTTGAAAATAGAAGGCCAGAAATAACCAACACAAAGGATTTTCTAAGCCGTTGCATACCCAGACATATGACCACCACATGCCCCAGAGTGGCAGTCCTTGAGCACTCTCTCAGCCTCTTCGAAAGTCAAACAATGACAAAGAATCAAATCTACACCGACCTGGTACAAAGTATACCCAATGATACGATATGGTTGAGATTTATGTTGGATATATCGACAACTAGCTTTAGTAAACTCCGATCGGAAGATTTGGGTTTGGAGATACATGATGATATCACTGTACCATGGATCGATAGTGTTGATCATGAAGAGATTTCATCTAGAATATGCTCATCAAGATCGGACAAAGTAGAAGCAGAGGGAAGGGAGAAAATCAATTCAGCAAAAAAAAATGATTTTTTTTTAGTTTGGCAGCAGTGAATTACAAATCAAACTCATGAAAAATGATAATCCATTTAGAATATTCCCCACCCAGTAACTGATGGGTCAAAATATAAGGCATGGGATTGCACTTGGAGATCACGGTAGTCATGCGAAGGAGAATGTAATGTCAAAAGCATTGAACAACATGTACCGCATCTAAAGTCAGTTTCTCGACATGGGAATATTGAGTCTCTATATCCATTAGGTTGCGGCTGAGGTAATAAATGACATGTTCAGTACCATCATTGTCATCTTAGACCAGCACCATAAAAATAGTGACAAAAGAAGCTGCTACGTAAGGAAAATAGTCATGATGATAATTGGGGGGATGCAGTAAAGGAGCATTGATAAGAACGTTCTTTAAATAATCGAAGGTGTTTTGAGCAACTTCATCCCATAGGAATGGTATCCCTTGCTTAAGAAATCATGTGAAGCCCTTAGCGAGCTCTGCATAATTGGGAATGAAACAACGAAGGAAATTAGCTTTCCCTTGTAGACTCTGCAACTAAGATAAAAAGGAGGAAGGGGGTCAATTAACGATAACTGCAACTTTCAAGTGATCAAGATGGATTCCTTATTTAGAGATGAAAAACCCTAAGAGCCTGCTAGATTCAACGCAGAAGACACATTTATGTGGATTCAAGCGAATATTGTAGTGTTAGTAGCGGAGAAAAATCTCTCGAAGGTGCACAAAATGGTCTCAGTGCTTAGCTAAATGAGAGGGAAGATAATCCAGATAAGGTTGAATGATGTGCTTAATTTCATGGAAAGCATACGACATCGCATGCTAAAAAGTAGCGTCGACATTCTTCAGACCAAAAGGAAGCTTCTTGTAAGAAAAAGTTCCCCATGGATAGATAAAGGTAGTAATGTGTTGATCATCCAACAAGATGTTAATCTATTTATAGCCAGATAAACCATCCATAAAGGAAAAATCTCACTCCCAGTGGATTCATCAATGATCTGGTCAATAAATAGAGTGGGATAGTTATCCTTCGGGTAGACTCGATTTATATCTCGGTAATCAACACAAATGCAAATGGTACCCTTATTTTATTGGAAAGGATGATATTGGACACCAAATATGTCAAAGGAATGGGATAGATAAATCCATCTTTAAGAATTTTTTCAACTTCTCCCTTTATGGCGGCTGCCTTTCTAGGATGCACAAGATGAATTTGTTGACGAATAGGCTTTGCATAAGGGTAAGTCGGTATTTTGTGCACCACTATACTCATATCAATGTTAGGCATTTCCTCATAGGACCATGCAAAAACATATCAAATTATTGAAAGGTATTGGTGTAGAGCTTGATCTCGTCTGAAGAGAAATTTACCCCAATGTGAATGTTCTCGACAATTCTTGGTTTCACAGAAATTTCGATAGGAATTTCTGCGGTGATGCTGCCCATGTTCCCCTCAGAAAATACCTCAAGTGTCAACATGGGTGTTGGAAGTGGAGAATCCGGAGCATGGGGAGAGAAATTTTTGAGACACAACTGAATTAATTAAGGGCTTGGGAGAAATAATGAACAATGATGAGTATCGTTCCAGGGTGTTTCCTCAAGAGACATAGTTTCCATGATACTTTCGTCAAAGGGAAATGTCTCATTCAAATGATCCAATGAGTCTGAAGAACCGATCTAAGGAGATTGGGAGTATGCGTTGAAATGAATTCTAGAATTATCATGTTCAGAATCAAGAGCTGAAGTCGAAATGATTTCACAATAATCGACTTCTACAGGGCTTGACGGTATGAAATCACCGAATGAATCAATCTGATCAGGGGAAGGGATGATAGAAGGATTAGATGAAGTGGAGATCATATTGACCTGAGCAGTGTTTGGTGAAGGAAGGGAAAAGAGACCCATTAAAGAAAAATCTTTGAAAATTCCTTCCCCCACAGTCTCATAGGGTGTGGTGGTATGCTCCACATAAGGAACATTGCTTTCAGAAGAAGTGGAAGAAAAAAAGGACAACTGATTAGGAGTGATAATATTTCCTTCATGTGGGAAACGAAGAACACAAAAGAGAGTGAACGACATGCAAAGCATAGCGTGAGTCCAACTACAACTGAGTAGAATATTATAATTGAGCTTGGCATCAATGACTTCTACTTCCACATTGACCATTTTTCCTTCCAACGTGATAGGAAAGTTGGGGAGGATAGCAAAAGGACGAGATTCCCTTCCATCAAAAGCCTCCAAAGTGTCTGGAGGCTGGCTAAGATTTGGAGAGGCAATGGATTTCCAACAAGACACAAACATGATGCAAGTGGATGCACCTTCATCCATGACAGACCGATGGATATTATTTCCATTGATAACAACCTAAATAAGGAAAGTAACTTGATGGGGGAGACATGGAATGAAATTTTCCAGATAAAAAGTAATGAGGCTCGAATTAGATGGATCGATTCCTCCAATAACAGATAGAAACAATTTCCGTTGTGATAGACAGATCTGAAGAACCTCTGGCGCAGACATAGTGGAAGGCGCCTGAGCCAAATCCTCAATAATATTATAGTGTTGAGTGGCATGGGCATTTGGATTATACGAGGATTTTCAGAGCACACCTTTAGAAGGTGGTTGGACAACACGATCATAACTAGGCCTTTCAATATGAAGAGTTCTAGAAGAGGGCGGGGAAGGTGTAGGAGCATTGATGATTTCTTTCCCCTCCAACTGACACACATTCGAATAATATTTAGATCTAGTAACTATAGAGATGGGTGTAGCACCATTCATCATGAACACCTGAGAACCAAAAGAGGTGGAATATTGGGGTTGTTCCACCATTTTAATTTACTGAGATGGAAATGGCTCTTTGATAATAACCAGAGTCCCTTGAACACCCTTTAGTAGATGAATCACCTCAACCCATCGAGGACAGTCCTTGGTGTAGTGCTCGTCATCACATATCAGGAAAGGGTACTTTGGTTTATGTTTAGTTCCATCGTCAACACGAGGTTTGGGGAAATCCTTTTTTGGGGCATCAGATTTAGATTTACATTTGCCCTTCTTTTTACCTTTAGAGGATTTGTTGGCCGCAGAATACTGAACAACATTAACCTCTCAAGTTTTGAAAATATTCGGAGGATTCTGAGGGACAGAATCCGATGAAGAAGAATATTTTTTCTTAGAAGCAAAGGAAGACTTCTGGGAAGTTTGGGAAATAGAACCAATGACATTGTCAACCTGTGGTGTCACCGGATCTTTTGAGGTTGTTGACTGGGAACCTGGGTGTGGAGCATTAGGTAAAAGATCGTATAACATGCTAGATTGGGAATAAACCAAATCTATATATTGAGGACAAGAAATAGCTTGTTCTTTTGTGACAGCTGCCCCCATATCAATATCCTTGTCGATCTGATTGGTGAATGATTTGGTAAAACATTCTATCAAAAATTGATCAGGAATCTCAAACTTGATTAAATGACAACGTCGTCTCCATTCATGGATATGATCGGAGATATTTGTAGCAGTATCTTGCTTCAAGAATGTAAGGAGGTGAGTTCATGTTAAATAATTAACAAGCAACTGAAAATGCGTAATAAAATCCATAGCTAAAGAATTGAAGTCTTGAAAAGTTCTACGTGGAAGCTCAATGTACCACTTTGCAGCGGTACCAGTCAACGTCCTTTGAAAAATATGGAGATGGAAGGAATTGTTAATCCAGGAATTGAAGGAGCACTAAAGATAATACGTAATAACATGTGCCTAGGTGTCTTCTCCAAAATGGCCTTCAAACTTAGGGAAATCGCTCGGAATTTTTGTTGGAACTGGAAGCTGATATGGATTATGAATAATTGGATCATTGGTCAATCTTGACACATGGGGAATTTACAACTTCATGAGAAATGACAATTGCGGATTGAAAGGTATGATGTTCAGTCTTTGATACATGCCCATTTGTGGATTCCAACTAGGTTGGGATAAATTATTCCCCCAAGGGTTCTATCCCGAAGAATTTTACCCATATGGATTTTGTCCATAAGGATTGAAACCTTGTGGATTTGGACCATATCCAGGTTTCTAACCCAAAAAAAGATTTTGACATGCAACAGACCATTGAGGCCCAACTTGACCATAATCCAGAACATATGGATTTTTCTGTTGAAATTTTTGGAATGGAGTGCCCTGTGGTTGACCCTGTGAGCCCAAAAGATAACCTTGGGAACCCAATGGTTGACCTTTTGAGTCCAAGGGTTGTCCTTGGGCTATTGGATGGTACCCTGGGGGTTTGATGAAACGATACCAAGTGATTGCTAAGGTTGGACAGGTTTCCCGTGAGGACCAGGTTGACCCGGATGAACAAAGACCTGGCTTTGCTAAGAGGAGGGTTGTCCTTGTTGGAAAAAAGGCTGACCTTGCTAAAATTGAGGTTGACCCTATTGACCAGAAGGTTGTCCCTGCTAATAATAGGAAAATTGACCTTGATGGGAAAAAGGTTGACTAGATTGTACATAAGGCATTGCCTATTGCACATAAGGTTGACCTTGTGGCCCATAAGGTTAATTTTAACCAAATATAGGACCCTGCTGAAATGTGTAAGACCCTGTCTGAATGCCAGACTACCCTTGGAATCCTTGCGTATTTACTAACAGGGTCTACAACTGTTGGGAGCCATACAGGATGTAAGGTTGCTAGTTAAGGTTCTGCAAAAATTCCTGATACTGGTCATATGTTAACCCTGTTGGACCAAATGATCCAGCAAACATAGGAATGCTACCAACAACTTGAGAAGAGACCGGGATGTGATTTTGTAATCCAATCATAGATGGTCCAATGGAGGATTGGGAAACATTTGATAGGGAAGGACCCCCACCAGCAATCGAAGTCAATGGAATCGACGTATGAACTCTTAAGGGAGTCGCTGAAACACCGACGTAGGCAGTTGGATTTGCAGGAGTAGGAATAACTATTGCTTGAGCAGGGACGGAAACAGACACATTGGATACAAGAGGACTGGGGGAAAATACTGCAATATTCTTCCAGATAATATTGTAATACAAAGGCATGGTACTCAAAATACTCGAAACCAGGTGCCTTAATGATGTCTAACCATGAGGAATGTACAATTGGGCAGAAGGTTGAGATGATCGCCCTCCATGGGGAAAGCTCTCAAGAGGGAATTGATGTCCCTCAAACAAAGACTCATCTACACCATTGATGGTGCTTGAAACCTCCAAGAGAGATGAAACCTCTCCTTCAGAAGCCAACAAAAATAGCTAACGATCAATAGTCTGAGATGGACGTGGTGAATGTATGAATGATACACCAAGTGTATCAAACAGACTATATGGCCATTTATGGGAGATATCAATGAAATCAAATAATGGATTCGGAGGATAGGAAACATATCATACAAGCACATCGGGAGGAGATCAAGTAACAAGAGGTTGGGTACTCAGAACGAGGGAAAACTCATCAGTTTCAGTCCCAATCGAAGGAAAAGCATTAGAAGAGATGGGTGACAATGTATCTTCGGAAGAGGATGATGCAGAGGAAGCTTAACTTGATGGTTCAGCCATGATGATCTTATCTCAAAAAGCAAAAGAGAGAAAAAGGTGATTAATTCAAGGCTTTAAACAATATCTTTATAAGGAGTTACTCATCATGTGGCCTAGAAATATTATAACAGGTAAGCCATGTGATCATGGGAAATTGATTTTAGAACTAAAAAATGAAATAAATCAAAAGGGGTGAACTAGGAAAAAATGATTACCAGGTAGCCGTGAACTGCAATATACACCTTGGTGATAAAATGAAAGAGAAATTTCTAAGGACTTAACATTCAACATCCAATCTCCCTGAATGTTGTGTTCGGCATATCACATCTACAAGGCGGTCAAGTCAATACCTATGGTAGGTTTGTAGCCTAATGTTGTCTCCCAAAATATATGCGATGGTACGTGGGAGTCCAAGTATGTAGTACTAATGTCTAATGCATAAACATTCGATGAGAGCATTCCAAAATATACTTATCATATGTCAATATACTTCCGTACATAGGACAATATATCACCCTTGAGTTGTAACGCAGACTATTAGCAACAACTCCTACGCTTAACGTCACTGGAACACGTCTCCAGCCTAGACCTCGAAATGTGATTTGTTAGGTTCCAAATTCTCCTTAGGTTGATTGAAAAAATTTTAATTTTATTTTGAATTATGTCTCGGATTAAAAGTCTTACCGATGTCACTTGAATTCCTAAGATGCAGCTAAATGAAAGAATTAATCATCATTTCGATGAAAACTACATTAATTGGGGAGAAAAAATTCATTCAATCAACGCATAAAGAAAACAAATGTATGGAATGACATTCACTTTTTTCTTCAAGTGCACAATCCTAAAGTGAAACGAAAATATTTTCAATTTCTTTCCTTTCACTAAACACACTAGAAGCAAATCGAAATGAAACTTTTCATTTTTTAAAGAAAAATCAAATAAAAATATTTTTTCATTTTTTCTATAAGCACAATGAAAAATGTATAATACAAAACAAAAGCAATCATTCGCTTTGAGTACTAATGAAATCTCTCAAAACACTACAAGAGACAAAGATCCAAAAATCAAAGAGAGACCTAAACCAATTTCCACAAAATAAGACACTGTTCATTTCTACACTAATCAACACTCAAAGAAAAAAAACTTTAGTCAAAAGAAAGTAATGTTGATCTATGCTTGATGGCGAAAAGAGACCCAAATGCAAACAAGGTTAACACTCGAAAGTTCTAATTGTGGGAATCAACTCAAATACAAACTAAATCAAACAAAAAGCCTAGAAGATATGAAAAATTTCGACTCAATAAGAAGATTGGAAATCAACAAAGCATGCAACCATTCAAATGACCCTAAAACACCTAGAAACCCTAGGATGATAAGGATGCACTTGCTTTTCAAAAGATAAAACCAAAGATGGATAACTTGATTCAAAAGTGTCACTGAATAGAGAAGAACAGGAGTTGTTCAAACAACAAAGAAAACTCAGGAGGATAAGACACACTGGCTGACAGATAAGAAGAAACCCTAAAAAAAAGTACACAGAAATCATCACAGCTGTTAGGTTGTAAGCCGCGCTGGAAGAGGAAAAACGCGACTGTGTAAATGCATTCAGTGCCAATCAGTGCTACTGTCAGAGAAATACTAGCGTCGATCGAGGAGATGACTTAAAAATGAATGGGTTTAGTGAATTGACGCCAATATTATCACTTCAATAGAGAGGTGAATGACTGTAAGCAGTTACAGAAGCTACAGAGACAAGGAGATGAAAACTCCAGAAAATATCGATTACAAAACAAAAAATAAAAGAGTGAAAATAGGAGACTAAAGGAAAGCACTCCCTAGTGGATTTGCCAATTTTTTATGCAGTAAAATATTCTCTGCAGACAGAGGTGATCCCTCTAGCCCTAGGATGGGTCTAGTAACAACAGGGAAAAATCTAATGCCTACTTTCCTAGATTGAAAATGGACATAGATCATATATAGATGACCTACGTCGATCTGATGTTGTTCCTTTCTCGAATCCTTTGATCCTTTGCACTTCATAGTTAGATCCTCATTGTCGCTAGTGCTTAGCTACCTGCACAAGAGATCAAACAACACCAAACATGAAAGAACAACATATATTTCGCATAAACAATCTATCTAGTTGATCAAGGAGTACTAGAAATCCAATCGTACATTATAGACAAGAGTGGAAAGCAAGAATCAGTTATAGCATATTAATATAGAGAGGGAAAGTTACAAACTGCACCTTGATGTCACAACTCTCCTTTAACGGGTCGAGATCTAGGAATGTCTCAAAAAGCACTTGTTTCAACTTGATACTAAAATTCCAAAGGTCTCAAATCTCCTTTAATACCTATAGCAACAATTCTCTCTCAGTTATTCTTTTATCTCTGTTCTAACTAGAAGAGGTATGGGAGGATGTCCATTTTATAGTTAAGGGAGAGGGAACATGGATCAACTTAAGGTGGGGAAATGATTTATCTCCTTGGGTGGTTCCCCTTTTGTAGGAACAAGAATCCCAAAGGTAGAAGCTCGACTCTATCTCCATGAAAAAACTACTATCTCTCAGCCCACGAAGCTTCCAGATCTTGAACCTTCATTTCCATTTTAAAAAACCTTCTAGAAGTGGATCGGCGCGGGTATGATCTCCATTCTAGTGCCAATTAGCATTGCTCCAGACCAAAAAATTGGAATCAATGTGAGTGAGAAAAGAAGAGGGCACGCCGCTCCAGATAAAGATGTTTGTAAGGAGTTGCTTCAAGAATGGTCAACAAAGAGTTTGTTCAATATGTTGTAAGGGATATAATGGCACATTTTCATGATGAAAAATATACACATGGGTTACTATTAAAGGTCCTCTAGGATTTGGGAATAGGGAGTACAGGGACAGTGACAAATTTATATGTAATAACATGGCATATCGTTATGTCACCAATATCGAGCATAAATTTAAGCAGAAGAAGCGAGACTTTGGATCCATGAATCCAAAGTCAGGGAAAGGCACCCTCGAACCACAAAACAAGGGGCAAAGCCAAAGTGGGGAAACTTAAAATAACACCACAAAGCCAAAGAAGGACATAGGGAAGTGGTGTGAATTTCATAATAGCTCCACTCACAACACAAGCGAGTGTCAGACCAAACAGTTGATGGTGGTCGAATTGAGGGAACCTGAATTAGATGCGTGTTCTAATTCCGAGTAAAAACTGGACAAAGGGAATGAAAAAGGGAAGCCGATCATTGATTCGGAACCCAGTGCCACTGTTTCCACCACCAAACTCTAGACGGAGGATCTCAAAGATCTAGAGGAGGGGGAGCACCTCTTCCCTTCCCAGATGTAGGTGAAGGGTTCTCCACTACAATTCCTTATCGATAGCGGAAGCTAAAAGAATCTCATTTCAGTAGAGGTCATGAAGTGGTTCGACCTACCAACCACAACACACTCGCAGTCGTATAGCATCAGGTGGCTTCACCAAGGAAGAGATCCCTGTGTTAGCCAGCAGTGTTGCCTTCTATACAGTATCAAGCCCTTCACCAATCAGGTACTGTGTGATGTTGCTCCTCTTGACGCATCTGATGTATTATTAGGCCAACCATACTTATCAAAGTGGCATGTTGTGTATGAGTCTAGGCCTCGTTATGTTATTATTACTTTTTAAAATAAGTTGGACATAATACCAGAGGTATTACCACCTTATGCCATCTCTTTGAGTACTGCAAAGCAATGCAGTAAAATTATTTCCCAAGCCACGAAATTTATTTTCATTATGATTCGCCCACATGGGAAGAAAATTATGACTGCAACCTCTAAACAGCGCTTCGCTATGTGGTAGAAACAGATGGAAAATTTTGTGGATAAATACAAGGACCTTTCCTCCTCACCCATAGGGGTTCCTATACACTGTCAAGTCAAGTACTCCATTCATCTGACCCCAGGCACGTCGCTGCCTAATGGGCCAATATATCAAGGTTTTATTCTAGAGAATGATGAAATCAAGAGGCAAATCCAAGTGCCGTTGCAGAAAGGGCACATCAGGCCAAGCCCCTCACATGTACTATCTAAGGCTGATAAAGAAACCCTATTTATTGAACACATCCAGCACATCCGCCAGTAGGTCCATGATATCTTGGAGAAATCTAATGCCAAGTGTTAGTCATTAGTATTTTTCACCTGTTGATGATGAGTAGTTGTTAAAGCCAAGTTTTCTAGTAGCTGATCTCCAATTTGTCAAATTTTCCAGCTGGAAAACACCCATAAACATTTTTCCCTCCTACCTTTTAAATCAGCCCATGATGAGATAAAACCTAATTTTCAAGCCCTATATAGTCTCAGTCATACAAACTTGTCCATCTGCTCCAAAGAGAATACTCCAAATCTATCAAAAATCTCCCTTAAGTTAGGTAGTGGCGCTTTAGGCATTCCTCCCTTGGCAAACTATCCTAAAGCCAAAATAACCTCTGTCTAATATCAACCAGTCATAGATGACCTTCCTACTCTGCAAATAAAGCTTGATACACCCTTAAGTCACACCACTAACAAGCCTTGATGTCTCAACAGTGCATATGCCACAAGTCAAACTGATATTAGGTGGATTTACAGTGTTTCAATGTCTTTTTCAGAAGCAGAAGTGTACCAGTGTTCCAGAAGACATTATTAAACTTAACATGAGAAGACAGCTACTTCTCATGTGGTTTTGAGCCTGGGATGCAAGTACTGGACAAAGAGGTATTTCAATGAGCTCCTACAAACACAGTCAAAAGGTTAGTGACCTATGACTAGCAAGTAGTACTCTACAGACATAGGTCAAGATTGCTCCTATTTTCTAAATATGCATAAGTGTATTCTATCAAATAGAAATACACATCTCAGAGTAGATCCCTCATGGCATCTTGTCAAATTTTCACTTTTTATTACTTATTGTGATGTACTAAGAAGAGATATGCAGTGAAAGGAAAGATTGACACAGTTTGAAAATAGATGAAATGTGACTGTGTAAAACCTCCTCCAAACATGAGCAGAGGGTTGGGTCACTTGTAGTAAAACCTCCTCCAAATATGAGCAGATGGTTAGGTCATTGGTTAAAAAACTCCTTCATTTAACAAGCAGAGGGTTTGGCAATGTGATAAAGGCCTCCTTCATTTAACAAGTAGAGGGTTTGGCAATGTGATAAAGGCCTCCTTCATTTAACAAGGATAGGGCCAGGAATAGAGGTATGGCCTTATTTAAAGGGCACAAGGCTAACAATGCTTCAAACAGCCTTAAAAACTTGTTTTCCACCTTTTTCTCCAATGGATGAAACCACTAACACAACAGTGGTATCTCAAGGATTGATTATATGGTTTAACTGATTGAAAGGTAGAGTTTAAGTGCAGTGAGAAACAATTGGGTGATTATGGGTAGAAAATTTTGTTAAGCATATGGCCAAGTAGTGATGTTTTGATGTTCAAAGAAGATTTTCTTTTCCTGTCCATGAAGATCTTTTTCAAAACCTCATCAAATTGACAAGAAGGTAGTCTAAGCCTTGCTTCTGAAAGGGACTTTGAAAATAAACACATAGAGACAGTATGTGTGAAGAAAAGGGTATGGCATGTGTTTTAAATTCAAGGACAACATTCAAATAAATGAAACATGCCACTATCACAAACAAAGGCCTTTTTTCTATGAAACATGTGAAAATACCTTGCTATTGCATATGATTGTAGGAAGGGTCTTTAAAGAATTTCCTTTAAAGATAAATAGATGTTTTCCAAACCTAGGTGAATGCAACTAAGGTTTCACCCACATTCAAAGAGAAATATCCTTCAAAGGATGCATCTACAATCATTAATATGGTTTTGAGCAAGTTTTATTTTAAGGGACAGATATGGACAAACAGTGATAGGGTTCCTGCCTTAATGAAGGAACTGTGAAAGAGATTTTAGCTTTGGAGATGGCTTCTTCACTTTGGGAAAGGTCATATCTATGAAGACCTTCAAAGGTAGCATCCACACATATTTTTAAGAATCCCGATCAAATGTAAGTCTTTATGATGGTTTAAGGCTATCAAGTGACAAAGACAGTGAGGTGAGTTTTCTATGTAACAAAAGCATTTTTCAAAAGGCATCTAAAACCCTCATAAAGTAGTTTCAAAAGGTTGTTGAATTTTTTGACTTTAAAAGGTGGATAAACCATTGGAAAAGTCCCATTATGCAAATTAAAAATGCATGAAATGTTTCCCTGGCTGTTCACCGGACAAAGCAAGAAATTCCAAGAAAATCCAAGCTTTTCAAGGCTTAAAGCCTGCGCGGCACACCTGGAAAAGCGCGCGATGTGCCTGCGAGAGGAAATAAACAGGAGTGTAATGACCACACGTCACACTTGCAGCAGCGCGCGGTGCGCCTATAGCGCCGTTCACCCACCGCCCGAGGCCGACCCGACTGCGCGACGTTTTTTCGTGTGAACGTGCCGCTCACCCTGTTAGCGCTCGAATATGCCTCAGGCTGAAGAAGGAAAAACTCGAGGCAACATCAAACCAACCTTAGCCTCGTAGCTAGCCCTACGAGGACAGGAGAGGGCTCTCTCCGGGTCTATCTCGGCGGAAAATTTTCAAAGGGGCTGAGATGACCGATAAAGAAAACTGATTTTAGGCTAGTAAATTGATAGAAAAGGGTTTTTAATAAATAACAGGGTTTCTGGGCTGTGTGGGGCAAAGACAGCAAGAGCAGAGATTGAGTGAAAAGCACAGATTATTACATAAGGCGAGGTAGGAGTGAAGTTTAACAATTAAACTGAAATTAAATGGGATGTAAAGACTCCTTAAGAAAGCTGAAAGGGGCATTTAACAATGAATCCCTTTCAGACAGAAGAAAATATACAAATTCTGAACGCTACTTCAAGGCAGAGAAAATAAATTTTATTCTACCTATCTCACTGCAACAGCATCCAGTGAATTGATTGTGAATGAAATGTAAACATTATGAAATTACATATGAAACAGTAGAAGAGACATATGCTAAACTTTACGCCACAAGAATCTTATAAAACAGAGCTGTACCATTCAATTAATCTCTGTCAAACAACTGTACAAATGAAGCTCTCTGTTTTTCACCACCAGCTCTCAGAACTCTCTCCTACACACCTCTTAGAATCCTTCCCCCCGTTACAAATGATTTTTGATACATTAAATAAGCTAAGCTAGAAGAAAACAGATCGACCCAACAACAAGGGCGTTGTTTCAACTAA
The DNA here is from genome assembly GCA_034641835.2 of Pinus albicaulis. Lineage (NCBI taxonomy): Eukaryota > Viridiplantae > Streptophyta > Pinopsida > Pinales > Pinaceae > Pinus > Pinus albicaulis. The sequence continues at coordinate 1,264,159,855 of CM076583.1, read as the reverse complement.
AACCATGAAGATAGAAAAGAATCCTCCATCTGCTTTAAAGATAGAAAAAGCCTTCCATTATTCCAGCTTGAGGATTTCTAATGACCCATGAAAACTAATCCTGGAGCGTAGACTAACTAAAGACAGAAATAGGCAATCGAACCTTTGAATGCCACTTTGCAACTGCTCTCAAATTTCTGGAGATACGCTTTGCCACTTTACAGAAATTGGGAACAAGTCCCCAATATTTTAATGCTAAAATATGGGTTAAACTGCCACATATGCTCTTTAGATGAATCAAATGCCCACATATTGCAACGATTGCCACGTTACATTTTCCATGTGCTTATCACCACATCATACATATACTGATACCTTTAATTTATCTGAAGAAGTTTCTATCATAAAACAACGACTTATATAAACAACTCAATGCGGCCATCAACTATCTGATGCGAATAGACCATTTTCCTGAAAATACTGTGTCCATTTCCACTTTACTCCATGACAACATACACTATCTGTTTTGAATACATGCATTAGAACTGGCAGTGATGATGTCCCACTGACATCTGAGAGGATTCCTTTGACTCCATTAAGATGATAATAACAACTAGCTGTCATTGAAGGCATCTTTATGAACACAAGGCCCTGGGGAGCATGTTAATTTCAAATGTCCAGTAAAGTGTAGCTTTATAAAAATGGGCATGCTGTATTATAGCAAACACAAAACTCTGTTGACTTTTCTGGCAAAACAAATAATTTGGCTAAAGCTAGGATTTTCCACATCAACCAGAAGCTAATAACAATCAAAGCCATTAGTGTGCAGATGTAAATATCTGAAACATATACCAATGCACATTGAACCAGGAAATTGATGATTTTACTGAGCCACGTCCCAGCGCCACACACTACCATTGTCACAGCAGCAGACAATGGTACTTCCATCATGAGATATAGCCATCTGTCTAATAGGATGTTTGCAATGTGGATGTGATAACCTGGCAATTAAATTAGGAGGGCTCGACTGTAATTCCCAAACATAAACTTTTCCTTCCCTGTTGCCAACTGCCATAGAATTATAGTGGAAATCGCATGAAAACTTGATAAACCAAATGTCACATTCTGGCACTGGATACTTCTGCAGGATGTCCACACTCTTTGATAGGATGAAACTGCCAAGCCATCTAGTGCAATCCACATATTTTGAATGCACTGCAGCAATAAAAACAGGAAACTGCACATACTTCGTGGGGAATTTCGATGGCAAATCCGTCCTGGTAAATGACTTCTCAACATAGGTCCAAAACTCTTTCATAGACCAGATCTTGACCGTGTTGTCCATGCCACAGCTTGCAATATGATATACATCTGAAGGATGAAAATCTACACTGAGAACTTCATTGCGATGTCCCCCAGCTCCAGCAAATATCAAAATGCATATTCCAGTTTGAACATTCCAGAGTCGTACAGATTCATCTTTGCTAGCAGATAAAATGAGGGAAGGTTTCAATGCTTGGGTCCTTATTTCATTCACAGAATCTCCATGGCCAACGAAACTCTTATGGACCTTTTCATTTGCAACATCAAGCACTCGAATTATACCATTGTGACCACCTGCAACTAATAATGGTGAACCATTCACATCGCATGCCCAACTTAATGTGTAAAATGATTCATCCTTATCATCGTCAACATATGCCTGCAAAATAGAAATAACACCTCCTTCCAAGCATTGGTAAATGGTCACCTTTACAGGTCTACAAATATCACAGCCATTATAACACTTCTAAATCATTACGGATTGCCACCATATATGCACAAGTGAGGACACCGCCTTAGTTGACACACTATACAAACCAGCAAGAGATGGAAACTCTAATTCTCGGGCCTATCTTTCCATAGTGATTATCATCTTCTGAGCTTGGCGTGCAGCCCACTGATTCAAAATTCCAGATTGTCATTTTCTTACAGCAGAAGACTCTTTCGATTCAATACTACTGGATCTATGATGCCTGCGTGAATGCTTTGAAGAGCCTATAACTGATATTGATGATGACGGCGCGCTTGCAATTGAAGCGTATGGGCATGGAATTGGACACAAGAGCAAAAAATTTCTGAGCTCTGTTGCTGTGTGGGTAGCGCCCCTGTCCAATGGGTAGCGCGCACTCCAAGCACTATCCATGGCTATGAAAACATGGCTCCTTCTTTCAATAACACAAACATGATTTCTGCCTTGAGATTTTTGAGCAAATGAAATTGTTTGTAAATATTTGGTGTAACCTTGTTTTCTAGATTGTGCACAGCTCCAAGCCATCATGGCTTCATTACAGCTGAAGTCTTTTTAACGATACCCCCAGTAGTATTCTTATCATGTTCAAGTACCTTAACATCAGCTACTACTTTTGACAAAGATAGTCTTCAGAATTTGTTTTTTCAATCATCATACCTTTTGTAATATGGTAGGATTCTTCTGGTCTGAAGAAGCACTTTTGTTGATAGGTCTACCAACTGAGACTGACAGAGACTGCCCTGTATTTAATGAATACAACTGTGTCTCTCGTTTTAGAGAAGCCTCTCCAGTTTGGGTCTGCAATTTTAAGTAAGTAGACAACCCTCTCCATTTCAGATAGAAGACTTTCCAATTTATGTTGAAACTGCATAGCCCGATCTTTCACTATTTGAGTGACTATGATCCCATAGCAAAACTTAGCACGAAACTCGAATGTCTCCGCACCCTAGAATATCATTAAGGGGACACCTTGTGATTCATGGATTCATGAGTTTCATCAACTAGTTCTGATTCTTGATTTTCTAAGCGATGAAGCTTTGTTGCAACCTTCAGAAATTTGTTATCATTAATTTCCCCAACATAGCAGTGGAGCTGTTGCCTATGGCCCCATCTGCCAATCTGCGAGTTGAAACACTTTGAGAAATTACATATTCATCATAAACATATTGATGACTTCTTCTTTAAAGCGGGGTTTGAAGAAGAAATCAATCTCGCCATATTTTTTAACATTCACGAAATAGCTTATACTGAACCTCATTGCACATGTTGCAAAAACGCCGAAGACAAAACCCTGGACTCAAGAATTAAAATGAGTCTTTTCTGGACCAGAGTAACATCAGTGACCGCAAATGACAAGAGATGAACCTTGGTGAATTTGACTACAGTGGGTTGACAAGACGGAGTCTAACATTGGCTCCAATGGGGATGGTAGCTGCCGCTTCTTGGAGGTGCCAAGAACCGCAGAGCTTTGGAAGAGCAGATAGTGCCTCCATCCATTGGGCTATGGAGTCATGATTAACTTATTAACTGAAAACTGACTGAAATGATTTGAAAAATTGACTTGGCAAACTTCAAACTAAAACTGCAATGAAACTGGAATGAAATGCTGCCCTTTAGCTGCTTATTTATTTACAAAATCTACCCTACTCTGCTGTAAAAACAATAGATCAGGTAATACTGAAATGCCAGATCAACCATTCAAGTAAAACTGAAAATGATGCCGCTTGAGAATGCTTCAACCAGATCACAGATGCAATTGCTGGCAGCCCTACATGCACATAATGAGTCTGATCATGTAAAAGACAGTTTGACTTTTCAGTCAAACTGAAAAACATTTGCATGTACATTGCAATAGGATCGCGAAAGCCAAACTCCGTTTGCTGCCCCAACTCTGCAATACATACCTCCAGCTGCACACTGTCAATGCAAACATCTGTAGGTAGCTCTATTGTGTCTGGTTTTGAAGGAGGAAGAGTTTCCAAGAACCTTTTGGGGTCTCGGAAATCATATGACTGGATCTGATCATTTAGACACTGAATTTCCTTCTCAATTCTTTCAACAACTAACTCACAGACACCAGTTTTAGCTTCAAGAGGAAACTTCGGAGATTTCAAACATTGAAGCAAGGCACTGAAAAAATCTTCATTAATTTCAAAATCTGCTAACTGATTTCTTACTTCTTTTACAGCTTCACACAGTGCAGGGTTTGCCACATACCCTACCATTGCATGAGTGGATCAGTGCACACTGGAATCTCTGGATCTAGCTGGAGTCACCGGGTGAATGTTTCAGCCTTCATATGTGTCCGACTGCTGTCCATCGTCAGCGTCAGATCTGCAACTTGATTTCATGTACTGGGGCAAGACAATCTACAAGTAGACTGTCACATCAACAGCAAACCATCTTCCCCAGTATGGTCGCCACTATGTTAGTGCTCGAATCTGCCACAGGCTGAAGGAGGAAAAACTCGAGGCAACATCAAACCAACCTTAGCCTCGTAGCTAGCCCTACGAGGACAGGAGAGGGCTCTCTCCGGGTCTATCTCGGCGGAAAATTTTCAAAGGGGCTGAGATGACCGATAAAGAAAACTGATTTTAGGCTAGTAAATTGATAGAAAAGGGTTTTTAATAAATAACGGGGTTTCTGGGCTGTGTGGGGCAAAGACAACAAGAGTAGAGATTGAGTGAAAAGCACAGATTATTACATAAGGCGAGGTAGGAGTGAAGTTTAACAATTAAACTGAAATTAAATGGGATGTAAAGACTGCTTAAGAAAGCTGAAAGGGTCATTTAACAATGAATCCCTTTCAGATAGAAGAAAATATACAAATTCTGAATGCTACTTCAAGGCAGAGCAAATAAATTGTATTCTACCTATCTCACTGCAACAGCATCCAGTGAATTGATTGTGAATGAAATGTAAACATTACAAAATTACATATGAAACAGTAGAAGAGACATATGCTAAACTTTACGCCACAAGAATCTTATAAAACAGAGCTGTACCATTCAATTAATCTCTGTCAAACAACTGTACAAATGAAGCTCTCTGTTTTTCACCACCAGCTCTCAGAACTCTCTCCTACACACCTCTCAGAATCCTCCCCCCCGTTACAAATGATTTTTGATACATTAAATAAGCTAAGCTAGAAGAAAACAGATCGACCCAACAACAAGGGCGCTGTTTCAACTAAAACCATGAAGATAGAAAAGAATCCTCCATCTGCTCTAAAGATAGAAAAAGCCTTCCATTATTCCAGCTTGAGGATTTCTAATGACCCATGAAAACTAATCCTGGAGCGTAGACTAACTAAAGACAGAAATAGGCAATCGAACCTTTGAATGCCACTTTGCAACTGCTCTCAAATTTCTGGAGATGCGCTTTGCCACTTTACAGAAATTGGGAACAAGTCCCCAATATTTTAATGCTAAAATATGGGTTAAACTGCCACATATGCTCTTTAGATGAATCAAATGCCCACATATTGCAACGATTTCCACGTTACATTTTCCATGTGCTTATCACCACATCATCCATATACTGATACCTTTAATTTATCTGAAGAAGGTTCTATCATAAAACAACGACTTATATAAACAACTCAATGCGGCCATCAACTATCTGATGCGAATAGTCCATTTTCCTGAAAATAATGTGTCCATTTCCACTTTACTCCATGACAACATACACTATCTGTTTTGAATACATGCATTAGAACTGGCAGTGATGATGTCCAACTGACGTCTGAGAAGATTCCTTTGACTCCATTAAGATGATAATAACAACTAGCTGTCATTGAAGGCATCTTTATGAACACAAGGCCCTGGGGAGCATGCTAATTTCCAAATGTCCAGTAAAGTGTAGCTTTATAAAAATGGGCATGCTGTATTATAGCAAACACAAAACTCTGTTGACTTTTCTGGCAAAACAAATAATTTGGCTAAAGCCAGGATTTTCCACATCAACCAGAAGCTAATAACAATCAAAGCCATTAGTGTGCAGATGTAAATATCTGAAACATATACCAGTGCACATTGAACCAAGAAATTGATGATTTTACTGAGCCACGTCCCAGCGCCACATACTACCATCGTCACAGCAGTAGAGAATGGTACTTCCATCATGAGATATAGCCGTCTGTCTATTAGGATGTTTGCAATGTGGATGTGATAACCTGGCAATTAAATTAGGAGGGCTCGACTGTAATTCCCAAACATAAACTTTTCCTTCCCTGTTGCCAACTGCCATAGAATTATAGTGGAAATCGCATGAAAACTTGATAAACCAAATGTTACATTAAACCGGATACTTCTGCGGATATGTCTGCCTCTTTGATAGGATGAAACTGCCAAGCCATCTAGTGCAATTCACATAGTTTGAATGCACTGCAGCAATAAAAACAGGAAACTGCACATGCTTCGTGGAGAATTTCGATGGCAAATCCGTCCAGGTAAATGACTTCTCAACCTAGGTCCAAAACTCTTTCATAGACCAGATCTTGACCGTGTTGTCCATGCCACAGCTTGCAATACGATATACATCTGAAGGATGAAAATCTACACTGAGAACTTCATTGCGATGTCCCCCAGCTCCAGCAAATATCAAAATGCATATTCCAGTTTGAACATTCCAGAGTCGTACAGATTCATCTTTGCTAGCAGATAAAATAAGGGAAGGTTTCAATGCTTGGGTCCTTATTTCATTCACAGAATCTCCATGGCCAACGAAACTCTTATGGACCTTTTCATTTGCAACATCAAGCACTCGAATTATACCATTGTGACCACCTGCAACTAATAATGGTGAACCATTCACATCGCATGCCCAACTTAATGTGTAAAATGATTCATCCTTATCATCGTCAACATATGCCTACAAAACAGAAATAGCACCTCCTTCCAAGCATTGGTAAATGGTCACCTTTACAGGTCTACAAATATCACAGCCATTATAACACTTCTAAATCATTACGGATTGCCACCATATCTGCACAAGTGAGGACACCGGCCTAGTTGACACACTATACAAACCAGCAAGAGATGGAAACTCTAATTCTCAGGCCTATCTTTCCATAGTGATTATCATCTTCTGAGCTTGGCGTGCAGCCCACTGATTCAAAATTCCAGATTGTCATTTTCTTACAGCAGAAGACTCTGCCGATTCAATACTACTGGATCTATGATGCCTGCGTGAATGCTTTGAAGAGCCTATAACTGATATTGATGATGACAGCGTGCTTGCAATTGAAGCGTATGGGCATGGAATTGGACGCAAGAGCAACAAATTTCTGAGCTCTGTTGCTGTGTGGGTAGCGCGCACTCCAAGCACTGTCCACGGCTATGAAAACATGGCTCCTGCTTTCAATAACACAAACATGATTTCTGCCTTGAGATTTTCGAGCAAATGAAATTGTTTGTAAATATTTGGTGTAACCTTGTTTTCTAGATTGTGCACAGCTCCAAGCCATCGTGGCTTCATTACAGCTGAAGTCTTTTTAACGATACCCCCAGTAGTATTCTTATCATGGTCAAGTACCTTAACATCAGCTACTACTTTTGACAAATATAGTCTTCAAAATTTGTTTTTTCAATCATCATACCTTTTGTAATATGGTAGGATTCTTCTGGTCTGAAGAAGCACTTTTGTTGATAGGTCTACCAACTGAGACTGACAGAGACTGCCCTGTATTTAATGAATACAACTGTGTCTCTCATTTTAGAGAAGCCTCTCCAGTTTGGGTCTGCAATTTTAAGTAAGTAGACAACCCTCTCCATTTCAGATAGAAGACTTTCCAATTTATGTTGAAACTGCATAGCCCGATCTTTCACTATTTGAGTGACTATGATCCCATAGCAAAACTTAGCATGAAACTCGAATGTCTCCGCACCCTAGAATATCATTAAGGGGACACCTTGTGATTCATGGATTCATGAGTTTCATCAACTAGTTTCTGCAGTTAACCAGACTTTGAAAGCAGTGGAAACTTGTGCAACAAGAACTTTGTATCATTAATTTCCACAACATAGCCAGTAGACATTTCAACAGAAACTGTCCTGCCAATGCTGCAGAGTTTGAAACACTTTGAGAAATTACATATTCATCATAAAAACATATTTGATGACTTCTTCTTCAAAACGGGGTTTTGAAGAAGAATCAATCTCGCCTTATTTACGATGACATTCCTGAAATAAACACTTACTGAACCTCCCTCTGGCTTGCACATGTTTTTTGAAGCACTTATGAAGACAAAACCCTGGACTCAAGAATTAAAATGAGTCTTTTCTGGACCAGAGTAACATCAGTGACCGCAAATGACAAGAGATGAACCTTGGTGAATTTGACTACAATGGGTTGACAAGACGGAGTCTAACACACCCAAAACACCTTCAAAAATGCCTTTGAAGCTTCTCAATCAATCGGCCAAAGCCATAAGCATTATTTCAAGTTATTCTCCATTGCTTATTGCTAGTTTTTGAAATCTTAAATGGGTGACAAGGCTATTTTCTCAAGGAAGAAACAGTGATAAGGAGGGTATGGGTTTTGATAAAAAAACAAAGTTGTTTATGGCTGTGAATGTCATAGACCATTTCAGTGATAGAGGAACGTGTTGAAACAGTCTTAAGAAGCCCTTATTGCTTTTCAAAGACAATGATAGTGAAGGAGTAGGGTTATAAAGGATGAAGGCTTGGTAAATGAATAAAACTTCCTTTTTTATGTTATGAGACAACAAACTCTGTGCAGCCTCCATAGTTCAAAAAAGAAAAATCTGCGTTTGAAGGTCCCAAAATCGGGATAGAAGGATGTTTTTCTTCCTGTGTTGAGCAGAGATCCCATAATTGCTGAAGGTTGTCCTAATTGTGATAAAACAAAAACAACCCTTGTCTGCAAAATCAAAGGGGAAAACAATGATCATAATTTGAAAGCTTTGTCATTTTAAAGTCCTCTTTGTATGGTGAAATAGTGAACATTGTGCAGGCTCTATAGTTCCAAAAGTAGAGGGTGTGAAAGGCTCTTCAAATCAGTTGAGGGTGTTTGGTCTTACTTTGTAAAGAAATAGTGAACAACAGAAGAACATTGTTTGGGGAAAGGTGATTTTGTTTTTGTCTAAACACAAGGAGATCCTTGTTCCAACAAGAAACCACAAATACCTCTTTTCAATACCTTGCCCAAGCACGGTAATAAATTGACTGTTTGCTTTTCATTTGACAAATACTTGTTGATTAGCATCAAAGAGGACAAAATAGTGACTTATAAGGAGGACAAGGGTGTTGTTGAGAACCATTTCAAGGACCATTTGAGACAACTTTTTTTTGCAAAGATTATCCAAAAAAAAATGCCTCCTATGCAAGACAGTAAAAGTGGCTTTCACAGGAGGTTTGAGCCTGTTTCAACTGAAGAGGTAAATGCTCATCCATAAGTCTTGTTTAACTTTCATGAAGTTGGATGTCTAGAGTTTTGTCAATGTGTGCAGGAGGTGAAAAGATTTTCCCCCTTGACACATATTTGTGCTTTGAGATTTCAAGCGAGACACTTTCAACTGGCAAGATTGGATTTCAAATTTTCTCCTAGATCCATTTCCAAGGCCACCAAAATCCCTTATGTCGGAGAGAAGTGGTTTAAACAGAGCCACCTAGAATCAGAACAATACGAACCCTTTTTGAAGCCTGAGCATAGAGATACATGTCCATCCATCTTTCCCTTCTCATATCTATTGACTAGTTATGCTCCCCTCATGAAGATAATCATGAAATACTTCACTTGCGAGGGAATATTCTCCCGGGTCTATGCTTACCATGTCCGGTTGCTCATGCATTTCACAAGAGCCAAATTGTTAAATTGAGAAGCATGGCTCGAGAGGGTGAATGATCACTTGCAAAAGAAGTTTGAGAAGGCCAATATAGAATTGGAACTTCAAAGGAGAATGACTGGGCACTATAAGAAGCTCAATTAGTTCGCCCGGCGGAAATTGAAGGCCACACAAGAAAAACTCAAGGAAGCTCAAAGGAGGCGCCCGGCACCAAAATTGAAGAAAGACACCTCAAAGATCTGAATTTTGGCCTCATATTCACAGCATGTTTCTGAAAACCCTTGAGGGTCATGCTCGCCAAAATTGGGCGAAATTCAACAAATTTTGGCTTTTTGTCATTTTTGGGTTTTTGGCTATAAGTCATGGGCATCACCATTTATGTTTGGGACATCATCAAAGGATGAAAATGGTATCATTGGATGCCATAATTTCAAGGGCATATACTCAGTGATTTTTAGATCAATTGAAGATGATTTTCTCCACCAAAATGGCAGCATGCTCTCTTCCACCTCTACAGTTGTCCCATTAAAGTCTATTTTTTATGTTTGCACATGTCAGCTTTTGAACTTCCTAACAATTTTGGAAAAACTAGAATTTTCAGAAACTGCTACATTTTAGAGCTTTCATAATTATACAGGCCCTGACATTAGGAAGGCCTCCAAAAGTTTAGAAAAAACAAAGAAATTCTGTGACATTATATTTCTTAAGTATTTTGTAAAAATGAACCTTTCTAAAGTGACTTTTTCCTCTGTGTGGATAGCTATTTTTAGGCTGATTAGTTATGAAAAGTCCAATGTATTTTCCTTTTTAGCATTTTTGGAATGTTTTGTTAGATATTTTGTGCCTTGGGCTTTGCAAAGCCTCGAGACAAAATATTTTGATGGGCAATGAGATTGCAAGTTGTAGAAAGTTTTCCCCTCATAGTGGCCTATATATTCCATGAGAATTCTGTTGTAAGCAAGGCTGGAAATTGATGAATAGAAGCAATATATGGTTATACAAGCTTGGAAGAATGGGTTGTCTCATGGCAGTTAGGGTCAGTTTCTTGAATGTTTTTGGATGATGAAGGAGGTATGTTGTTGGATTCCTTGACTTGGTAAAATGGTATAGTGTCCCTCTCTATTATGCTTCTTGGTTCATTCATAATTCCAAGTTTCTTGCTTGCTATAAGGCAGTAGAGAATAAGGTTTAAGAGGACTATTACTTGCCAGGCACCTCAAATTTCACATTTCTATAACTTCTATGTTTCTTGTGTAGTCCTTATCAAGAATCCTTGATTTCTGCGATGTAGGAAAAGTATTTGCTTGTTTCATTTATGGTTTTATGCATGCTAAGTATGATTCATGGTATGCCCTGCTTACTCATGGCTAGTCATAGCTCCACCTCTGAAACCTCTCTTTGATTGTTTGATTGTCATTTGTTGAACCAAGGAGGTCTTGTACTGATCTTGCCCTTTGCCTAAAACTATGCAATATTGCTTCAAAGTGCCCAATAGCTTGAAATACTATGCTTAGGTGTTTCCTCATAGTGATTTGAGTTGTTTGTTTGTCTTAAATGTATTTCCCCAAAGTCTGATAGCCATTTCCTAAAGTTAGAGAGTCATATATCTCTATGCATGGCTTGAATGTTTATTTCTATGCATTGATCAGTTTATAGTTACATTTCTCATGATTAATGGTTAGCCCTACCATGTTTATGTCATCTATTAAACTATTTATGTTTGAAATCCTTTGTTCTTCACAAATTTAATGTCCATCTCACTCCATTTTACCCAAAGATCCATTTTACCTCGAATCAAATCGGCCCTTCAACAACCTTGTATCACCATATGAAAGCTTTCTTGACCTTTTCGATCCCATAGCCCAGTTGATCTGACATCTTTTTACCTATCTTAATTTTTTATCAGTTCATCCCTCACAATCTAAAAACCAAAACCAAAAACCTACTTCATAACTAGCCTAAAATCAAGAACACAATAAGCAAACACACAGATATCCCTTACACAAATAGAGAGAGCCCTCTCTGAGTCTAGGAAGGCTAGGTCCTTGGGCTCCAAATATTGGTTTGATGTTACACTGTCATTTGGCTTTCCAATCAGCCAAATCACGGGACACTAACATAATGGCAATCATGGTGGGACTTTGAGTCAAAACATCCTCAGTATCCCTTAGGATCTCTCAAAATCTCAGTCAAAATTAGAAAGCTTAGGTATTTTCTGAGGAGTAGAAACCAGCTCCTTCACCATCTTAGCAAAGTGGTGAATCAGGTTTAGAAAACTCTAATAAACCATAGTCTGCACATAAAAACTTATAAAACCACAAAAACATCCCCAGATTGGCTTTTCCCTAATTATTGGTGGTGGACCATAGCTACATCCCTACAAAAACAACCACATTCCACCTGGCGACTCCACTAGCCTCCAATAGGCCTTACTACTTTGCTAAAATTTAGAATACTATTGAGCCACCTCATCGCCACACTAACATAATGGCGATCACGGTGGGACTCTGAGTAACAAACAAACTTAGATTCCCTAAACATTTCAGAAGCCTTAGGAATACTATCTGATTGAATTATCCCATCTCACACTAACATAATGGCGATCATGGTGGGACCTTATGAGTTAGTGACAATATAAGTACTCCTTAGTAACTCTCGAATTCTCAATCAAACTTAGAGAACTTAAGTGTTGTTTGAAGAGTAGAAGCTAGCTCTTTCACCATCTTAGCAAAATGATGATTCAGTTATAGGAAACTCTTCCGAACCTCATAGGCTACACAAAAACTTAGAAAACCCCAAAACATTCCCAAATTGGCTTTTCCCTAGTTATTGGTGGTGGACCATAGCTACATCTGTACAAAAAATAACCAAGTTCCTCCTGGCGACTCCACTAGCCTCCAGTAGGCCTAAAAACTCCATAAAAAACCAAAAATTCATAAGCCATACTTTTTCTGTTGACTCATCCTTTCCAAAACTTAAAACTCATGGTGTAAACTCTATGATCAGTGAAAAACTAAGTATAACTTATCAATTTAGAAAACTTCACCTAAACATAGGAGATAAACAGAAATAAACTTGCAAATAGAACCATTAGCTTGTCCAGACAACCTAGCAAATTGTTGAAACCACGTGAATCACTCTTCCTTAAAAGTCTTCATCTCAAAGTTTGCTAGAAGACTTTTTTCCGAAAGCATATTTGATAGTTTTGTTGGTGGACCATAGTTCTCAAAGAAATCCACATGGCGACTTCACTAGCCCTCATTTTGTTTTGGCCATCCTTCACATTGGAAAAACCCCTAGAGAGGCCATCCACCCAAAACAATCACGAATCCCATCCTCTCTACACTCTGAATTCGAAATCTGGCTTCACAAAGAATCAACACTAGATCTCATCCAGACCCAAATCCCCCTATCATAGTAGATGACCTAGAGAAGGTTCTATGGCAAGCTTCCAAAACTGGCAACTTAGCTACCGATAGGTCCATCCGTAAAGCAAGATCAATACCCGAACACCTAACATCCTTGCAGGATTCCCCATTTGACTTAAAATCAGCAAAAACCATTTTTAGAAGCAAGTCACAAAGTAAGGTAAACTTTGAAAATCTTGAGCCCCTAGATCTGCCACAGAGTCCTAGTAGAGAAGCCTCACCTACTACACCTCCCGACTTTCAACTTCTCCACCAGTTTGGCTCCTACCACCCCAGATCTACTCAAAATCATATTAGTAGCCCAAGTACATCTGCCACAACCAACCAAACCACTGTTGTTCAAATCACCTAAGCTCATCCTACAAGCCCTCATTTTGTACATCATCCATTAGCTCCCGCCATGACAGCTTGGTATGCACCTTTGCTGTTGTCACACCCTTTGGCTCCTTTACAAAATGACTATCAATCTAAAATCCTGCACTTTACCGGAGTTGAGGCTACTACTGCTCAAAAACATGTAGATAGAATTAGCGATGCCTTTGAATACATGGAAATAGAAGACAAGACCATCAGAATGAGGATGTTCGCCTAAAGCCTGGGCAGAGAACCCAGTAAATGGTTTAAGAGATTTATTCCAAACAACATCCAAGATCTCCCAAAACTCTACCAAACCTTCATAAATAAGTGGGAAATCAGAAAGAACCCCATTCAAATCCTATCAGAATATAACAATCTAAAACAGGAAAATGGGGAAAGTGTCCAAGAATACTGTACTAGGTTCAACAGTGTGTATAACGCCCTCCCACCTCACTTCAAACCTCCACTTGGCTCATCCTTAGCAAATTTCCTCGAAGGTTTTGACCCAGACATGACTTATCAACTAAGAGACAAGGACCCCACTACCTTAGAGGAAATGCAAAAAGTGGCCATAAGTGCAGAAGCCAACTTAGCAGAAAAAAGAGCTAGGACCATATTAGAAAGGAAAGTCACATACCGGGATGAGGTCTCCCCTTCAGCCCCTTCCTTAGATCATAGAATAGATGAATTGGTTAGATCCATGGAGAAAATGTGGGAAAAGATGAGTGAAAAGACACCTCTTAGGGACAACCAGCCAAACCCTCCAAACAGAAACCGAAACCAAAACTTTAGGAGAGAACAACCTCAAAACAAACCAAGGGAAAATGACCATCAAATTAGGCCACCCTTTAATGAAAATTATGTTGATGAGGATGAGAGGGATACAGAGCCCATAAATGAAAGTCATTTAAACCTAATAGGTTCTGATAACGAGGGTGAGGTTTACCTCATAGAAGAAGAACAAGCTTTCTTCTCCTCAAATCAAAATGAAAACAACTATGAGGACCTCGAAGACCCTGCTATAAATTTTCAAAATTCCATCATAGAAGCTCATAGGCGGTATGACCTTAGAAGCAGAAAAAACCAAGACAAATCCAAGAAAGGTATCTCAGACACTGCTAAAATACTTGATACCATCCTTAAAAGAGCTATGGATAACAACAAAATCATGGTCAAGAAAACTGACCAAAGTAAAGATACAGCTATTCAAATAGGTCTTGGCTCAGATTCTCCTAGTACCTCCTCCAAGATTCCCGAGATGGTTGTGTCGAACAAAATCCCAAACCAAAGTCAACAAATAAAGAACATAGAGAAAATCATGGCTGAAAAAACTGAAGCAAACCTATCTAAACTACAAGCACCTTTCAGTTTTGAGGGAGAAATCACCAAAATAAATATTACCATGCCTCTCACTGAACTCATCACCCAAAGCTCTTATAAATCCCAAGTGTTAAAGGTATTGAATATAGGAAATGATGCAAACACCCTTAATCTAGCTGATGACACTCCTGTAGTGTTGTTTGGTCCAAAAATAGAAGGGAAATTCCAAGAAGGAACCACTCTTCCCTTTTACATCAGTCTGAATATCCATGACCAAATCCTGCACAATGCCATGCTAGACTTTGGGGCCTCGCATAATCTCATGCCAAAGGTGGTGATGGAAAGACTAGGCCTAGAAATAACAAAACCCTATAAAGACTTATATTCCTTTGATTCAAGTAGAGTCAAGTGTCTGGGCTTAATCAAAGATCTTTGTTTCAGTTTGGCCCAAGTACTTATAAAACACCTGATCATGGACATAGTGGTAGCAGACATCCCTCCCAAGTATGGAATGCTTTTATCCAGATCTTGGGGAGCTAAGCTTCAGGGAAATATTCAACTTGATATGTCCTACGCCACTATTCTTGTATTTGACCAAACTAGAATACTCTATCGGGAATCACACATGAAATATATGATCAGCAGCTAAGAAAGGCCAGATAACATCTCGATGTACTCCTTGCATTCTAATCTGAACTCTTTCACTCTAGACACTGATGAGGACTTTGAAGAACAGTCAGGAAGTTTTGAAACAAACTTAGGCCCACCACATCAGCTGCCCCAAGTTCTCTATGATGAACAAGACACTCAGAATTATCATGACCATGAGCAGCTATGTCTTGAGGAAAGAGAGTTTGTTCCTTTTGAAATAGGGATAGAGCAAGAAGCACAAACCATTATGTACCATCAAGAAAATTGCTCAAACCTTAGGCAAACATCAGCAGTAACATTAGGAGACTTTTTCAGAACAGAGGCATTAGAAGAATTGCACATCACAAACCTCTTTGGAAATCAGGGGCAGGGAAGCTTAATGTTCTTACCTTACCTTAAGGATTTACCATCACATAACTCTACCCCTTCAAATGAAGCCTTGACTGTAGCCATAACAGCTCAAAATCCAGGAAAAATGTCTAAAAAACTTCTTATGAAAGGATATGATGAGTGCAATCCAAATATACCTGAGTTGTTTGAACTAGCTAGCATTATGCCACTCCACCAAAGACTTAGAACTGCTAGAATTTGCAATATTATTCAAAATACTACTTCATATAGAGAAAACAGTGAGAAACAGTATGCCTCTGTCATCACTCCAAGAAACAACTTCAACAAAAGAAAATACAAAAATCATGACTAAACAATAATAGTCAAAGATAAAACAGCTAGTCATAGGATCTGTTTTGATTTTAGACATACTAATATACACCTTTGTGACATAAATTTTATCCTTCCTACCTAAGACCATGATATACCAATGATAAGTGCTTTTAATTATGTGTCTTTGCAAGATGATGTTTCAGGGTATCGCCAAATGATTCCTTTGCAAAGCAAACAGCTCAAAGAATTTTTCAAGTATGCTAGAAGTAGTTCCATCTTGAAACCCAGAATTGCAAAACCACCGGATACCAAAAACGTGCTCCCAAAAGCCATGTTTCCAGTTATGAATTTTTTCATTCTAACATACCTTGATGATGTCATCATATACTTCAAAAATGACAAAGAATATCTGCATTATTTGAAAAATATGTACAACAAAAGAAGGAGTGGGAATCAGAGGCATAAAGAGGTACAGTGGGAAGATACGGGGTTGTTTAGAGATTCATGCATGAATCCTTATGTCATGCTTGAAAGAGAAAATTTTCCAATTTTTTCTTCAAGAGCTCAGTGGACCAAGAGTTGTAGGAGATCCTTATGAAGATAAGATGCTTAAGTTTCACCATTTCCAAGATTTCTGAGTTAAAACATTTTCAATCATTGTATATACCATTGTTTGAAAAATAAATCAAAAACAGAAAATTCAAAAACAATAGAAAAATAGAAAAAGAGGGCGGTTTGAAAAATAGAAAGAAAGCCCCATGTTCAAAAAATAGTCATTCTGAAAGGGCGCAAGTCTAAATGCCGCTACTAGTGCTCAAATGTCTTGTTCAGTTATCTAGCCTAATCATAACTGAACATGTTTTAAATTTATTTTTTGATAAGTTAGTGAAAGGAAAGATAGTCAACATTGTGTAATATTGACTTATCAAAGAAAGTAGATTAGGAAAAGATATTGGTTCCGCATGCTCAAAACAGAACCAAAGAGGAAAGCAGGGATGAAAAACAAACTGTGTATCCTAGCCCTGATTTTCTAGATTTCATTTTATGAAAAATAATATTTGTGTGTAGCTTGTCTTTCATGCCACAAGTACATGACAAATCAGACTATCTAATCCTGATTTGGTCATTTTTCAATTTCATGTTTTAGATTAGAGAAAAAAATCTTGTCAAATAGCGTAACCTTGACAGTCAATCCAGTATAGGTAGAGAAACAAAGGATTTCATCAGCTTAATCTCAACTCCCGACGGATATAAGTGTAGAATTAGATAGTGTCATTTTTAAAAAATATTATGTCAAAGGGTCGCTAGTCCAAATGCACTCGAAAGAAGAAAAAAATGTTAGGAAATGTAGCGAGGTAGGTAGAAATGTCTTTGATGCTAATCATGCTGTCAATTTTCAGAAATAGCATCAAGGATGAAGGAAATTTGCGCCAATGGATAAAGGCACTGGTCTTCAAAGAACCGAGATCTGAAATTCTGGACACCTCCTGAAAAGGAGCTTCCCTCCCCAAATGGAGCCACTGTTAGTCATCAGTATTGTTCACCTGTTGATGATGACTAGTTGTTAAAGCCAAGTTTTCTAGCAACTGATCACCAATTTGTCAAATTTACAAGCTAGAAAACACCCATAAAAATTTTGCCCTCCTACCTTTTAAATCAGCCCATGATGAGATAAAACCTAATTTTCAAGCCCTATCTAGTCTCAGTCATACAAACTTGTCCATCTGCTCCAAAGAGAATACTCCAAATCTGTCAAAAATCTTCCCTAAGTTAGGTAGTGGCGCTTTAGGCATTCCTTCCTTGGAAAACTATCCTAAAGCCAAAAGAACCTCTGTCTAATATCAACCTGTCATAGATGACCTTCCTACTCTGCAAATAAAGCTTGATGCACCCTTAAGTCATGCCACTTACAAGCCTTGATGTCTCAGCAGTGCATATGCCACAAGTCAAACTGATATTAGGTGGATTTACAGTGTTTCAATGTCTTTTTCAAAAGCAGAAGTGTACCAGTGTTCCAGAAGACATTATTAAACTTAACATGAGAAGACAACTGCTTCTCATGTGGTTTTGAGCCTAGGATGCAAGTACTGGACAGAGAGGTATTTCAATGAGCTCCTGTAAACACAATCAAAAGGTTAGTGACCTATGACTAGCAAGTAGTACTCTGCAGACATAGGTAAATATTGTTCCTATTTTCTAAAGATGCATAAGTGTATTCTATCAAATAGAAATACACATCTCAGAGCATGCCCCTCATGGCATCTTGTCAAATTTTCACTTTTTATTACTTATTGTGATGTACTAAGCAGAGATATGCAGTGAAAGGAAAGATTGACACAGTTTGAAAACAGATGAACTATGACTGTGTAAAACCTCCTCCAAACATGAGCAGAGGGTTGGGTCACTCGTAGTAAAACCTCCTTCAAATATGAGCAGATAGTTAGGTCATTGGTTGAAAACCTCCATTTAACAAGAAGAGGGTTTGGCAATGTGATAAAGGCTTCCTTCATTTAACAAGCAGAGGGCCAGGAACAGAGGTATGGCCTCATTTAAAGGGCACAAGGCTAACAATGCTTCAAATAGCCTTAAAAAATTGTTTTCCACCTTTTTCTCCAATGTATGAAACCACTAACACAATAGTGGTGTCTCAAGGATTGATTATATGGTTTCACTGATTGAAAGGCAGAGTTTAAGTGCAGTGGGAAACAATTGGGTGATTATGCGGAGAAAATTTTGTTAAGCATATGGCCAAGTAGTGATGTTTTGATGTTCAAAGAAGCTTTGATTTTCCTGTCCATGAAAATATTTTTCAAAACCTCATCAAATTGACAAGAAGGTAGTCTAAGCCTTGCTTCTGAAGGGGACTTTGCAAATAAACAGATAGAGACAGTATGTGTGAAGAAAAGGGTATGGCATGTGTTTTAAATTCAAGGACAACATTCAAAGAAATGAAACATGCCATTTTCACAAACAAAGGCCTTTTTTCTATGAAACATGTGAAAATACCTTGCTATTGCATATGATTGTAGGAAGGGTCTTTAAAGAATTTCCTTTAAAGATAAATCGATGTTTGCCAAACCTAGGTGAATGCAACTAAGGTTTCACCCACAGTCAAAGAGAAATATCATTCAAAGGATGCATCTACAATCATTAATATGGTTTTGAGCAAGTTTTGTTTTAAGGGACAGATATGGACAAACAGTGACAAGGTTCCTGCCTTAATGAAGGAGCTGTGAAAGAGATTTTAGCTTTTGAGATGGCTTCTTCACTTTGTGAAAGGTCATATCTATGAAGACATTCAAAGGTAGAATCCACAGCATATTTTTAAGAATCCCGATCAAATGTAAGTATTTATGATGGTTTAAGGCTAAAAAGTGACAAAGACAATGAGGTGAGTTTTCTATGTAACAAAAGCCTTTTTCAAAAGGCATCCAAAACCCTCATAAAGTAGTTTCAAAAGGTTGTTGACTTTTTTGACTTTAAAAGGTGGATAAACCATTGGCAAAGTCCCATTGTGAAAATTCAAAACACATGCAACGTTTTCGTGGTTGTTCACTGGACAAAGCAAGCAATTTGGAGCAAATACAAGCTTTTCAAGGCTTAAATCTTGTCCGGTGCGCATGGAAAAGTGTGCGACATGCCTGGGAGAGGAAATACATAGGAGTGTAACGACCACACGGTGTGCCTGTAGCGCCGTTCACCCACCGCCCGAGGCCGACCCAACTGCGCGACGTTTTTTCTTGTGAACATGCCGCTCACCCAAAAAACCTTCAAAAATGCCTTTGAAGCTGCTCAATCAATCGACCAAAGCCATAAGCATTATTACAAGGTATTCTCCATTGCTTATTGCTAGTTTTTGAAATCTTAAAGTGGTGACAAGGTTATTTTCTCAAGGAATAAACAGTGATAAGGAGGGTAGGGTTTTTGATCAAAAACAAAGTTGTTTATGGCTGTGAATGTCATAGACCATTTCAGTGATAGAGGAAAGTGTTGAAACAGTCTTAAGAAGCCCTTATTTATTTTCAAAGACAATGATAGTGAAGGAGTAGGGTTCTAAAGGATGAAGGCTCGATAAATGAATAAAACTTCCTTTTTATGTTATAAGAAAGAAAACTTTGTGTAGCCTCCATAGTTCAAAAAAGAAAAATATGTGTTTAAAGGTCCCAATGGTCCCAAAATGGGTTTAGAAGGATGTTTTTTTCTTCATGTTATTGAGAATCCCATCGTACTAAAGGTTGTCGCGTAGTAAAACAAAAACAACCCCTGTCTGCAAAATCAAAGGGGAAAACAGTGATCATAATTTGAAATCTTTGTCATTTTAAAGTCCTCTCTGTATGGTGAAATAGTGAACATTGGGCAGGCTCTATAGTTCCAAAAGCAAAGGGTGTGAAAGGCTTTTCAAATCAGCTGAGAGTGTTTGGTCTTACTTTGTAAAAAAATAGTGAACAGCAGAAGAACATTGTTTGGGTAAAAGCGATTTTGTTTTTGTCTAAACACAAGGAGATACTTGTTCCAACAAGAAACCACAAATACCTCTTTTCAATACCTTTCCCAAGCATGGTAATAAATTTACTGTTTGCTTTTCATTTGAAAAATAATTGTTGATTAGCATCAAAGAGGAAAAAACAGTGACTTATAAGGAGGACAGGGGTTTTGTTGAGAACCATTTCAAGGACCATTTGAGACAACTTGTTTTCGTAAAGAGTATCCAAAAAAAAATGCCTCCTAAGCAAGACAGTAGAAGTGGCCTTCACAAGAGGTTTGAGCCTATTTCAACTAAAGAGGTAAATTCTCATCCATCAGTCTTGTTTAACTTTCATGAAGTTGGATGTCTAGAGTTTTGTCAACGGCTACAGGAGGTGAAAATATTTTCCCCCTTGACACATCTTTGTGCTTTGAGATTTCAAGGGAAACACTTTCAGCTGGCAGGATTGGATTTCAAGTTTTCTCCTAGATCCATTTCCAAGGCCACCAAAATCCCTTATGTTGGAGAGAAGTGGTTTAAACAGAGCCACCTAGACTCAGAACAATACGAACCCTTTTTGAAGCCTGAGCATAGAGATAAATGTCCATCCATATTTCCCTTCTCATATATGTTGACTAGTTATGCTCCCCTCATGAAGATAATCATGAAATACTTCACTTGCGAGGGAAGATTCTCTCGGGTCTATGCTTACCATGTCCGATTGCTCATGCATTTCACAAGAGCCAAATTGTTAAATATCCCTTTCTTCCTCCATAGAAGTATTGAAAAAATGGCCTCCATTGTTCAGAAAAAACCTCGTTCTCAGCAGTCATCTTGCCTTTTCCATCATTCTCTCATCAAGGTTATTATTCTTCATCAGCTTGAGAAGAAGGAAATATCTTGGGACACTTTCATTGCACATCTAGATTTCACCACTGTTCCCTCATTTCATACATCTTCTTCACCTTCCACTCACCATTCTTCACCTTCTTCAAGTAGGCCAATTCCCAAGAAGCTCAAATTTACCATAATTGGTGAGGAAGAAGAGCATGATGAGGAGGAACAACATGATGAAGAAGGGCAGCATGATGAGGAGGAACAACATGATGAAGAAGGGTAGAATGATGAAGAGGAGGAACAACATGATGAAGAAGGGTAGCAAGGGGAAGAAGAGCATGATGATGAGCAGCAAAATGAAGATGAACAACAGCAGCATGATTATGAACAACATCAACATGATGATGAATAGCAGCATGATATAGAAGGGCAGCAAAGTGAAGAGCATCACAGTGATAATATGCAGGAAAGTGATAAAGAGAGGCACCATGAACAAACTCAAAAAAGTGGCACGAATGATGAGGAAAGTAATAAGGGCAAAGAGCCAATAGAGCATGTGATAGTTGCCTCTCCTAGGCAAGGGGCCATGCTTTCTTCTCCAAAAGTGGCCAAGCCCCAGACATCAAGGAAAAGGGTGCCTAAAACTATAACTCCAAATGTTACTAGGGCCCTCTGAAGCAAGGGGAAATTTCCCAAGCAGCTCATTGTCGAATTACCCAAGAGGAGGAAGTCGAAGAAGGCCACCCAAAGCAAGGGAAAAGAGAAAGAAGAAAGCAACCATGAAAAGGAGAGGGACTTTGAAATAATTCAAATCGAAAGTGATGATAGCGATAATGAGGCCCAAATCCTAGAGACTCTCTTGATCAATAGAGAAAAACAAATTGATTCTTTGAGGACAGATCTAGATAGGTCTAGAAACTTCAATCACTTCTTGCAAACACAAAATAAATAGATGAGTGTCCACATGGCGGTATATGAGACATAGGCCATAAAATATAAAAAGGAATCCTCCAAGGAACAAATTAAATTGGAAAAACTCATGGGTGAGTTCAATGATAGCAAAGATTAATATCAGCCTAGGAGAAAGAGGCCAAGAACCATGGGACTCAGAAGAGCCCTTGAGAAACAAAAGGAGGAAGAAGATGCCCTTCTCTAATCTATTCCTCTCACTACTTTGTTCACCCAAGAGATATAGAACAATCGAGAAGCATGGCTCGAGAGGGTGAATGATCACTTGGAAAAGAAGTTGGAGAAGGCCAATAGAGATTTGGACCTTCAAAGGAGAATGACCGGGCACTATAAGAAACTCAATCAGTTTTCCCGACGGAAATTGAAGGCCACACAGGAAAAACTCAAGGAAGTTCAAAGGAGGCGCCCGGCACCAAAATTGAAGAAAGACACCTAAAGCTCCAAATTTTGGCCTCATCTTCACAGCATGTTTCTGAAAACCCTTTAGGGTCATGCTCACCAAAATTGGGCGAAATTCAACAAGTTTTGGTTTTTTGTCATTTTTGGATTTTTGGCTAAAAATCATGGGCATCGCCATTTCTGTTTGGGACATCCTCAAAGGATGAAAATGGTATCATTGGATGCCATGATTTAAGGGACATATACTTAGTGATTTTAAAATCAATTGAAGATGATTTTCTCCCTCAAAATGGCGAAAAACACTCTCTTTTTCCACACTCTGCCCGTTTATCAGCAAAGTCTATTTTTTGGGTTTTTACACACAGGTCCGATTTTGATAGACTTCTAGTGATCAGTTTGGAGCAAAATAAGAATTTTCAGAAAATAGACATTCAGATATTTCCAAAAATCCATCATGAGCCTCGTTTCGACATCAGGAAGGCCTCCAAAAGTTGTCGGCAAAACAGAGTACTTTCTGTTGATATATTTCTTAAGTATTTTTGTAAAAAATGAACCTTTCTAAAGTGACTTTTTCTCATGTGCGTTTAGCTATTTTTGGGCATGATTAGTTATGAAAAGTCAATATATTTTCCTTTTTTAGCATTTTTGAGATATTTTATTAGATATTTTGTGCCTTGGGCTTTGCAAAGTCTCAAGGAAAAAATCAGATATTTTTGATGGGCCAATGAGATTGCAAGTTGCACTAGGAGGTTTTACCTCATCTTGTCCTATATATTCCATTAGAATTCATTGTAAACAAGGCTGAAATTGATGAATAGAAGCAATATATGGTTATACAAGCTTGGAAGAAACACTTGTCTCATGCATTGGATAGTTTCTTAAATGTTTTTGGATGATGAAGGAGGTCTATTATTGGATTCCTTGACTTGGTAAAATGGTATAGTGTCCCTCTCTGTTATGCTTCTTAGTTTTCATTCATAATTCCATGTTCTTGCTTGCTATAAAACAGTAGAGAATAGATTTGAGACATGTCCTTGGAGGCACCTCAAATTTCCTGTTTCTTTATAGCTTCTATGTTTTCTTCCTTCTTAGTCATATCATAGAATCCTTGATTGCTCTTTGATAACTGAAGAAATTGTTTGCTTGTTTCATTTATGGTTTTATGCATGCTAAGTCATTTGTTGAACCAAGTAGGTCTTGTACTGATCTTGCGCTTTGCCTAAAACTATGAAATCTTGCTTCAAAGTGCCCAATAGCTTTAAATACTATGCTTAGGTGTTTCCTCATAGTGATTTGAGTTGTTTTCTCGTCTTAAATGTATTTCCCCAAAGTTTGATAGCAATTACCTAAAGTTAGAGAGTCATATATCTCTATGTATTGCTTGAATGTTTATTTCCATGCATTGATCAATTTACAATTACATTTATCATGATTAATGGTTAGCCCTACCATGTTTACGTCAGCTATTAAACTATTTATTTTTGAAATCCTTTGTTCTTCACAAGTTTAATGTCCATCTCACTCAATTTTAACCAAAGATCCATTTTACCTTGATCAAATCGGCCCTTCAACAACCTTATATCACCACCTGAAAGCTTTCTTGACCTTTTCGACCCCATAGCCCAATTGATCTGACATCTTTTTACCTATATTATTCTTTTATCAGTTCATCCCTCACACCCTAAAAACCAAAACCAAAAGCCTACTTCATAACTAGCCTAAAATCAAGAACACAATAAGCAAACACACATATATCCCTTACACAAATAGAGAGAGCCCTCTCTGAGTCCAGGAAGGCTAGGTCCTTGGGCTCCAAAGATTGGTTTGATGTTACACTGTCATTTGGCTTTCCAATCAGTGAAATCATGGAACACTAACACCAAGTAAAATAAGTGCCATAATCAACATTAGGTGTGACACAAGTTCCAGGTGGGCGAAAAATTTTGGTCGCATTTGCAGAAGGAATGCCTAACCAAAGCTCATCGAAATCACATACCACTATGATATGGACCTTACACCATTATCAAGGTTGTAAGATCCAATTCATTTGAGCTCAACATTACCCCATTCCTTGGTCGGCATCAAGTGTTCAATATGGATTTCAACCATGACCATACTTTCCACCATTAAAATGATGAAAATGAACACATCGAGCATACATCGTAGAACAAATCACACCAACGATTTAAACCTAGACCCCACTGGAAGCAGACACAACTAATCATATCATGGACAGATCAATTTCACGAAAAAATGATCGAACTATATCGATTTGGCGTTTCATCTCCTAGGGTTAGGTTTTTGGATGTTGAGAGTTTTCCATTGTTTCTCAATAATAAATAGGCATTTTAGCCTCATTTAAACACAATTCAGATGCTTGTAGCCACCACATCTCTTCTCGGAGATAAGCTACCAGTGCCCTAGCTAGTTTATTTCCATTCTATCTGTAAGCATATTTCAGTTATTTGATATTAATGAAATGAAGTGTTATTTCCAGTGCATATTTGTATTTATGGTTGTATTTGTATTATTTTGTGTTCCTGCATATATCCGGATCATATGGTCTAGAGGACCGTAGATAAAACTGTACAAGCACACGAAAGAAGTCATTTGTGAAGAAGAGGGGTTTCCAGTGCCATTTTATTGTAAAGGTTTTGGCTCAAAGCCCTAAGATAGAAATAATAACATACAACATGTATGATCATGAATATGGGGAAGGATGGCCCTGTCGTGGAGAAAATGACATTTCAGGTGATGTTAGGCCTCTGCATAAGCCAAGGATTTCAAGGGACATGGTTTCTTATGTTGAAAGTTGTTTTTTTCTACAAGTGTCAATTGAATCAGTTTGTAAAATTGATATTAAGAAATATATTGACGTAGATTCCAGGGATCGGGATAGGGATTTTTTCTTATGTAGAAAAGATGTTGTAAAAATATATATTCATATGATAAAAGGAAATTACCAACTTTATAAAAAATATGAAATGAGTGTGAATCTTTGGACCTATGTAAAAAACAAAAATGATTTATTCTTTTACCAAAAGTAGAATGGTGAAAATTTTCCTTTTATAGTTGGAATACAAACAAGATGGATTTTGGACAATATGGGCTATCCCATAAGAGCTTAATAGGCATGGATTCAACATTCAACACAAATAAATATGGGGTAGTATTGTTGCAATGATTCATTTAGTGAAGCCCACGTGGTGTAGAGAAGTCGATGATGGAGTGCATTGTTAAGGAACTTGATATGCAAGGTCACCGGTTCAAAACCCATGGGCTTAGGATTAGTCTAAACTACCAAAAAAAAATGATTCATTTAGTGAAATAATTTTGAGTTTAATTATTCAATCTGTTTAATGGTGTAAAATTAACTTCACCTTTTTTTAATATGGCAGTATCAGTTGTATACACTCGTTGCATTTGAAGAGAAACAAAGTGGGGTTCCCATTGCATGGGTGGTGATTTCATGTAATACATCACATGATATATCAATTTGATTGGAGCACAAACACATAGGTGTTATCAACTTTGTCCTGATTGCAAGGTCAATACCTTCGTGGTTGATGATGCATTGGGTGAAATTCTTTCTTTTAGGTAACCTTAATTTTCTTATTTGACATTTAAACTTATATTCAATCTAAATATTTCTCACTTAAAATGAATTAAATATGGCAGGAACATCATCAGTGGTGAAGTAATATTCTGTGTTTTGGATGTAAGGAGGGAATGGCTCGAAAATGTTAATAGGTTAGCCAATACTCTAGAAAAAGGAAAAGAGATGTTCAATGAACTAGGCCATATCATGAAAAAATGTTTGAATGATGAAGTGACTACTGCATAAATGGATTCTTCACAAAATTTTCAACCGAGGTGAAGTTTTTGGACTATTTCCACAATAATTGGGTTGCCAGTGATAACTTTAGTAAGTGCACATACTCTTTCTTGTGTTTAGGTTTTTTTGGTTCATAAAGATAATTATATATTTATTAATTAAGTTTTTACATTTAGGGATGTGTGTAAAAGGATGTCGAGAGTTTCCTCATGCAAATTAGGAAAAAAATAATGTTGTGGAAACATATCACTCTTATCTCAATAGTACCTTTCTATCTGATCGTAGAAAGAAATTTTCTCGCAGGATGGATTGGCGAACACGTAATACATTACATGATATATCGATGTGGTTGGAGCACCTAACGCATAGGTGTTATCATATTTGTCCTGATTGGAAGGTCAATGCCTTCCTGGTTGATGATGCATTGGTTGAAATTGTTTCTTTCATGTAACCTCAATTTTCTTATTTGACATTGAAACTTGTATTCAATCTAAATATTTCTCACTTAAAATGAATTAAATATGGAAGGAACATCATCAGTGGTGAAGAAATGTTCTCACAGGATGGATTTCCGCACTTAATATATCACATGATCTATCGATGTGGTTGGAGCACCTAATGCATAGGTGTTATCAACTTTGTCCTGATTGGAAGGTCAATGCATTTGTGGTTGATGATGCATTGGTTGAAATTGTTTCTTTGAGGTAACCTCAATTTTCTTATTTGACATTCAAATAGGCCATATCATGAAACAATGTTTGAATGATGAAGTGACTACTGCAATAGATGAATTTTTCACCAAATTTCCAACCGAGGTGAATGTTTTGGACTATTTCAACAAGAATTGGGTTGTCGGTGATAACTTCAGTAAGTGCACATACTCTTTCTTGTGTTTATGATTTTTTGGTTCATAAAGATAATATATATTTACTAATTTAGATTTTAAATTTAGGGATGTGTGTAAAAGGATGTCGATAATTTCCTCATGAAAATTAGAAGACAAACAATGTTGTGGAAACATATCATTGTTATCTCAAGACTGATTTTCTATATGATTATAGAAAGAAATTTTCCTGCACGATGGATTGGATATTTTATACTCTCCTCACAACTATTGAACCATGTTACCAATTCAAGGAAATTTTGAAAAAAGGGAGGATATTTGAACAACCAAAAGAAAGAGCAGCAACTTTAATCATCAGTGGAGAAACCTAGAAGAACTCTAGATAGTGATGGCAACCCTCATGAGAGCATATCTCATGCTCATGCTTATTGGGTGAGGATTCAAAGTGTAGATGATGTTCGATATCTTATCACTTGACATCGCACAAATTTTTTCACCTGTGATTGCCCATGGTATGTTCATGGCAAAAATTTCAAACATGCCATAAAGGTAGGTTGGTTGTATTCCCCTACAATGAATTCAAATGCTTTAATGGATCATGATCCCATACCCAATACATTCAATACCCCTCCTGAGATAGATATGGAGTAGGAAAACCTCGATACAAATGTCAACACAACTATCATGGTTGATAAAAATGTAGATCCAAATGTTGAAGAACTTCAGTTGGATAGAGAGGAGTTGTTTGGATACATAGACCTGTTGAGGAATATCCCTCCTACTTCGAGCAAGAAAAAACAATTGATAGGTTTGTTTAAAAAACTATTGGATTATGCCAATGATATTCATATTATGGACTATGACTTCACCCTTGGGGTGGGTTCTTATGAGTCATATTTGAAGAGAAAGAAGAGTTTAGTTAGCTCTAAAAGGAAAAAAAACAGGAAAACAAAGTGGCAGCTTGGAAATTGATTTGAATGTCCCTACATTCAATTATGAACAATTTCAGTTTCCACATCTCAACAAGCGAGGTCGTCCTCATTCCAACAACGCATCTTATATTGACTCAGGTAAGTTCCATAAAGTGACCATTAGGGGAATTTTGAGGTTTAAAATGGGCCTCCTAAGGAAACTATAAAATAATAGTGGAAATAATAAATAATGTTAGATTACATGATCAAATTTTAGAGGGCAAAAAAGAATAAATAATAATAAAATAGTATAACTATTTTTTCAACTCGTATTTTCAACTTATCTCCCTAAGTTTTACCCAAATTTCGATCGGACACACTTATTGGATGCATAATTTAATTCATCATCCAAGGAGTAGCGATGTTGCATACTTTTGATGGACCCTACTACACGAAAAATGACAAATACATGAAAAAAGTGATTTCAATCATGTTTTTCCATGTATTTCTCATTTTTCATGTAGGAGAGTCCATAGAAAGTATGAAACATGGGTACTCCTTGGATGAGAAATTAAATTTTGTATCCAATGAGTACTCTCGCTCAACATTTGAGTAAAAACTTAGGGAGATAAGTTGAAAATACGAGTTGAAAAAGTAATTTTATTATTTTATTATTTTTTATTCCTTGTACTTTTTTACTCCAAAAATGGCTAATCATCCCCCATGGTTGACATCATCATATTGAATCTTATTGGTTCTTATAAATTTTATATTGGTTGTACATTTTTCTTAAGAGGCCCATTTTAGACCTCAAAATTCCCCTAATTTGAAGGTCAACATGTTTAGATTCTTAATTCATGTAGTCATTTTTATGAATTTTGTATTATTTTACATGCCATTATTTTCTTTAATGAAAATTGAAGTGTTATCTTATAGCTACAAAATCTTGTCCTATGAACCATCCTCCACTGGAGCATGCTTTGTTGCTCAACAAATGCCTAATCAGTTATATGTAAGGTTTGTTGCTATATCTTCCCTCTTAATTGTCTCTTAAATGTGTGAATTGGGTGTTATACATTTTTTTAATGTAGTGTATGAATGTTTGCAGAGGCACGACATCCTTGACATTTGACATTCCTTGAAGGTGTTGAACTAAATTTATCTTAAGGTATTAAATTTCACAATATCCTAGAATTCATATTCCTCACCATCTTATTTGGATTGATATTAACATTTACTTCAAGTAAGGATAGCCCTTCCTCTCATTATGAGCCTTAATTTGAGCCTCACATAGTTTAGTTGACACAACATAATTGATGGGTCATCTCTATTCCACTCTCCATCTTGAGTGGTTTCTCAACTTTAAAAAAAAAATTCAGCTATTTTATATTAATAATAAAAGAGGATTGAGAAGGCTAGGCTCCTCATTACAAAATTTCAGTACTGGGTCAAAGGAGGAGTGTAAGAAAAAAATCACCAAGCTCTCTAGGTCCCATGTTTTCCCACTAACAACAACAACATGCATTTCGATTACATGTTATTATTACTACTAAGATACTAAAAACTTAGAAAATTAATTGAGGAAGATCTTAATAGTGATTGAAATTATTTTCCTCATTGTACCTGACTCTTCCTATTGGGAAAAATACTAAGGGGGAGGGGTGAATCAGTATTTAGAAACTCACAAAACGTTTCCTTAATTTTGCTGATTTCTATACCACAACTTTAATTAATTCAACTTGCGTATGCACACAACTTTCTTAAAAGAAACTTGTGTATTCCAGTGAGATTATTAGACAGATAAATATTCAGAAACTTTACTTAGCCCAGTGTGTCATTTATTCATCAGAAATTTAGTAAGGAGTAAATATGTGCAAAAAGAATAGAATAAATCATCACACATAAGCAACACACATGAACACTAGAAACCCAAGTCAGAAGAAAACCACTGTTGTTGTCATCTTTGTCTTCAATATTTATTGTAAAGAAAACTTCTTATAATCTTGTAATGGTGCAAACTCATACCAGCATGCAGGCACCCACCTACAAAAGGCTGCAACCTTCTCTCATTCTCCAACTACTATTGGAAGGGAGCTCCAACCCCCTGATCTTGTTTACTAGCTACCACTAGACGGGAGCTACGACCCCCTTCTCTCATTTACCAACCACTCCTAGAAGGGAGCTAATACCCCCTAATATCGTTTACCAACAACTACTGGAAGGGAGTTATGACCCCCTCTATGAAGGCTCCAACCCTCAGCACCACTACGGACCACATTTCATCAATTTTCACATTGGATCCAACAGCTTCAACACAACACAACTTGTAGGCCTCTTTTCATCACATTTTCAAGCTGGACCCACTCCATTCATTTAATCCAAAAGACATATATCAAACTAAAACTCATGATTGTATCAAATCATTCACTGAATCATCAATCAACAAACCAATCACTGATCTTTAATCACAATCAACTAGCAGTATAATCAATACTCAAATAGCCTATATCTATATGAAGACATCATTGAAAATCAACATAAACACAGTAAAAATGATCAGACATTTCCTTAAGAATTCTTCAGCAAAAACCTAACTTGCATAGGCTACTTCAATAAGACAAATTCATGATTGTACGCGCTTCTTCAGAAACCATACTGCATATAGATTTACTGAATATATGCATGCCTTTTTCTAACTGCACCCACGTGTATGCACACCTTCCTTGAATCGAACCTGTGTATAGATCTGTAAATATTTAGGATTGTGTAACACTTTAGATCAATAGAATTACTCATATCATACCCTTCACTTCAGCAAACATGTGAAAAATCACATATCTAAACACATCAGAAATAGATCAAGAAAATACATAGTCATTTCAGGTCTAGAGATCCTGATCCATTATTACATTCATAGGTGCATCATTATTTCATATCTATCAATAAAATGTAACCCATTCCATGCAGATATAATTCAGAGTGAAGTATTCATTCAATACACATACACATGCACACTTTTGCACTATGATCTTCACCTCCTTATATAGTTTGAGCCTTTTCCAATACCATGAGCCAAAACCATACAAGTGTCGATGTTATTCTTAGATGTGATCAAATAACTGTTAATGCACTCAATATTGTAGGTGAATACCATGGTAAGGGCCCCTGGTATCATAAATTGAGTGTGTAAATACATATGCTACTTTTCTTCTTTGTACCCGCGTGTATACACGACTTTTCTTCACTAATTCTGAATGTATACTTCAGTTCCCTTCACCAAACCATGAGTATACACGGGTTCCTTTCATCAAACCTACGTATACATATTGAAACTTTGCCTTCATGATTCCTCTATCACTAACTGGAATTCCTTTCTCAGTCACATCTGAGCTGATCTGTAGATACATCAATTTTACATCTTCAAAAAATAGGTTGCTATCAAAAGAACTGATTGAGTAGTTTTCCATCAAGGATAACATATCACATCATAATAAATCATAATGCAAACAATCTCCCCCTTTGTACTTGCTGGAAACCATGTTGATGTTTGATCACCACAACTTGTAGATACATGATAGAAACACCAATCATAAGAATTATTCAAACACCAAGTTAGTCTCCCCTTTTGACTCGAGAGAAAAGGCGGACCAGTCCAGCATGCTACTCTTTCCTTGTATAAAGAATATCTCTGTAGATCTGATCTGCACTAACCATGCTCCCCCTGAGCACATGCCGAGTCTTCATAGTTTCAATAGAATACATGACTTTATGACTCAACTAAGTATGACCTTTCCTATCACCAAGGACTCATAATTACATCAATCTCCCAACGACGTGGGGTTACATATTTGACTCAACTACCCCACCAAGTGGGTTTACATTTTTTACTCAAACACCCAACCAAGTGGGTTTATAGATTTGAAAAAGTCCCTACATGATTGAATATTACAATCGTTAGGTCTCAAGATGACCCTTAAATCAAATTATAGATATGAATTTTATAACCAAGACCAAAGGACCTCAAGAGAGAGATCATAATTTAGAAACCAACATAATTCTAACAATGCATTACTCTCAGCAAGGCTAATGCTCCCCATAAATCTATGATTTTGATCACCACATCAACTCATTCATCAAAGCATATTCATCAATAAGATAATATTAGTAGATTATATCCATCAACACCAAATCAAGAAAATTATATCTGTCAGCAACATATCATAAATTGTTCTTGAATCTGTCTCACTTTTTTTCTTGACAGACAAAAACATACACAATTTTCACCAACGAAACTCATGTATATATGTGGCTTTATGTAATATCCCAAAATAGGAAAAGACAGTAATACACAACAAAACTAGAAACTAAAAAAATATGGAAACAAACTGAATACACAATAAAAATAGACAGAACAATTGAGCCATTTTATCTTCAGTTCATGACATAGATCTGCATACCTAGGAGTTATGTATTGCAAGCCCTAGGAAGGTAATTTTCCAAGGTAGGAAAATCTAGAAATCCTTTCTGGGTTATTCTGTGTTTCATCATAGAGTCCAGATTCCAAATCCTGACATTTTCTTAGCTCTGGAACAACCTTACCTATCCATTTTCAGCTAGCAGTTATATTTCCATCATTTCTAGCAAGGATGACGCAGTAGGGACTCCAGTAGAGTAGTAGTTACGCAGTGTTCTCAGTGACAAGACTTGAGGGTCACTCTAGCCATCTCTAACGGCTTGAGT
Organism: Pinus albicaulis; assembly: GCA_034641835.2. Lineage (NCBI taxonomy): Eukaryota > Viridiplantae > Streptophyta > Pinopsida > Pinales > Pinaceae > Pinus > Pinus albicaulis. The sequence goes on along the minus strand of CM076583.1, from coordinate 1,264,126,858 downwards.
GCTCTAATACCATTGTAATATTCCAAAATTTCCATCAGTTAATTGGAATATTATAGTTTTTACTTTTCTTAATTAGTTAAGCAAATAAAAGGGTGGAGGGGCCTAAGAACCCAATAGATGAATAAAATTCACTTATGTTGTGTGAATGTGGGTTAGTTAGGCATTGGCTCAGAATTATGGAGTAGTGGAGTAGCTTATTGATGAAGGAAGAGTGGAGATCATAGAGAAATAATGAGGAATATGATGGACATAATGGAGGAATTAAAGTAAGATCATGGAGAAATAATGATGAAGTGATGGAGGAAGTGGTGCACTAAATGCACACCTGATGGAGGGAGTGGAGAGTAAATGTAGAGATGATGGAGATCATGGAGGACATCACACTCTTCATGGAGGCTAGTGGCCACATGTGCAGTGCAGTAATGAGGTGGTCTAAGGCTAGGGAAGTCTCACAAGCATAAAAGGAAGGTGAGGGCAGCCATATAAGGCATTCTGGCTTTTGATATTGTATTTTTGTTTTGACATTTATCTGCACGCTTAAGCTACTTAGCTAAGTATGTTATTTTTTTTAGCACACAAGTGTCTCCAAGCAGATATCCCACCCTTATCCACGGGGGACTTAGAGTGCCTACTCTGGAAAGGTTTATTTGAGCAGTCATTCATCATCCGGCAACTATTTCATATTCAATCCCTCTCTCCAACACATTCAACTTCAGGAATTACGCATTCCTGCCTTAGGGTTTGACAGGAGGAAGATAGTTTCCAATATTTCAGCTAGGAAACTTGTCGAGTGATCAACCCTTCACCTTATGCCTCTATTTCAACCTTTCGAGAGCAGCATTTCTACATCGGGCATTAGGTCATCATTCTACACCTCCATCCAGTAGCGACTCTTACAGGAATTACACGTTCCAACAGTCTAGGTTTAGTGGAGGAAGGAATCCTGTGAGGGACCATCCCCTCACCTTGGTGAGATTATTTCCATTAGCTGTGAGTAGTATTTCACCACCTAGCAGTAGGCTAGAACTTCAGCCCTCTTAACAACGCAGTCACTTCTAGTAGTTGTGTAGTTCAGCAGCTACAACTTGAGAGGAGGAAGGAGGAGATAGATCTTAGGCTTCTAGATTGGGAAGTAGGGGAAGGGGCCATGCCTTCATGCATTCAAATGATTGAGTATTATTGAAACAATTTTATCTTTATTTTATGACATAGATCTGCATACCTAACAATTATATATTGCAAGCCCTAGGAGGGTGATTTTCTAAGGTGATCCAACCTGGAAATCCTTTCTAGGTTATTTTGGGTTTCATCATAGATCCGGATTCCAAATCCTGACATTTTCTGAGCTCTGAAACAACCTTATCTATGCATCCATTTTTAGTAAACATTTATATTTCTATCATTTCTTGCATGGATAGCGCAGTAGGGTCTCCATTAGAGCAGCAATTACGCAGTGTTCTTAGTGAGAGGACTTGAAGGTCACTCTAGTAATCTCTATCGACTTGAGTGCTATTATTTTTTAGCACTACTGTACTTGTATTTCACCTACTTGTTAATAAAATGGCTCAGTTGTTCTGTCTATTTTTATGATGTATTCAGTTTATTTCCATATTGTCGTATTTTCTAGTTACTGTGTTGTGTGTTACTTTCTTTTCCTATTTTTGGGTATTGCATTGGTATGATAGCATGATCTTCGACCCAGCTTGTGGGCACTACATTTCATGACATCAGAAGAAGAAGCAGAAAGTAGATATCTACAATGGCGGAGGGATTGAGTTTTACCACACTTCTCTTCAGATCTATTTAGGATATCTCTATGGAGATTAAATAAATGAGAAGGGAAACATCAAGAGGGTTTCATAATGAGGAAGGTCCAAGCACTTCCAATCAGCAACATAAGAAACTGACAGTGCAGAAGGCTCCTCAACACTCTATTATGTCCACTTTCCTTTCAGAAGGAAATGAATGGCATGGGGATGGAATATATTTGGAGCATGAGACTCTGAGTCATTATCTTCCATAGTACAAATCTCAATCGAGAGCATCCAAAGAGAATATAACTCTCCAACATTTTTTTCGCATTCAAGAGAAACGGAGAGACCAACGCATCAATAGAGAAGAGGGAACATACATAATAGATTCTTCCTACATACATTTGATGGGTCATCCACAAGCACAAAAAAATCTTGGATGAAGGAGTTAGATAATTTCTTCTAGCTACACCTAGTAGCAGAAAGGGAGGCCATTGAGATTGTAGTGCTGCACCTTGAGGGTGAAGCAAATGATTGGTTGTTCATCCATATGGAGCATGCAAGAGCGACTGTGTATACAGACTTCACTCAAAAGTTGGTAGAGAGGTTTGATGGAAGAAAACTAGAGACAATTTCCATAGAGACATTTTCCAAAATTGATGAGGTAGTATGTGAGGAGAAAAGGGGAGATGTCAGCACTATTGGTCTGGAAGAAGAGCAACTACCATCACCACCAGTTGCAGTAGAAGTACTTGCATCAGTAGGAGGATCACTTGCATATTTGCAATATGTTATTGAGAATTTTACATTGAGAGTCCTAGGCATGATTCAAGAGGTGCATGAGGAGGAGGAAGCAGATACTAGCACCGATGCAGTAGTAGAGGAGCAACCATCACCATCACCAGCAGTTGGAGAAGAAATTGCACCAATTGGAGGAACTATTGTATCTTTGCAAGATGTTCCAAAGTATAAACTGATCCAAGGTTTGCAAAAATTTCCACCCCATATTATTTCAGCACCTCAGATTGAGGTTTTTGGGTCTTTCCATCAAGGAAATTGCATGACTAAGGGTTATAACACCTTGCTGATTTGGAGCAGAAAACTATCACTGTGCAGAGGAACCTTTACTTGTTCAAAGAGGATATGTATAACCATCCCAGTTTCACATTGTTGAGCTGCAAACGACACTTTGTGCTGGAGTGTGGATTTTCAGAGGATGGGATGAGCGTAGTCCTAATTCAGGGAAGCTATACAATAGATTTTGAGAACTGGAGTTTACTGTCGCATGAAATGTCATATTCTATTTACAGCAAAGAGATATTTGACATTATGCATGCATTGGTCAAATTCCAATAGTTTTTGGTTGACATTAGATTTCGGGTGAAGACCAACCACCATGGTCTCTGACATATTTTTGAGGAGCAGCAGCTGCAAAAGAGGCAGCAACAGTGGATCAGTACAATGTAGGACTATGAGTTTGGCATTGTGTATGGAGAGGTCCATGTGGCAACATATTTACTATCATGGAGATCAGCATCATTGTCACTGAGGAGAAGTGATGATTTGGGGGCCCAATTATTCTTGGAGCATTCTGATGATCACTTCACTTATGAACCATTGGATGGGCATATGGTAGATGATAGACATATTCTGATGGATAACATCTTCTATTATCAGGATAGAGCCTTATTTATGAGCATATCATAGCTAAAAGAGAAGATTCTGCATACAACATATTGATAACCTCATAGGTTCTATCGGGCCATCGGTGAGAGGTTCCGATGGAGAGACCTCAAGGAGGATGCACTTCGACATATAATGGAGTGCAAATATTGTCATCAGATTGTGGAGGATGGTATTCTCGATTGGGTGGATACCGAGCTGGATCATGATATGGATCATCACCCACAGTTGGATGGATGGGTGAGGATGATGAGAAAGTGTTTGAAAATGTTAGATGATCCAAAAAATGTTAGATGATCCAAAAATAATTTTTATCATAGGTTATAGTATTTGAATAAATAATTATAATTTAAGATATTAAATTAATAATTTTATTCTAGAATATTTAATATATTTAAGAATTAGAATTTTTGTTAATGAAAATTAGGATATAGAAAATCGTTGCCAAGCTCTAGAGGTAAATTAAAGTTAGTAGTTTTATTTAAAAACCATTTATTGTAAATGAAACTTATTTAATTTTAAGTGATCCATAGAGCTTATAAATAGGTTAGTTTCTATTTTCTTCAGATAATAATAGGGGGGGAATGAGTGTGTGAGTTCGTTTATAACTCTTTTCATCTTAGTGTAATTTTTGTATTGATGGGGTAATAACATAAAGTTTATACGCTTTCATAATGATGTGAGCTTTGATGATACTGATAAGGAGAAATTCGACTCTATCGGTGTTAAACTCAACTCCGTCGAAGTGATCAGCAAAAGATTGGTATGAAATTTGCAAATTTTTTTATTGATTTTAGATCTGCAAATTCTAAAATCAGTTTTAAAAGGAGCCACTGCAAATCTGTGTGATATTTTTTTTTAAATTGTTTGAGTGAACAAAAAAAACAAAAAGAGGAAAGCGCTCTTGCCATTTCCTCATAGGGTTTATTTTTTTCAGATTGAATTAATTTATAAAATCTGCAATTGAAAAATCGATTTTGAAAGATCGATTTTGAAAACTTTCAATCTGCAATTGAAAGATCAACTTGCAATCCTGAATATCGATTCTGAATATCAATTTTTGAACATTGTAAAACGATTATACAAGTCGATTCTGGAAAATATGCAATCTGCAAATCGATTCTGGCAAATCTGTAATCTGCAATTGAAAGAAGAGCAATTTTCAATCTGCATTTTAAATCTGCAATTAGAAGATCGATTTTGAAATCTACACTTCCAGCGTTCTGCACTTCCAGCGTGCTGCCTTTGAACCAGCGTTTTTTTAAAATAGAGTTTTAAATAATTGAAACAACAACTTCTAAACATCGACTTCATGTGTATTGAAAACATCGATTTCCCAAGATCGATTTCTCAAACATCGACCTCATTTTCTGAACATCGACTCATGTGTATTGAAAAGCTGATCAATACGCACCTAAGAAGATCAATACCCACCTGAGCGTTGAATTAAACAACGTTTTGAAAAGTGTTGTGAAAGCATTGTGAAAGTCATTGTGAAAGTGTTGTGAAAGTCATTTGGTACCCATATTTTGAAAGGTGTTACAAAATCCAGCATGTTAATTGAAAATGTATGCGTTTTAAATAGCGTTTTACAATATTTTTCCCCCAAAAGATTGTGGACCAGAACCAAAGCCAGTATTTGAAACAGCATATTGAAATAACGTTTTTGCCAGCATTTTCTGCAAAAGTTTGGCAAATCGATTTTGCAAATAATCAAACCAGCATTTTGCCCAGCACTCTGTGTTTTCTGAAGTGGATTTTGCATGTGCAAATTGAGCTAGCGTTATGCACAAATTGAGCCAGCGTTTGAATTGAGCCAGCAGCATTCAACAGAGTTTTTTATTTGTCATCAACATCGTCAATTAAGAACATTGCTATTTTTTTGTAATTGGTGTGTTTTTTTAATTTTGTAATTGTGATTTGCAATTAAAATCACTTTTTTGGAGCATTGTAATTGGAGTGATAAGGTGGAACTTTGCATTTTATATTTGGAGGAATAAGTAGATTTTTTGTGAAGAATATTGTAATAGTATTTTTTTTTGGAGTGATAAGGGTGTTGTAATTTTTTGGAGTAATAAGGAGTTTTTGTTTTGTAATTTGTTAATGGAGTGATAGTGACTCAAAGTAATTTTACTTTGAGGGGGGGTAATTTTTTTTTCCAGATTGTGCAAAAGCACCATTGTAAAAATCAAATTTTGAAAGTTGCCTTGTAAACATTCGAGAACTTGACTAGAGCCAAGTGCAAAGCTCAGTCAATTTTCTCTTGTTTCGACGACTATTCGAGGGTCAAGGCCAAGCCCCGATAGTTCGTTTCTTTTGCATCGTGTGTTGCTGTTGTGTTGCGCATCTTGATTTTTGGAGCTTGATTCGTGGTGTGAAGTCTTAACACTACAATGTCTAAGTTGATTAATTTCTTTTCTGATTCCGACAAACTTGAAGGCTCAAAATCTTACAAAACATGGCAACGCCTCATCAAAAGCACTCTTGTTTATAATGAACTATGGCATGATATTTGTGATGGAGATGTAAAGCCAAATAAACCTATAGATGCAGCTGCGCTAGCAAAATGGGAAGTTAAAAACGCCAAAGCATTAGCACTCATTAAATCCTCTGTCAATGATGAAATGTATGTCCATATCGAAAATGCAAAAGATGCTTGGTCTGCTTTGAGAACTTTTAAAGAGTTGTTTGATACTCAGCCTCAATCAAAAAGAGTTGATCTACAATTAAAATTGTTGCATCAAAAATTGACTGAAGACGGAGATATTCTTGAATACATCTCTAGACTTAAGAATATTAAGCAGGAAATTGTTAATGTTGGTTTTCAAGCAGTTGATGATAGTTTTATGGTCACAATTTTAATTGTCGGGCTTCCTTCTTCCTACACACATTTTTTAGAAACTTTGCAGCTCACTGGAAAGTTAGAAAAGCTAAAGTTTGATGAGCTCTGCGAAATGTTAACTCAACATGATAAAACTTTTGGGAAGAAAAAGAAAGTGGGTGAAGATGTTTTTCTTACAGAAGACAGTACTAGCAATTCCCCAGCTAACAATTCCAAAAACAAAGGCAAAGGTAATTTTAATCAAAATCAAGGTCGTGGTCGCAGTCAACAAAGAGGAAACAACTCCAACAGAGGCTTCAATTCAGGCAGAAACAATTCTCAAGGCAGAGGCAATAATCAAAACAGAGGATCTCAACAAGGCACAGGACAGAATTCAGGAAGAGGACAATCTCAAAACAGAGGACAAAGCAGAGGTCGAGGACAGTCACAAGGCAGAGGACAGTCTCAAGGAAGAGGCACTGATTTGAGTCAAGTTGTTTGCAGGCGATGTAACAGAGTTGGTCACTATGCTTCAGATTGTCGCACATCTATCAATAAAATTTCTAAGTTTCAACAACCTTCAACACAGTTTGCAAATGATCAAGATCAAGATGATAATGACTCAGAATATGTCTTCACTTCTTCACCAGCAATCCAAATTTCCTCTTATGTTAAGAGTGATTATGAAGATGCTTGGATTTTGGATTCAGGAGCAACTCAGCACATGACATGTAGAAGGGATTTCTTTTGGAATTTTCAAGAGTGCCATCTTAACTCCATCTTTCTAGCAGATGATACAAAACATACGCCTTATGGAAAAGGTGCAGTCAAAGTTTTTCTCCCTGACATTGGAGAAAAATTGATTTCCAATGTGTGGTATGTTCCCACCTTTAAGAAAAATTTGTTTTCTTTGGTCATGATTCGACAAGCAGGGCATCAAATAATTATGGAAGATGGCTTAGTTAACATTAATTCAGTTAAACAGAACTTCCAAACAATGATGACAGGATATGAAGAAGGAAAATTGTTAAGGATGAAAGGAATAGTTATTCCAAGGCATTCTGATTTTGCAGGGGCAGTTACTACAGGAATTTCACCTATAAGATTATGGCATGTAAGATATGGACATTTGAATTTTGACAGTATTTCTCAATTGCAGAAACAAGGGATGGTTAAAGGACTTCCGACTTTCAACAAAGAAAATGCTAAATGTGAAGCCTGCATTTATGGCAAACAGAGTCGAGAAAGTTTTCCAAAAAGTACTTGGCGCGCAAACAGGCTTCTTCAACTAGTTCATAGTGATGTGTGTGGTCCACTACAAATTTCATTAGGTGGTTGCAAATATTTCTTGCTATTTATTGATGATTTCAGTAGAATGACTTGGGTTTACTTCTTAAAAAACAAGTCAGAAGCATTTGAGAAGTTTAAAATTTTTCGACAACTTGTTGAAAATGAGGTCAAAGAAAAGATAGGTACTCTCAGGACAGATAATGGGGGAGAATTCAACTCAAATGAATTCAAAACTTATTGCAGTGAAAATGGCATCAGAAGGCATCTTACAAATGTTTACACTCCACAGCAAAATGGAGTTGTAGAAAGGATGAATCGCACATTGTTAGGCATGGCGAGATCCATGTTAACTTTCAAAGGGTTAAGTCCAACATATTGGGCAGAAGCAATCCATACAGATGTCTATCTAAGAAATAGATCTCCAACTGCTTTGTTAGAAGGAATCACCCCTTATGAAGCTTGGTTTGGTTTCAAACCTAAAGTTAAACATCTTCGAGTTTTTGGATCCATCTGTTATGCCTTAGTTCCCAAAGAAAAGAGAACTAAGCTTGATTCAAGAAGTTTGAAATGCATCATGATTGGCTATTCAGATGAAAAGAAAGGGTATCGTCTTTTGACAAATGGAAAATTTATTGTGAGCAGGGATGTCATTTTTGATGAAACAGAGAGTAAGAGTGCTGAAGAAATCAAAAGTCTTCTTCACAAGTTAGAAACTAAGGGCAGTAAAAGGAAAGGAAATATGCAAAGTCAACCAACTTCACCAAATTGGTATGAACTTGATTTTCCTTCCTCTGAAGATGAGTCATCTAGTCCAACTACTTCAACAAAGTCATCTGGGTCTTCTAGCAGTTCATCAGCGTCTCCAACCAGCAGCAGTTCTTCTGACAGTGATTCTCCAGATTCACCACCTGAACGACCAACATCAGTTTACATTAATCCCCTCTACAATGATGGAGACTTCTCAGAACCTCAAACAAGTGAGCAACAACTTCCAAAATGGGCAGTTCAACTCTTGAAAGATGTAAGGCCTAATGAACAAAACAAAACAGGAACAAGGGCATCAAAACGAAATGAAGGCAATTTTGCTTTGATAGCAAATGATTTTACTGAACCTTCTTCTTTTCAAGAGGCAGTAAAACATAAAGCATGGAAACAAGCAATGGTTGATGAATATCAGGCAGTTCAAGACAACAACACTTGGCAACTTGTTGATTTTCCTCAGCATGTTAAACCTATTGGATGCAAATGGGTTTATCGAATTAAGTACAAACAAAATGGTGATATTGACAAGTATAAATCATGCCTTGTTGCCAAAGGATTTGTGCAGCAGGAAGGGATCGATTATGAGGAGACTTTTGCTCCCACGGCCAAATGGAACACCATCCACCTCACACTTGCCTTAGCAGCTCAGAAAGGGTGAAAATTTCATCAAATGGATGTCAAAAGCGCTTTTCTCAATGGGGACTTACAGGAAGATGTATACATGACACAACCACCAGGGTTTGAAGTTAAAGGGAAAGAACATAAAGTCTGCAAATTAATCAAGGCTTTATATGGATTAAAACAAGCTCCCCGCGCTTGGTATGCCAAAATGGATGAATACCTTCGCAAAGTTGGTTTTCATTGCAGTGAATCTGATGATACTTTGTATGTGCGCCAACAGGGAAAATATCTGGTCATTATCATTATGTATGTTGATGATTTGATCATTACAGGCAATAATGATGATCACATTGAACAGGTGAAAAAGGAGTTGCATGTAGGTTTTAAGATGACAGATTTGGGACTACTTCACTACTATCTTGGAGTTGAAGTATTCCAACGTCCACATCAGATCTTCATTTCCCAGAGTAAATATGCAGCAGAAATTCTTCAGCGATTTGGAATGCAGGATTGTAAGCCTGTCCTTACCCCTATGGAACAAAACTTAAAACTTTCAAAATTTGAAGGGGGGGAAAGAGTGGACAGCACGACTTATAGACAGTTGATTGGCAGCTTGATTTATTTGACCACCACTCATCCTGATCTATCTTATGCAGTCAGTGTTCTTTCACGTTTTATGCAGGAACCATTAGACAGCCACTGGAATGCAGCCAAAAGAGTTCTTCGATATATCCAAGGAACAAAATATTTTGGTCTTCTTTACAAAAAGACTAAAAATTTTGTACTTGGTGGATTTTCAGATGCCGACTTTGCTGGCAGTATTGATGACAGGGCATCAACCTCAAGTTACTTAATGAACATGGGGTCAGCTGCAGTTTCCTGGAGTTGCAAGAAGCAAAGTACAGTGGCCACTTCTTCAGCAGAAGCAGAGTATATTTCAGCATGGGAAGCAGCTTGTGAGATTGTTTGGTTACGTCGAGTTTTACAGGACTTGGGGATTCCTCCAGCAGAAGCTACTTCATTATTCATCGACAATCAATCAACAATAAAGCTTGCCAAGAATCCAGTTTTCCATTCAAAGACAAAGCATGTGGACACCAAGTATCATCATATCAGATCTCTCATTGCAAAGGACGTCATCAAGCCAGTGTTTTTCCCTTCAGAAGATCAGACCTCAGACATTTTCACAAAACCCCTTGGTAGAATAAAGTTTACTAAGTTCAGGGATGAACTTGGTATCTGTTGTAATGTATCTTTGGATCATAGGGGGGAATGTTAGATGATCCAAAAATAATTTTATCATAGGTTATAGTATTTGAATAAAATAATTATTAATTTAAGATATTAAATTAATAATTATTATTCTAGAATATTTAATATATTTAGGAGATATTTAGAATTAGAAATTTGTTAATGTAAATTAGGACTCTAGAAAAGAGTCGTTTCTTAGGCTCCAAATTAGGAGTAAAGTTAGTAGTTTTGTTAAAAGCTCATTTATTGTAAATGGACACTTGTTTAATTTCCAAGTGATCCATAGAGCTTATAAATAGGTTAGTTTTCCTATTTTCTTTGAATGTGTAATGAGAGAATGAGTGTGTGAGTTTACGTATGTAAACTCCTGCAATTTGCCCTGTAATTTTTTGCTTGATCAATAAAATTGTGTGTCTGAGGACACTTAACGGCTTTCGGAAAATCTACTTATGAATCTATGACATGAGGCAGTAGGAAGCATGGTTGCATTGGCTGCTCTTGGGTGAGTATGGCTACCACCTGAAATTTCACATTTGTATGATCCATGCCTTGCATATTACTAGTGTGATACAATAGTAGGAGGCATGGCTACGCTGATTACTTTTGAAAGAGTTTGGCCATCACATGACATATCACATGTCAATGGATGTATTATTATTTGGGGTATTTCATGGCACTCATGATGTGGTAGTAGGAAGCCTGGTTATGTTGGTATGGTGTGACATTCTACATGTCAATCAGTATATCATTGCTTCATGCTTTACATTATGATGATGTGAGGTGGCAAAAATCTTCATTGCTACTTTGGTTACGCTTGGGAGAATTTGGGTTAACATTCTCCCATACCTTGCATAATATTGATGTAGGATGGCAACAGGAGGCCTTGCTGTGTTGGCTTCTGTTAGGAGAGTATGGCCACCATGATTGGCATGATGATGAGGTGGAATGGAAACAAGAGGCATTGTTGCAGTGGCTACTATTGGGAGAGTTTGGTTTGATATTTCACATGTCAACCCATATGTCTCTATTTTCTACTTTTCACAGTGTTGAGATGATCCTTAGAGCAAGCAAGGCCAATAGGGCTAATGATTGGAGCATGGAGAGACACCACCTACTTCATATTGCATGAGTTAGGGAGATATTTTATGAGTTTGGACCTTCTTTTGGAGGAAGGAACCACTACACTTCATATATCTCATTCAGAGAAAAGGCTCTTGGACAACAAATGGTTTCCACTTGGAGACATGTTGATGAGGAGGGGAATCTAGCTACATAGTTGAAGGCCATTCTAGAGAGGAAGCTATGGAGCTGGGCATTCATAACACATTGGAGCAGATGAGGAAACCTTCCATATGAGGATGCCCACTTGGGAGGGATATGGATTGCTGCAGAATCTACTTTTGCATTTGCTTGAGGAAAAGCAACATTTTGGTGGGGAGGACTGCAATATTCCAAATTTTCCATTAGTTAATTGGAATATTAGAGTTCTTACTTTTCTTAACTAGTTAAGTAAATAAAAGGGTGGAGGGACCCATAAACCCAATAGATGAATAAAATCCACTTCTATTGTGTGAATTTGGGTTATTTAGGTAGTGGATCAGCATTATGGAGTAGTCGAGCAACTTATTGATGAAGGAAGAGTGGAGATCATAGAGAAATAATGAGGAAGATGATGGAGATAGTGGAGGAATAAAATTAATAGCATGGAGAAATAATGATGAAGTGATGGAGGAAGTGGTGCATTAAATGCACACATGATGGAGGGAGTGGAGAGTAATTGCAGAGATGATAAAGATCATGGAGGAAAATGCAATCTTTATGGAGGCTAGTGGCCACATGTGCAGCGCAGTAATGAGGTGGGCCAAGGCTAGGGAAAGCTCACAAGCATAAAACGAAGTTGTGCGCAACCATAGAAGGCATTCTGGATTTTGATATTGTATTGTCATTTCAACATTTCTTTGCACATTGTTACACCATCTTTTGGTCATCTAACTTGTTACTATTAGGTGGACCTAAGTACACCATGTAAGACCAATTTTACCCTAAGTAAAATTGCTTTCACTATGAAAAATAACTTAGTAAAACACCTTTATTAAGTTGTTTATGGTCTAAAACAGAAACCCTATGAGGAAATATTAAATAAATCCACATTTTTTTGATTTTTCTCAAGGAATAATTAGTTAAACAACAATTTAATTAATATTCCTGGTCATATTTAACCCAAAATAGGAAAATTAATTAGATAAATTATTATTTATCTCATTATTTTCTAGGAATAATTATTTAAACCTTATTTAAATAATATTCCTTGTTAAATTTGACTAAATCACTCATAAATAGTTAAATAAATCATTATTTATTTAATTATTACTCAATCACATCCCTAAAATGATAAATAAATCATTTATTTATTTATTATTTACAAATAAAGGGATTTGACCCAAGTCAAATTCCTTTTCCCTCCAACAAAAATAATAAAATATTCCATAAAAGTTGGATCTTGATTTGGTTAATAGTATTTTAATTATGCGCCAATATCTAGACCAACTCAATGTTTGTTATAAATAGAAGGGTTTTTCCATTCATTCATCACCTTTTTTTTCCTAATATCACTCTGGATCTATACTTTTGGTCTGACTTTGATCCACCATCATTGTCATATTTTTCTATATTTTTTCTTGTGAGCTCCCTTTGAGTTCCATTTTTGTCTGGGTTTTCTACACCATAAAGAGAGAGGAATTTTAGATATGAAGTGTTGAGGACTTACAAGAACCCATGCCATTGAGGAGAACTAGTAACATCCTTCTATGTTTTCCTCCCAGGTGCCCTTAATATAAAATTCATTCAACATATTCTTGTCTTGTCTATTGGATGCATGGAGTGAATCTCATTTTTATTTACTGCTTAATGTATTTTGATGCATAGATCTATATTTTTGCAGCATTTATCTTGATCAACTTATTGCAGATCTGAATATATTGGCAACCATCTTTGCTATTAGGGTTGTTTTTTATGCACATCTAAAGTGGTCTTTTTTCGTACACTTGCAAATAAGATTCATACTAACAACTAGCGACTCAACACGGGTTTAGGATTACGACCACTGTCATTTTTCTTATCCTTGCATATCCAGCTGCTTCAAACCCTAGGATTTCTCTTCAGCCTCTTTTTTTTCTTTTCTTGATGTTGTTTTTAACCTATAAAACACTAAAATGGTAAAAATTCTAACTTCCGTGTGTTTTCAAACCTATTTCGCAGGTGACAGACATTAGTCGCAGCTGAGATGACACATTTTGCTAAAATCTACTACCGAGAGTGTCATAAGTGCAGGTTGCACTTTTTGGCCCTAAACCTATGACTTGGAGCTTTAGGATGCACTTTTCAGGCCAAAAACTGTGACCTCTACAAAAAATAGGTCAGAAACTGCGACCTGGACTTTTTGCGGGAGTTTTTCTGAAATTTTTCTGGGTTTGTCTGGGCCTCTGTTTAGGGTTGTCTGACCTCCGTCTCCATCCATTTTGGACCTGTACTTGTTCTGTTTTACTCAAATAAGTGGAAACCTAGCCCCCTAGGACTTCAGTACCCTCCACACTTTGTGGAAGACTTTTAGCTACTGCAGGTTGTCTGAAATTTTCAGAGTGTTAAGCCATTTTTTAGATCTGATACCTCACCTTCAGATCCACTTCATATTGGCTATTTATCCATCCAAATCACCTCATTTAGTTTTTTTTGGGTTTTCCTCTAGGGTTTACTCTGTTTCCCTCCAGGAGATAGCCTTTTTCCACCTCATTTACAACAATCTTTCCTCTGATTTGTTGTTGTTTTCTGCACCACTTTCCAACAGATTTGACCTTTAGATCCCTGTCCCTCCTGACCTTAGATCTATTGGCTATTTTTGTGTGTTTTGACTAGTTTTTTCGCACCTACAGACTACTTGTTAAGAGGCCTGCCTCCCTAGGTTTAGATTATTACATTATTAGTTGTTTATTTACTATTATTTCAGTTTCATATACTGTTATCTACAGGTTTATTTACAGTTACACAGCACACTTTTTCCCTTTCTCTACAAATTTCTAGGTTTAAAAATTAAAATTTACACACTTTACACACACACCCTAAGCGAAAAAGAGCTTGGTTAACATCGCCAAGCAAAGACTCTAAGACATTGAAATCAATTGATCCTGCACCACTTTGCCCTTGTTTGGACATTGTAATTAGTTGATCCTACACCTCCTTTCCCTTGTTGGTCTTTTTTTCCCTTCATGCCAAGTTTATGTCGTCATCATTGTGCCAACAAGGCGTTTATCCTGGAGACTTCTTGGCCTTCATCCTTAGTTTCCGGTAGGAAGAATGTTGAACCCTTAGTTAAACTGAGAGGGTTGGGGGGGGGGGGGGTGAATCAGCTTAACACATTCATGGACTTTCAAAAATTTTCATTAAACTAATTTACACCTTCACTTCAAGGTCAACTTAATATGTGAGAAATCTTAATTTGTGAGCAGTAAATATCAAGCAAATTCGTTAATTTAACAATAGTCTTAATATGTGAGCAACAAGTATTAAGCAGGTTAGATAAACCACATCAACACATAGAAATCATTCACAGAGACACCAGATATAAGTGGAAACCCATAAAGGGAGAAAACCACATCTTATTATTGTTGTGACGGAAAGGCAAGCTCCAACTCCCTCTCACCACTAATTCTCTGTAGGCACCAACCTACAAGAGGCTCCTACCTCAATTATGCAAGCTACAACTTGCAAGGAAGCTCCAACTCCCATCAATTTTCTGCAGGCACCAACCTACAGGAGGCTCCTACCTCAGTCAGCTACAACTAACATCTATCAAGCAACAACTTGATAGGGAAGCTCCAACTTCCTTACTCTTTCAAAAGAAAAACACTTGCTTATTTACCTTGGATATCAACTATGTTCTGGTCCTTCTCTTATACTGTCCATCAGTCCTCATATATGCCTTGTATCATCTCTACATCTTCTCAGATTCTCTATCAGCTCCTCCTTCTTCTCTGCCTCACTGCTTCATTTCTTCCTTCTCTAACCTCTCTGCATCTCGTTCTGCTCCTCTTTCTTCTTATATTTTCTATGTCAATCTTTTGTACTCTGTATTCTTTAACCTCAATCTCTCTAACCTCTATGCATATCAAGTCGATATTATATATAGAGTTCATCACATGACTATTTGTATTCCACAAGGAATTTGGAGTGAATAGCCATGACTCTTTGGTTTGTGCCTTCTCATTCCTTTGTCCAAATCATTAAAAAATATAACAATATGTACAAATTTCAATGTTATAGTGGGATTTTTCTTTTCCTTCAGATACTTGCCAATGCATCATAAACAATATAAAATCAATTACAACGTATTCATTCACACTTTCAGTTATAAAAATTTCACTCAGCCCTTTTTCCAGATTTTGGCTTTGCTGGTTTTGTCCTTTCTGTTGCTGTCATGCAACTGTTCTGTATACCTCTGTTTACTGCAACTCTATGCACTTGTGCGTGTATACCTGTCAAGCCCACATTTTCATTCCTGTGCATATTCACCTATTCACTGCAAATGTGTACCTTATATATATATATATATATATATATATAATTGATTTACAGATTCATGGCTCACATAACTTCACAATATGGAAATCTTTACATGTGGAACCTTTTCTTATTTCATGGTTCAAACCATAGTCAATTTCATTTCTCCAACTCTTAATTGAAGGCTAACTTCACTTTCTGAATTTTTTGAATCCATTATTTGAATCCTGCACGAACTTGGGCTCTCACACATGATTATCTGAATACATAGATATATTCGATCACAACACTATCAACTCACATTAAACTTTCTCTGTGCATTTAAAATGCATCCGAAAAATTTCCTCCAATACAAATCCACAATTTGGAAACCTACAATGTTTAATTCCTGAGCTGGCAATTTAAATACTGTGTGGAACCTACTTCTTCAAAGGGTTATAAAAACCCAATGTATATAATGTGCCCCTTTATCAAACCATCATTTATGAGTGCGCTTTATTATCTTTGACTTTGATAAAACTTACCGAAGTATCAACATAGACTATGGTTGGCCAGACGTTCATACTGCCATCGTAACTTTAACACTCTATACCTTGGTCAAAACCCGACATATCACACCCTACCTTATTTCATGATCTTCAGTCAATATTCAATAGCCATTAGTCCCAATGGTCTGCAGACTTCACCATCACTCTGAATGTATTATATAACTTTACATAAATCCGAATTGTGACTCTATGGTCTAGTGACATATATTGTATCAGATATCAGTCTTCGCAGCTATATATTATATATATTATATATTTTCAGTAGTAAAGATTCGCTTTATCAAATAATATATATACCAACATATGTATACTCCCCGAATCAAATGTCATAAACATTAATATGAAACCTCTTCAAT
Organism: Pinus albicaulis; assembly: GCA_034641835.2. NCBI lineage: Eukaryota > Viridiplantae > Streptophyta > Pinopsida > Pinales > Pinaceae > Pinus > Pinus albicaulis. Next base: position 1,264,110,222 of record CM076583.1, on the reverse strand, counting down.
CGACGGCTGCAAACTTTACCACATACCATTTGGTGTTCCGACGATCATCGTGCAACCAAAGTGCACGTTGTTTAATTCTCCGAGTTCACGCAATGGAGCGAGTCCCAATGCTTAACTCCCCTTCTCATCCTACAGTTGTAAGCTTATTGCGTTCTTGAGTTATCTTCCGTGCTAATTGACGTGCAACCACCGTTCAATGGACCCACCTCAAATCGGACGGTGTACGTAGATTTCGCGCGGAGTCCACAGTCGACAGTTAACGCGTGATGGCACACGATGAGGGCGGTATCTCCAAATTTCTTAAGGCCACGTGTCTACCTATGGCAATGATAGTGTTTGAATTGGGAATACAGCTTATCGTACAAAATCAGTGCGATGAAAACCATATGGTGTTCCAAACCCACTGTCATTGTTCATACCTCGTGGTTCCATGGTTCTTCAAGGTTCCACGCCATCTCTTTTAGCATGGTTTCTCCTTGTAATATAGCCTCACACATAGTTCATCACTCTTTTAGTCGTGCACAAGTTTAAAAAATAGATTTCATCTCTCATTGACCATTTCTTAATTGGTCACGCTTCCAATATTCCAAACTGGGTTGAGGGCATGATTTCTAGGAAATTCACGGTATATCCACACAGAATTCTTCATGCAAAGTTTATTCCAGGTCTACTCTAATTTTAACATCTCCAGCATTCACCTGTAAACTATATTAAACCCCTAATACATAAATAAACCTCTATATTAAGCTCCTTTAGGCCCTTCCAATCTTCACTCCTCTCTCTCTCCAGTTCTGTTATTAAATGGCCCTCTTCTACTGTCCTCACTACTCTGCAGAACCACCTCATCTGTCTCTTGCTACCTTTGTTCCTTCTATGCTGCCTCTGCTTCACCTATTCGACTGTTTCTCTACCTCTGTACATATCCTGTCACTGAATCGTCATTCCACGCAGGCTTCATTCAACTCTGCATTTTTAATTTCATGTCAAGGCTTGATATCACCGTAAAGCTGAACATGACTTTGACCCCTTTAGCCTTCGATTTCCATTATTAACTAAATCATCCTCCTTCGTTGTTCTAACTAGGAACTCTTATCAATTGGACCTTCTGCAACCTATTCTCTCCAGATCTCTCCCACAGCTCTACGCGGCCCTCAGCAGGCCTGTGCTTCAATTCACTGCTTGCTCTACTCCTTGACTAATATTGCTCCTTGCTTCTCTTTTTGCTGCCTCTGCTACCTCTCTGCTGCCTCTGTTCCCTGTCTTCTACTTTGCCTTATTGCTGGCTCAGGTGCTGCTCCTTTGTGCTCCTTTGCCATCAAGCCTTTAAGCTTACACCAAAGGAACTGACAAAGGAGGATCTTGCACCTCCTTGCCCTTGTTGGTCTCTTTTTCCCTTCATGCCGAGTTTGTGTCGTCATCATTGCGCCAACAAGGCATTTATCCTGGAGACTTCTTGGCCTTCATCCTTAGTTTTCGGTAGGAAGATTGTTGAACCCTTAGTTAAACTGAGAAAGGGGGGGGGGGTGAATTAGTTTAAGACATTCATGGACTTTTAAAACTTTTCATTAAACTAATTTACACCTTCACTTCAAGGTCAACTTAATATGTGAGAAATTTTAATTTGTGAGCAGTAAATATCAAGCAGATTTGTTAATGTAACAACAGTCTTAATATGTGAGCAACAAGTATTAAGCAGGTTAGATAAACCAAATCAACACATAGAAATCATTCACAGAGACACCAGATATAAGTGGAAACCCATAAAGGGAGAATACCACATCTTATTATTGTTGTGATGCAAAGGCAAGCTCCAACTCCCTCTCACCACTGATTTTTTGTAGGCGCCAACCTACAGGAGGCTCCTACCTCAATTCTGCAAGCTAAAGCTTGCAAGGAAGCTCCAACTCACATCAATTTTCTGCAGGCACCAACCTATAGGAGGCTCCAACCTCAGTCACCTACAACTGACATTTTATCAAGCTACAACTTGATGTGGAAGCACCAAATCCCATCTATTTTCTACAGGCTACAGCCTATATGAGGCTCCTACCTCAATCAACTACAACTGACATCTATCAAGCAACAACTTGATAGGGGAGCTCCAACTTCTTTACTCTTTCAAAAGAAAAACACTTGCTGATTTACCTTGGATATTAGCTCTGTTCTGTTCCTTCTCTTCTATCGTCCATCAGTCCTCATATCTTCCCTGTATCATATCTGCATCTTCTCAGATTCTCTATCAGCTCCTCCTTCTTCTCTACCTCACTGCTTCATTTCTTCCTTCTCTAACCTCTCTGCATCTCGTTTTTCTCCTCTTTCTTCTTATATTTTCTACATCAATCTTCTATACTCTGCATTCTCTAACCTCACTTTCTCTAACCTCTCTATGCATATCAAGTCGATATTATATATAGAGTTCATCACATGACTGTTTATATTCCACAAGGAATTTGGAGTGAACAGCCATGACTCTTTGGCTTGTGCCTTCTCATTCCTTTGTCCAACTCATTAAAAAATATAACAATATGTACAAATTTCAATGTTATAGTGGGATTTTTATTTTCCTTCGGATACTTGCCAATGCATCACAAACAATATAAAATAAATTACAACGTATTCATTCACACTTTCAGTTATAAAAAATTTCACTCAGCCCTTTTTCCGGATTTTGGTTTTGCTGGTTTTGTCCTTTCTGTTGTTGTCATGCAACTGTCCTGAATACCTTTGTTTACTGCAACTCTATGCACCTGTGCGTGTATACCTGTCAAACCCACATTTTCATATTTATGCATATTCACCTGTTCACTGTAAATGTGTACCTGCTATATATATATATATATAACTGATTTAAAAATTCATGGCCCACATAACTTCATAATATGGCAATATTTACATGTGGAAGCTTTTCGTATTTCATGGTTCTAACCATATTCAATTTCATTTCTCCAACTCTTAATTTAAGGCTAACTTCACTTTCTGAATTTTTCGAATCCTGCACGAACTTGGGCTCTCACACATGATTATCTGAATGCATAGATATATTCGGTCACAGCACTATCAACTCACTTTAAACTTTCTCTGTGCATTTAAAATGCATTCGAAAAATTGCCTCCAATACAAATCCACAATCTAGCAACCTACAATGTTTAATTCCTGAGCTGGCAATTTAAACACTGTGCAGAACCTACTTCTTCAAAGGGTTATAAAAATGCCAATGTATATAGCGTGCCCCTTTATCAAACCACCATTTATGAGTGCGCTTTATTATCTTTGACTTTGATAAAACTTACCGAAGTATCAACATACACTATGGTTGGCCAAACGTTCATACTGCCATCGTAACTTTAACACTCTATACCTTGGTCAAAACCCGACATATCACACCCTACCTTATTTCATGATCTTCGGTCAATATTCAATAACCATTAGTACCAACGGTCTACAGACTTCACCATCACTCTGAATGTATTATATAACTTTACATAAATCCAAATTGTGACTCTATGGTCTGGTGACATATATTATATCATATATTAGTCTTCGCAGCTATATATTATATATATTATATATTCGCAGCAGTAAATATTCTCTTTATCAAATAATATATATACCAACATATGTATACTCCCCGAATCGAATGTCATAAAAATTAATATGAAACCTCTTCAATCGACAGCTGCAAACTTTACCACATACCATTCGATGATTTGACGATCATCGCGCAACCAAAGTGCGCGTCGTTTAATTCTTCAAGTTCACGCAATGGAGCGGGTCCCAACGCTTAACTCCCCTTCTCATCCTATGGTTGTAGGCTTATTGCGTTCTTGAGTTATCTTCCATGATGATTGATGTGCGACCACCGTTCGATGGACCTGCCTCAGATCGGACAACGTACGTAGATTTCGCGTGGAGTCCACAGTCGACAGTTAACATGTGATGGCATATGATGAGGGCGGTATCTCCAAATCGCTTAAGGCCACGTGTCTGCCTATGGCATTGATCGCGTTTGAATTGGGAATACACATTATCATACAAAAGAGGTGCGATGAAAACTGTCTGGTGTTCCAAACCCACTGTCACTGTTCATACCTTATGGTTCCATGGTTCTTCAAGGTTCTGCGCCATCTCTTTTAGCATGGTTTCTCCTCATAATATAGCCTCACGCATAGTTCAACACTCTTTTAGTCACGCACAGGGTTAAACAATATATTTCGTCTCTCATCGACCATTTCTTAATTGGTCACGCTTCCAATATTCCAAATTGGGTTGATGGCATGATTTCTAGGAAATTCACAGCATATCCACACAGAATTATTCATGCAGAGTTTATTCCAGGGCTACTCTAATTTTAACCTCTCTAGCATTCACCTGCAAACTGTATTAAACCCCTAATAAATAAATAAACCTCTGTATTAAGCTCCTTCAGGCCCTTCCAATCTTCACTCCTCTGTCTCTCCAGTTCTACTATTAAATGGCCCTCTTCTACTGTCCTCACTACTCTGCAGCACCACCTCATCTATCTCTTTCTACCTTTGTTCCTTATATGCTGCCTCTGCCTCCACTATTTGACTGTTTCTCTACCTCTGTACATATCCTGTCACTGAATCATCATTCTGCGCTAGCTTCATTCAACTCTACATTTTTAATTTCATGTCAGGGCTTGATCTCACAGTAAAGACGAACATGCCTTTGACCCCTTCAACCTTCGATTGAAATTATCAACTAAATCATCCTCCTTCGTGGTTCCAACCAGGAACTCTCATCAATTTTCCCTTCTGCAACCTATTCTCTCCAGATCTCTCTTACAGCTTTACGTGGCCCTCAGCAGGCCTGTGCTTCAATTCACTACTTGCTCTACTCCTTGACTGATGTTGCTCCTTGCTTCTATTTTTGCTACCTCTACTACCTCTCTGCTGCCCCTATTCCCTGTCTTCTACTTTTCCTTATTGCTGGTTCAGGTGCTACTCCTTTGTGATCCTGTGCCATCAATGACAACATTTCCAACAAAGACTTAGTCCTCCACATAGGATTTGAGTTATTCCTCCTCCGAGCCCACACTCTGACTCTTCTTCTAGTCCATTGGGTTCTCCTTCCGCCCTCAGTTCTCCTCCTGTCACCTTCACCATGTCTGGTTTAGGACCTAACGCTAGTGGTAGCCCCGACCATAATGCTGGAAATACTACTAGTGACACTGCAACATGAACTATCCCAGCTGCTCCCTTGCTCCCCTATATGGCAGGCCTTAGTCTTCCCAATTTTGACTAGTTGATAAATGACCCTATACACCATGACGCTATTTTTCCTGTTATGCCGACCAAACTCCCTTCCGTCATCCCCAAGTTTGAAGGCCTTGCTGGAGAAGATCCTACAAATCATGTTCAATATTTCCAAATGTGGTGTTCGTCTAACTCCATTACCGATGACTCTGTCCATCTTTGGTTGTTCCAACATTCACTTACAAGCGAAGCTTCTAAGTGGTATGTTGATCAGGTCTCATCCTCTCATACCAACTTTACGACTCTTGCTCGGGCTTTCTTGTCTTATTTCCAGCTTCCTCTTCGTTATGACACTGGTACCGAGATTTTGACTTCTTTCCATCAATCTTCTGCGACCCACCTATCCAATCATGTCCAGGAATGGCAGAGAAGAAAGAGCCTATGTCGAGCCCCTACCTTCGAAGACCTTGTCTACATGGACTGGTTCCTTAGATCTCTCTTGCCCCCTATCGGAAAATATGTCACATTGCACTCCCTTCAAACTAAAGAAGCTGCTCTCCAAATTGCGTTAAAATATGACCTGATCTACACTCAGTCGGGTTATGCTTATACCGTTCTACCTGATGTTCCTAGACTTGGTGGTGCCAATGCACCGGGGGCATCTCATGCCATCGACGGTATCGTTGGAGCTCTCTCTCATCCATACACTCAACCTCCCATGGGCTATGGTTTTCCTCGGGGGGGCTATCACCTCTTGCACTTTTCCCCCTCCTGGTAGCATGTATCCAGGATACGGTATGCTTCCCCGTTTTTCCCAACCTCCTATTTACCACATTGTTACCCACCCTCCTCATTACCAGTATCCATAGCCTGGTGCTCCAACTCCTCCAGAATTAGCACCATCTCCTCCCTTTCCTTCTCAACCCCCACAACAACAGCCACCGCCCCCTCAGGGGCAGGTGTATGCACAACAGGGAGCGACTAATCCTCCTCCTTCCAAAAAAAAGAGGAAAGGTGTTGGAAATACTAAGAGGGGGGGTGAATTAGTATTCCTTCAATTAGAGCATTAGTTAATCTTCAATTATTATCGGTGTTTGTAAAATGATAGCAGTAAACAAGAGGAACATAAATGCACATATTTTTTAAGGTGGAAACCCACTTCGAGACAAAAACCACCTAATGCTTTTCTAATAATTCTTTAATATTCAACTCCAATTGAAAATAAAGCTCCAACTTCCTAGAATCTAGAAAAGAATTCTTCTCCAGATCCCACCAGATGAATGCTCAAACTCCTGAGATTCTTCATTAGTCAACTAAATGTATGCCCCAACACCCAATGAGCTACAACTCACCCTAGCACCACCCTACCACCCTATAGAAGAATAAAATAAGAATGGACTCCGATACCAGGGAAAATGGTCCACTTTACAATGATATAGAATGATGTAGAAGAAGAAGATATACTAGACCATAACCCCAAATTTAACACAACCACCTAATGATGATCCTATACCTCCCAACACTGCCTCTTCAACCCTTGGCAAATAGATACTAGTACAATTTATACAATAATGTATTTACAATGACTAAGTACAATGATACCTTTACAATGATTGTATGCAGTGCCGCCCACTTGAAGACTTCATATGATGAAATTCTTGCTGATGTTATGCACCTTGGTTGTTTCTCTTGTCATGCTACCCTCTGCTGCACCTTTCTTTGCTTTTCTGCCATAGAAATTCTTGTCCTTTGCAACCCTTGACAACACATGATCTAGCTTTTTCTTGCCTTCTAGGAGCTCGATATTGAATCTGATGTATCTCTGTCATTTCAGATCCTCAATATCTTGTTTTCGGTCCTATAGTATTCCTCTAACTCATATTTCCAATGCCAAAGTTTTGACCCAATTTGGATTCTTGAAGAGAGAGTTATACCCAATCTCTCACAATGCCCTAATTATGGACTATTTTAGTGGAGCGCACTTGTATGACGTTCCACGTGTCATTGTTTCTTCATTTGTTTCTGAAATTGATAGAGAAAAAATTACATATTGTTCAATTTCCATCACTTTTTATGGAATTCCAATCTGATACTCAGAGAGAGAGAGTTGTGACGAATTTACCAAGGTCACTTCTTTGAGATGAATTTCAGGAGCCTGCAAAAACCCTGACTTACACAGATCATATCTCCAAAAATGTTGCGCATCTTGATCTAAAATTTTTACTGTAGATTCCTCAGGATTTCAGCTTCACCTCATAAAAATTTCAGCTTCTAAACCTTCGTAAACAAAACGTTAGAGTGAAAATTCCAAGATGACCTGTTTCAGATGGCCGAATCCCTTGCATAAGGAGGAAATGAAGATCACAATTTATATGAATGCTTAAGTTGAGAGGGGCTTCAACAAGTGAACGTGGGAGGGATTTTAGGAGCATAAAAAATATTAATTATTACTTTTCAATGACCCATGCCCCAACCCCATGGGGTTTTAGCCCACTAACTGGGGTACAAACTTCAAACATGAATATCTCTCAAACCGTGAAGAATTACATGGCGTGCCATATATCAATGGAAACATCTCGACAAGTAGAAACCATAAAAAGAATTATTGACCTAGAATATATTAATTTGGTAGGTCAAAATTCCCATGCAATATTGGGTTAGTCCCTGGTGCTGCTTGGGTTGACATCAATGATAACCATTGATCAACAATCACCCCCTTTGGCATTGATGGCAACACAAGTACTCCCCCTGCGATCATGATGCCTCTTCCTTCAACATTCTCTCCCCCTTTGAAATCAATGGCAAAGGGTAACTCCCCTTAAAACACAACCATCCTGCAGACTTGTACACGCTTCCACTCTCGCTGACACATAATCATCCTGCAGACCTGTACACACTTCCACTCCCACTTTATATTCTTGAAAAAGGAAAATCTAATGAGAACTTGGGAGAATCCCAAGCTTTTGACGAAGATATTCAAATGCTTCACGAGGTAAAGGTTTAGTGAAGATATCAGCAATTTGTTCTTTTGTACAAACATACTCAAGTTTGATATTATTTTCAGTGACTTGTTCTCTAATAAAATGATATTTGATTGGAATGTGTTTTGTTTTTGAATGCATGATAGGATTCTTGGAGATGCTGATGGCACTAGTGTTGTCACAGAATATGGGAATAGGCTCAGTGAATTGTACTTGAAGATCTTGCAAAGTTTGTTTCATCCAAAGGACTTGAGTACAACATGATGTTGCTGCAATTTATTCTACTTCTGCTATAGATAACGAGATTGAAGTTTTCTTTTTGCTCAACCATGATACAAGACAACCACCTAGATAGAATGTTGCTCCACTAGTACTCTTACGATCATCAATGCGTCCTGCCCAATCTACATCTGTAAAGGCTTGAATAATGAGATTGTTACCCTTGGGATACCACAAGCCATATTCTTCCGTGCCCTTTAGATATCAAAGAATTCTTTTGAGGGCAATAATATGTGATTCTTTTGGTGCTGCTTGGAATCTTGCTACTTGCCCAACTTCTTGCATAACATCTGGCCGAGAGGCTGTTACATATAGAAGACTACCAATCATAGATCTGTACAACTTCTGATCCACATCCTTAGATGAGTTTTCTATGCTCAATTTGCAACCTGTTACCATTGGAGTAAGGACGGGTTTGCAATCTTCCATTTTGAATTTCATGAGCATTTCCTTGATGTACTTGGCTTGACATATAAATATTCCTTTCTCTTGCTGAGATATTGGAAGCCCTAAGAAGTATGTCAGCTCACCAAGTAAAGACATCTCAAACTCACTTTGCATATTTGTAGAAAATTTCTTACTTAGTCGATCATCATTGCTACCAAATATTATATCATCCACATATACCTCAACAATTGTTAAATTATTTTTATCTATTTATACATAAATATTGCTATCAACAGTACCTTTCTTGAACCCTTGTTGACGTAGATATCCATCAAGATGAGCATACCATGCTCTGGGAGCCTGCTTGAGACCTTCTTTAACCTGCAGACATAGTCTTCTTTTTGTGATAGTAGAAAACCTTCAGGTTGTTCGATGTAAACTTCTTCTTCTAATTATCCATTCAAAAATGCTGACTTAACATCCATTTGGTAGACTTTGATTTTTCTTGAACATGCATAGGCGAGAAACATTCAGATGGCTTCCATTCTGGCAACTGGTGCAAATGTTTCGTTGAAATCAATTCCTTCCACTTGTGCATAGCCTTTGCAAACCAATCTTGCTTTGTTTCTGGTAACCTGCCCATGTTCATTCAATTTGTTCCTAAACACCCATTTAGTCCCAATGAAATTTTTATATTTTGGTCATGGAACTAATTCCTAGGTGTTATTCTTCTCAATTTGATCCAATTCTTCATTCATAGCTACTACCCAATGTTCATTTTGGCTAGCTTCCTCAAAACTACTAGGCTCAAAGGTTGATAGAAAAGCAACATGAGCTTGTTGTGATGAATGAAGCTATTGACTTTCATTTATGTCACCAATGATTTGATTTGATGGATGGTTCTTTTGAATCCACTCTTTTGTTCTCCTTGGAGGAGCTTCTTATTGTTGTTCTGGTATATCTTGATGATCATTGTTTACTTCTTCCTCGTTGATAGTTGCTTCTTGTTCTACAATTTTATCTGTGTCTTTTTCAGCCTCTATCTCAAGTTTCAAATATTCTAGATCCTCATCATTACTCGCTGGAACACCATCTTCGTCAAATGTAACATTTATGCTTTCCACTATCTGTTTTCGTCTTATATTATAGCATTTATAGGCCTTTATTTTGCATGAGTAACCAACAAAGATACCTTCATCAACACGTGATTCAAACTTACCCAAATTTTGATCTTCTCTTTTGATATAACATTTTCTTCCGAAGATTCTGAAATATTTTACATTAGCTGGTTTTCCTTTCCTTAATTCATATGGAGTCTTGTTGCAATTATTTCTGAGAAGACTTCAGTTGATAATGAAGACTATCGTATCAATTGCTTGAACTCAGAATTTTTCATCCAATTTTGAGTCCTTCAACATTGTTCTACCCATTTCCTGTACAGTTCTATTCTTTCTTTCAGCAACTGCATTTTGCTGAGCTGTTCGTGCTGTTGAAAATTTCCTTTTTATTCCATTTTCGTCACAGTATTGCTAAAATAATTTGGAAGTGAATTCTCCACCATTATCTGATCTTAAACACTTTATTTTCAAATCAGTTTCATTTTCAACCAACTCCTTGTAGATCTTAAAGCACTCAAATGCTTCAGATTTTTTCTTTAGGAAACTGACGGTTGTCATCTTGGTATAGTCATCTATCATCAACATGAAATATATTTCTCCGTCTAAGCCTTTTATTCTCACAGGACCACATAGATCAGTATGTATCAATTCCAATGGATGTGATGAAAAGTGTTCTTTTGTTTTAAATTGGACTTTTGTCTGCTTGCCATGCCGACATACCTCACATAGTGTGTTGGAAGGTTTTGAGATTTTCGGCATTTCTCGTACTGCTTCCTTTTTTCTTATCCTAACATAATTGTCGAAGTTTATGTGACCCATTTGTTTGTGCCATAACCAACTTTCATCTTCTTTATCTAGTAGACATGCTTTAGTTACTTCATCCAGAACATATATGTCATTTGGAGCTCGACTTTCTTTAGCCACAATTTTACCATACCTGCCTTTCCTAATTTCACATTTTGTGGAGTTGAATAGAATTGTGTGTCCTTGATCACACATTTGTCCAACACTGAGCAGATTGTGATTCATGTTTTCGACCAATAGAACATTCTTGGCTATAACATCTTTGCTTCCGAGAGTGACGATACCTAATCCTATAACATTTGAAGATCCATCATTTCCAAAGGATATGGTTCCATCCTTATTCTCTTTCAGAGATACAAATTTCCTTCTATCTCCAGTCATATGCGTTGAGAAACCGCTGTCAAAAAACCACACATATTTCTTTTTTTGAGCCTTGAGAGTGAGAGCAAAATTATTAGTCTTCTTCTTCTTCCATGTTCATTCATTCTGTGGCTTCGAAGATTCTTCTGGAGGATTTTCAAGTCTACAGTCTCTGGCTATGTGTCCAAAGTTCTGACATTTGTAACATTCCATATTATTTCTTAAATTTTCAAATCTATTGATGTTTCATTGAGCCCTGGGAGGTTCATATTTGAAGAATCTCTTGGAATTGTATTCCTTCATAGGGTACGTGCGACATTCTACAACTTTATGACCAAATTTTCCACATGAATAACAATAGCCATGAAAAATATGTTGGTACCTGGATGAAAATCTTCGTCGAGGAATCGTCTTCCAAGGATGTGCTTGCGAATCTTGTCTAATGAAGTCTTCATGTATGCCATATCTCATAGGTTCATTGTATTTTGTTGTAGAAGGTCCTGCTTCTTCTTCTTTGTAACCGAGGCCAGTTCTGTCATTGTAAGATCGTTGATTGTTGATGATTTCTTCCAATGCCCTTGAGCTGTTGGCATAGTTTTGGATAGTTTTTCCCTTCTTCACTTCCTTACGCAGCGAGACTACTTTGGCTTCTAATGCTTCCTTTTCTTGGTTGCTTTCTTTCAACTTCTTTTGAAGTGACTCTTCAATACATTTGTGTTCTTCAACCTCAATTTTGAGACCTTGAACTTGTTCTTCAAGAGCGTTGGAACGGATCTTCTCAGCATTGAGCTCTTTTATAAGCTTGATTGCCTCCTCATAAAATTATTCTATGGTCAACCCTTCTTCTTCATTGTTTGATACTTCTTGTTTACTGTGCTTGGCCATAAACAATACTTTGTCATTGGCTTCTTCTTTGCCGTCACTTTCTTCATCAGATGATGAGCTATCTTCTTTAGAGAGAAAGTTCCTTTTGGATCCTTTATTTTTTCCTTGCTTGTTGAATTTCTTAAAGCCTTTCTTTCCTTTTGAGTTTCCATCACTTTTTTTTGGACATTTTGCTATGAAATGCCCAACCTCACCACAACCGAAACATATCAATGGAAGTTTACCTTTGAATTTTCCCTTACCAGGTTTTAGTTTTCTTGTAAAGTAAGCATATTCTTCATCTGAAAGACCTTCTCCATCATCTCCCTTTTCTTCACACTTGCAGGTGCATGTCATTTCAATTGAAGGTTGTTTGTCCTTACTGTTTTGCTTAGATGCAATGAACGCAGTTTCTAGATTTGAAGTACCCTTTTCTTCATCAAGTCTCATTTCATATGCTATGAGAACTCCATGTAATTCTTCCTTGCTGAGTTTGTCCTGATTTGCACTGTATTCTGAGACCAATACCTTTGGGTTAAATCTCCCTGGTAGCGTTCTAAGAATCTTCCATATAATAGTCTTCTCATCAACTAGCTCTCCTAATCCTTCCAAAGTATTGGTTATTTCATCAACGTATTGGAAGTATGCGGCAATGTTGCAATCTTCTTTCATTCTGAGTTGCTCAAATTTTGCTCTATAGATTTGAAGCTTTGCTTCTTTGACATTTGAGTCACCTGCATATATATTCTCAAGCTTGTCCCATACATTTTTGGCGATTTTACAACCCAGCACCTTATGATAAGTAGATTCAATAAGTCCACTGATAATAATATTCTTTGCTTTTGAATCATTTACCAAATTCTTCTTACCTTGTTCATCCGTGGTTGATGTAAATCCATTTTGAACAGTGTCCCATACTTCATAACCTTGCGCCAAGAGATAGACTTCCATTCTTACTTTCCAGAGTGCATAATTATTTTCATTGAATAGAGGTACACCATTCTTGGTATGCTCCATGACCTTCTTCCAACTGTTAAACTGCTATTGAAGGAACCAAGCTCTGATACCAGTTGTTGGAAATACCGAGAGGGGGGGGGTGAATCAGTATTCCTTCAATTAGAGCATTAGTTAATCTTCAATTATTATCAGTGTTTGTACAATGATAGCAGTAAACAAGAGGAACACAAATGCACACAGTTTTTAAGGTGCAAACCCACTTCGAGAAAAAACCACCTAATGCTTTTCTAATAATTCTTTAATATTCCACTCCAATTGAAAATAAAACTCCAACTTCACAGAATCTAGAAAATCATTCTTCTCCAGCTCCCACCAAATGGACACTCCAACACCCAAGATTCTTTAGTAGTCAACTGAATGGATGCCCCAACACCCAATGACCTAGCACCACCCTAGCACCAGCCTACCACCCTATAGAAGAATAAAAGAAGAATGGACTCCCGTACTAGGGAAAATGGTCCACTTTACAATGATATAGAATGATGTAGAAGAATAAGATATACTAGATCATAACCCCAACTTTAACACAACCACCTAATGATGATCCTAGACCTCCCAACACTGCCTCTTCAACCCTTTGCAGATAGATACTAGTACAATTTATACAATAATGTATTTACAATGACTAAGTACAATGATTGTATGCAGTGCCGCCCACTTGAAGACTTCATATGATGAACTTCTTGCTACTATTATGCACCTTGGTTGCTTCTCTTGTCATGCTACCCTTTGTTGCACCTTTCTTTTCTTTTCTACCATAGAAAGTCTGGTCCTTTGCAACCCTTGACAACACATGATCTAGCTTTTTCTTGCCTTCTAGGAGCTTGATATTGAATATGATGTATCTCTATCATTTCAGATCCTCAATATCTAATTTTTGGTCCTGTATTATTCCTCTAAGTCATCTTTCCAATGCCACAGGTTTGACCCAATTTGGATTCTTGAAGAGAGAGTTATACCCAATCTCTCACAATGCCCTAATTATGGACTGTTTCAGCAAAGCACACTTGTACGACGTGCCACGTGTCACTGTTTCTTCATTTGTTTCTGAAATTAATAGAGAAAAAATTACAGGTTGTGCACTATCCATAAATTTTTATGGCATTCCAATCCGATACTCAAAGAGAGAGTTATGACGAATTTACCAAGGTCACTTCTTTGAGATGAATTTCAGGAGCCTGCAAAAACCCTGACTTACACAGATCATATCTCCAAAAATATTGTGCATCTTGATCTGCAATTTTCACTGAAGCTTCCTCAGGATTTCAGCTTCACCACTTAAAAATTTCAGCTTCTAAACCTTCATAGACAAAAATTTAGAGCGAAAATTCCAAGATGACCTGTTTCAAATGGCCGAATCCCTTGGATAAGGAGGAAATGAATATCACAATTTATATGAATGCTTAAGTTAAGAGGGGCTTCAAGAAGTGAACGTGGGAGGGATTTTACGAGCATAAAAAATATTAATTATGACTTTTCAATGACCCATTCCCCAACCCCATGGGGTTTTATCCCACTAACTGGGGGTACAAACTTAAAACATGAATATCTCTCAAACCGTGAAGAATTACATGGCGTGCCATATATCAACGAAAACATCTCGACAAGTAGAAACCATAAAAATCATTATTGACCCAGAATATATTAATTTGGTAGGTCAAAATTCCCATGCAATATGTGGTTAGTCCCTGGTGCTGCTTGGGTTGACATCAATGACAACCGCTGATCAACAAAAGGCACTCAAAATCAATCTGCTCCCGGTAATCCTGGACCTAATCCTCAAAATAATGCTCCTAACACTACTAACCAGAAACAGGGCACTCAGCCCAAGCAAGACATCCCTTTTCACATGAACAAGACTTATTCTTGTTGTGGTGTTTATGATCATTACACACATGATTTTCCTCTTTTACCACAGATGAAGCAGATGTGGGAGTCTCAAGAAACATTGCGAGGACAACAAGCCTCCCCTTCCGTCCCTCCAAAAGTTGTGCCTAGTCAGCCAGCTATGATTACTAATCCTTTCCCTCAGCAAGGATTTGTGGCTACCCAACTACCTGAAGGTCAGGTGGCCACTCAACCTCTTCCATCTGGTACCTCCGATTACCAGATTCTCGTGATGAACTCTGATCAACCTCTAACTGTAGACATCAATCTTTAGACTCGGTCCCGTCAGTACAACAAGCCTCCCACTATGTCTGTCCCCAAGCAACCTCCTTTGGTCTCTACAAAGCCACTTTCGCACCTAATGGTCCCTTGCAGATCCCTCAGCCTAAGGCAGAGGTTCATACCAAGATCCCTAAGGGACCACTATGCTGAAATGTTGCTTCTGGCAAAGTTTCCCATTCATATAACATAGTAAATGATTTGGCACAATCTCTCACTACCATTTCAACATTGGAACTCCTCCAGTCGTGCCCTTCACAACGAAAAACTCTACTATCTTCTGTGGGCATTGTAGATCCTTCTAATGATCGATTTATTGTCTTTGATGTTGACCGGTCAGAACATCCTCCTCTCCCTACTTACGTCACCTTCCAAATCCTAGTTAAGATCTAGAATGCCAATGTTTCCCGGTTCATTATTAATGAGGGAGCATCCACCTGTGTGATTTCTGCTTCAGTTTGGAAGCAACTTGGATCACCTGAGTTGGCTCCTTCCACGATCACTCTCCGAGCGTGGGATGGCCAATCCTGCCATCCCATTGGCTTATTCCACAATTGTCCTATTACTCTTGTGGGCAAGACTCTTTCGTTGACATAGAAGTCATATATGCCCCCTTAGATTACAACATTCTATTGGGTCATAGCTACACCTATGCGATGTCTACTCTCCCATCTGTGGTTCACCATAAGATGTCCTTCCCTTATAACGGAAAGATAGTCACCATTGACCAGTTGACATATTACGAACTGAAGTCTCAGACCTCTCTTGAGTCCATCATCTCTTCGATTGCCAATAAGCAAACCGTCAATCCTTTGACCAGTGTCTCACTCGGAGTCTACAAAGATTCCTCATTTCTTGGTACATTCCTTGGTCTTCCTCCTCCCGTCTCTGATCCCAACTCATCGAATGTTTGCATGATGCAATCGTCTCAGGCCGCCTTCAAGTGGCCCGCTTCGGCTAGTCAGCAACCTCCTCGTCTGTCGCAGCCTACTCCTAGCCCTTCGATTCAACCTTATAGACCTTCTCCTCCTGGCCCTTCACCTAGAAATGGTATCCATGATCCTCTTTGCCCTCCTGGAATGGTTCCTCCAGTCATTAACCATTTAGGGGTCGTCCCGCCTGGCCATTACCCCTCCGGTCAGATACCGTTCTTAGCTCCCCCCAAAGGAGTGTACACAGTACCTGTCATGGCTACCCTCTCTCTCCCTAACTTGACCCTTGGGATTCCCGTCTGGTACCTTGATCCTCCAGCCACCACCCCGCCCAGTTAACCCAAACCTTATCTTGCTTTGATCCCGATTCAACCGGTTCCCATGACTTCTCCCGCTGTTACAGTGCCTCAACCACCTCAACAGGAACCACCTCCTGTTGCGACTGCTTCAGGTAAGAAGGGCAGAGATCGCAATAGGGCCTCAAAGGAAAAGGCTGCCCCAACTGACCCTACACCTTCCCCACCCGCAAAGCCCTGTGCTTTGTGTGATTTTGTCAGCCATGCCACCCATAACTGTCCCGAACTACCCCGTATCAAGCCCATGGTTAAAGTTTCATTCCCTAAGTCTACGGTCCCTGAAGCCTCTATTTCTTCCTTGAATGCAGCCAAGAAGCCTAAAAATATTCACACCAATCAACCCTAGGCTTTGTGTGATCTCCATGGCCATTATTCCCACCATTGTCCCCACCTTACGCATTACCGCGCCTCTTTGGAGGTAGTTCAGGAGTACGAGGTTGAACAGAACCAATCCACCTCTCTTGTACTTGCGCAGTATGCTGCAGGCCAGCTTAAGGATTTACCTACTCCCATTAACATTTCCCCTCCTGATGTCGAGATGACGGAGCCTGTGGCCACCATCCTCTAACTATCATCATCCATGAGACCTGTTGAGCTCTAAAGATGTTCTTTCTTCCACCACATTCCACTCCATTTCCTTTTCCCATTATTAATTACAGGCTCAAATGATCAATAGAATTAGTTAAAATTTCTTTAAGAATGAATATCATGACTAACTTGCTACGTTTTTATGATTTTGTCATTGTAGTACTTTTTGAACTAGATCTAGCTACAGAATGCAGACATTCTATAACTAGTCGTCGATTCTGTAGCTATCTTCATGTCTACGCAGGTTCCAGGAATCATCTTGGAGAAAAACACATATGGGCATATTCCACATCATTCCCTCATCATTTGTTGCTCTCCACAAAGTTTGAACGGAATTCTGTAAGCAATTATGAACGTGGAACTCAAACTAGGAGAGAGACTCCTAATAGGACAAGGAAAATCCAGATGTCCTTAATTCTATTACGTGACCACCATTAGAGTCCTAGTTTGATTTTTATTTGGAAATACAATTATCCCTAGGTTATCTCAAAACAGTTATGTAAATTTGTTAAAAATATGGCTCGGGAAACCGAGGGACAAGGTTAGATTTTGTGGTTGATTGCTATATTTCAGAAGTACAAAAACATTCTGTTTTGAAGTAATTTCTCTCTAATGCAAGAAGTATCACTTTATTGAAAGCACTGATTCAATCTTGAAGTAGATTTTGCGTGCTACTCCGGTGGTAGAGGGCCCCTGCCTCCTGAGCAGCCTTCTTTATAGGGTTTAGATAAGTATTTTAGTCTCGTTTTTTTTTTCATTTTTAGCTTAAGCATGTTTCTAAAGTTTATGTTTCATGCTTGTTTACAGTGATCATCACAGCTAGACTTACTCTTATAAACTCTTCCAAAATATCATCACGATGAATAAGGCATAGCTGTGGTGTTGTAGGTTTTAATTGCATTTCCTTTCGAATCTTATGATTTATGCTTGTTTACACTAAGTGTCACAGTTGGTCTTATTCCTACAAACTCTTCCAAAACATCATTAACAATGAATAAGAAAAATCTATGGTATCTTAGATTTTAATTGTATTTGCTTTCAAATCGTATGCTTATGTTCAATTGCATTTGAATAATACAGCCAGAATTTTTTTTACAAACTCTTCCAAAATATCATTCACATTGAACAAGATGGGCTGTAGAATTCCAATAGACTAGCTACATGTTAGTTTAGTCATAACACTCCGGAGGACGATTTCATTTATTTTAGCTCTGTCACTGCATTTCAAGTTTGATAATGGCATTTTAATTTAACTCTGTTCACTGTAATTCAAGTAGATTAGCAGCATTCTAGTTTAGTCTTAAGCTCACTGTATTAGCATTCCAGTTTAGTTGTTATCCACTGCATTTTAAATTATATTAGTTGTTAAATTTAGACACCATGGTCTTCATTATTTACAAAAACTTCTTTTGTTCCAACCTCATATTAATACATAATCATCTGGACAGAAGTTAGTATCAGTCTAAGGCCTGGAGTATTTTGCAACCTTTTTACCATTTCACAAATAAGCCTTTTCTCAAGGACTATTCTAAAAAGAAACCTATAACTTTTGAGTGAGGCCTAGTGGTGGTAAATTTAGTTGCAGAACAGAATTAGAAGTTAGTTTAGAGTAAAAATCTTATTGTGCTACAATTGTTCTTTTCCAAATATGTTCCAATAAACCTTTAATCATGGATGAGATGTTGTAACATTATAAGTTGATTGTTTATTTAGGAGAACTTCATTCACACTTAACTTGTCCATTTCTCAAGCTCTTCCAATACATCTTTAATGAATGAATTGGATAAGTTCAAGCTCATGTTGTGATTGATTTCCTTGCAATGAAGTCATTATCAAGCTTTGCATTTCTTGTTTAGCCATAGTTTAGGCTTTGCTCTTTTTTAATATTTTCATTTGTTGTTTTCCATCCATAGTTTAGGCCTTCTTTTCACCAGCATTTAGTTCTTTCCATTTTCAAACATAAAACCATAAAACCAAAAACATCAGAAAACACTAAACACAACGTAGTGAGAAACAAATACCTAGGCACATATAGTGCACCACACTTTAGCAGTTTACCAACCCTGGTTGACAATTAATGAACTCAATTTAGGAACACTAGGTTGAGCACAAACATTTTGGCGTCGTTGTCGGGGAAGTGTAACTAGGTAGCCTTGTTTCTTAACTCCCAAAAAAAATGATATGCGTAGAGAGAGAGACTCAAGGGGTAGATTCATAAGAAGCAGAAGCAAAAGTTTGATTCCTAGAACACCACTTGCTTCATCAAGACCTAGAGCCAGCACACGTCCAACTCAGACCCACATTCAATCCTTTACTGATCCTAGACTTCCAGAAGACTTAAGATCAGATATTCCATTATAAATACCTTCCACTTCATCCACTGAACCTGTCTTAGAAGAAGATTCATGGAACCCTTCTAGAGACACAAAATTTTCCACTTCCACAGAAGAATCAACTATTGCAGAAGAAGGGGGAGGAGGAGCTTTAATGGATAACACACATTATTTGGAGGGGGTAGAGGTAGAGGTAGAGGAGAAGGAGGTAGAGGTGCAGAAGGAGGTAGAGGAAGAGGTAGAAGAGAAATGGGAAGCTCTTTTGGGTTTCCTATAGTAGATGAAGAAACTAATACAGCTATGAAAAACATTTCACCCTCTGTCCTTCCAAACTTCTATGGACTTAAAACTGAAGATCCTAAAACTTTCCTATTTGAATTTGAATTCCTATGTAGAACTTATGACTACTTACAAGATGCTTAAAAAATTAAACTATTTCCTTCAACATTGAAAGGAGTAGCATTGAAGTGGTTTATGAGTTTGATCAATAGTTCTATTAGGACATGGGAAGATATGAAACAAGCATTTCTAGAAAGGTATTTGGATTATTTTATGCCAATCAATCATAAGGAGGAAGTGTTCAAGATGATACAAAAAGAGGATGAAAACCTGGAAGATTTGTTGGAGAGATTTCATTACAACATCAAAAGAGAAAAAATAGAGAACTTAGACCAAGACACCTTAAAATCTCTCTTGTTGAAGACAATTAGGGATGAATGGTTGGATATCCTTAACATGATCGGAAAAGGGGATATATCTCAGCTCACATTACCTGAAATATCTGAGTTATGTATCAACCTTTCAAGAGGGAAATCTAAAACTGTGAAAGGACCAAGAGACCCTGCTCTTGCAAGGGTAAGTAAGTCTGCTTCTGGGACAGTAAGTAGGGCAGAGATAGGGCATATGCTTGATGAATTCAAATCTGACATCTTAGGGAGTCTTAGTGAAAAAAATAGACACCCTTAAGTTACAAAACAAGCAAAAAGCTAAATCTGATGCTTTAGCAATCTTTTGTCCCAAATGTAGAAAGAAGCATGCCTTGAGAGAATGTCCTTGGATGAAAAATTTGTAGAGAACTGTGTAATTTGTTCAGAAAAACATGAGACCAAGAGTTGTCCTTCACTTCCTGGTCTTAAAGCTGTCTTTTAAGAAGATACCCCTACAAGTTCCACAGAATCTCTCAATTTTTTCTCTAGAATGCCTTGACAAGGACCTCAAACACAAGGATTTCATGATCAAATGTATAATCAACCCCCACCAAACTGGAATTCTTGGCAGCAGCCTTGGCCCCAATTTCAAAATCAATCTCAAGCTTGGGCACAAGGAGCACAAAATCCCTATGGAAGATACTCCCAGTACTATCAATATCCACCATTTTTCCCCTCAAAATCCTCAACAAAATCCTCAACAGAGTCCTCAAAATCCACAACATCAAAATCAACCACTCCCCTTACCATTTCCTCAGAAATCAAATCAGTTGCCTGCTCAACCCATACCAAACCCCAACAATAAAAATCCTCATAACACATACATGGTATAAGGCCAACAATTTCCAACTTATTTAATTACTCCTCTAGACCTTAGTGATGTTCAACTTAGATCTGGAAGAATACTTGAAAAGAGGAAACCTTCTGTGATCATACAAGAACAAGATAACTTTGAGGAAGATTCTCTACGGGAAAATAAATTTTTTGAAGTAGACATATCTTTTTAGAACCCAAACATTGAAAAATAAAAACAAAAAGAACCATTAGTTTCAACTCCTGTATTATAGTAGCCATCAACATCCACTCCTACACCTCCCTTTCCAGAAAGATTACAAATTGATAGAGGTGTAGAAAAACAAATTATGGTGCCTAATGATTTCCTAGATGAGCTAAGAAATGTCTGTATTAAGATTCCATTATTACAAGCTATCAAGGAAATTCCAATTTTAGCAAAGACAATAAAGGAGTTGAGCATGAAGAAAACAAGAAAAAGAATAAGAGAGACAAAGAAAATTCAACTATCAGGAAAAATAGCAGATATCATGATGGGTAAGATTGCTATTCCGAAGTATCTAGACCCAGGAAATCCAGTTGTCAAAATTCACATCAATGGAATTGAGATCCAAAATACACTCATTGATTTAGGAGCAGCAATCAATATCATGACTAGACAAATCATGGATAAACTGAAACTTCCTAATCTTCTCTTTACACCCACATTATTACAATTAGCAGACAGATATGTGATCAAACCTGATGGGGTAATAGAAGACATTCCAGTGTCCCTATATGCTTGTGAGTACCCTGTGTATTTCATGATCCTAACTCCTAAGAATAATCTAGGAGGACACCCTATTATATTAGGAAGACCTTCGTTAGCTATAGCTAATGCTTTCATTAGTTTTAGGTCTGGTGATATGTATATCTCTGATGGTAGTTCAAATAAGAAATTCACTTTGTATCCTCTAGCAAGGACAATTACAGATTTAGATGATACTCAATGGATAGAGGATGAATAAGACTTACAACCTCTCTTCACAATTTCAGAGATTAGTGAAGATAGCCAAATTCTGAATATCTTGGAAAACTTTGAATCCTCTTCGGAATATAAACATGAACAATTTCAAGAAGAATCCAACATTGAGTTTTTTTCATCAAGGCATATGTATCTCTATTCCATGGATAAATTTGGTAGCTCTACAATTGAGATATTTCCAAGTAAAACTTTAAACATAAACAAGAACCTAGAAAAATCTCAACAAGAAGAGCTAGTCAAAATTTTACAGAGACATTCTTCTGCATATGCATGGGAGTACACTGATATAAAAGGGATAAGCCCCAAGACTTGCACTCATCACATCTACATAGAGGAAAATTGTAAACCAATCAGACAACCTCAAAGACGGATGAATCCAAATCTTAGGAAGATTGTTAAAGAAGAATTGCAGAAATTGTTGAATGTCAACTTTATCTATCCTATTTCAGATAGTCAGTGGGTTTCTCCTTTGGTAATTGTGCCAAAGAAAAATGGTAAATGGAGGGTATGTATTGACTATCGATAATTAAACAAAGCTACTCTTAAAGATCATTTTCCCCTACCTTTCATAGATCAGGTGTTAGATACCTTAGTTGGAAAAAAGTACTTCTCATTTCTAGATGGGTTTAGTGGTTATAATAAAATTCAAGTAGCACTTGAGGACCAAGACAAAACCACATTTACCTGTCCTTGGGGTACCTATGCTTACCGAGTATTGCCATTTGGATTATGCAATGCACCTGCAACATTTCAAAGGGAAGTATTAGGAATCTTTTCGGATCTAATACATGATTGTGTAGAGGTATATATGGATGATTTCACAGTTTATGGAAACACATTTGAAGAAGCCTTAGAAAACTTGGAAAAAGTTTTAAAAATATGTAAAGAAGAAAATCTTTCACTTAGTCATGAGAAGTGTTTTATGATGTTTACTGAAGGAATTGTTTTAGGACATCACATTTCAAGGGATGGGATTAGAGTTGATGAGTCAAAAGTTGAAGTCATCTCTAACTTATCTATTCCAAGTTGTCAAAAAAATGTTATGAGTTTTCTTGGATTTACAGGGTATTATCGAATATTTATAGAAAAATTCACTAAGATAGCATCTCCACTCTTCAAATTACTTACCAAAGACTATAAATTCAATTGGAATTATGATTGCCAGTTAGCCTTTGAGACCCTGAAAACAAAAATTTCTGAAGCACCTATTTTAAGGGGACCTAACTGGAAGTTACCTTTTCATATTTCAACAGATGCCTTAGATACATCTCTAGGAGCAGTATTGGGACAAAAAGACCTGATTCCTTATGCCATCTACTATACCAGTAAAAATTTGACTCCTGCAGAGTTAAACTATACTGTAACTGAAAAAGAGTTTTTAGTTGTTTTTCATGCCATAAACAAATTCAGACACTATATAACAGGCTATGAAACTTTTGTTCACACAGATCATTCTGCAATTAGATACTTAATGAAAAAATCAATTACTAATGGTAGAGTCATAAGATGGTTATTGCTTTTACAAGAATTCAACATTACCATTCTAGATAGGCTTGGAAAACAAAACATAATAGCTGATTTTCTATCTAGACTCCAAAACATCAAAGATGATACTCCAGTTGAAGATCAATTTCCTGATGAATATCTTTTTGCAATTTCCGCCCACTCCTTGGTTTGCTGACATTGCTAATTATTTAGTTTTAGGAAAATTTCCTTCAATAATGAATGCAGGAGATAAAAGAAAAATCATTTATTACAGTGCAAAATATTCATGGGTTGCTAATGAGTTGTACAAGACTGGTCCAGATTTTATCATTAGGAGATGTGTTCGGGAAGATGAGATGCCTGAGATTCTCAAAGAATGTCATGATGAACCTTGTGGCAGACACTTTTCTGATAAGAGGACAGCCTATAAGATCCTTCATTTAGGATATTATTGGCCATCCTTGTTTAAATATGTTAAAGAGTATGTCAAAAGGTGTGACAGTTGCCAAAGGGTAGGGAAACCTTCTCCTTCAGGTGAGATGCCATTACAACCTCAGGTACATATTGAACCTTTTGAAAAATGGGCTTTGGATTTTGTAGGACCTATTAGTCCTCCATCAAAACAAAAGAAATATATATTAGTTTGCACTGATTATGTTACTAAGTGGGTAGAAGCTAAACCATTACTTGTTGCTAATGAATCATCTGTAGTTACTTTTCTTTTTGAGGATATTTTCACTCGTTTTGGTGTCCCAAGGGAAATTGTTACGGATCAAGGAGCTCAATTTACATCAAGGCTAGTGGAGCAAATGATGGAGAAGTACAAAATCAGACATAGAAAATCTACTCCTTATCATCCACAAGCAAATGGTCAAGTGGAATCTACTAATAAGGTCATTGAAGGAATCCTAACAAATATTGTCCATTTACATAGAAGAGATTGGGTAGATAGGCTTCCTGAAGCCTTGTGGGCCTATAGAACTACATGGAGAAACACAACAGGCCATACTCCTTATGAACTTGTTTATGGAAAGCAAGTTTTGTTTCCCATAGAGTTCCAGATTCAAACTTTCAAAAGGGCAGTTCAGCTAGGACTTGATTTAACGGAGGCACAAAAGCACAGATTGGAGCAGATTAATGAATTGGATGAGATCAGACAAGATGCAGTTCAGAAAACAAGTCTAGTCCAACAACAAAGGACTAGATGGCATGACAAGTACATCAAGGAAAAGAAGTTCAAGGAAGGTGACTGGGCTCTCTTGTTTGATTCAAAGTTCAAGGATTTTCAAGGTAAATTCCAAACACATTGGCTTGGGCCATATAAAATCATAAGAATTTTTGACAATGGATCAATAAAAATCAGGACAATAGATGAAGATAAGGTCACTTTTCTTGTGAATGGTCATAGATTGAAGTTGTATCATAAGCCACTCTCAAGAGAATAATTTGTCAAGAAATTCTAGGAAAGCAATGATATGAAGTTAATGGAGAAGAATTTTTCTTCTTCATCAACTTAAGTGAATTTTCTGAAGTCAGATATTGAAAAAAATAAAAAAATAAAGTATAAACATGAAAACCAATCACTGATTGGCATGTTTATACAGAAAAGGTGGAGTGAAAATCAGAATCTTTCTGACACTCTAGCTTTTCAAATTTGTTCTTTCTGCAAGTAGTTATTACAAAATCATAAGTGCAGATTCATTTCACTTATGGTCCATCTCATTTCATCCATCCATACTCCATCTCATTCATTCATCCACACTTCATTCATTTCACTCTATGGTCCACCTCATTTCCATTCCAGATTTTTTAAGTTTGATGTCTTTCTGTAAATGAATAATACATTTCATGAATTGTAGGCCACTTCTCATACTTCACTCCATTTCATAAGATGTGATCCATTCCACACCATTACTCACTTCATTCATATTCCATTACACCATATTTTACTATCCATCCTCACTGATTCCATACAGCATTCCATTCATGCTCCAAACCATTCCATTTCATATTTCAAGTTCTCTACAGGTACATTCTGCAATCAATCAGACATTCTGTAGCTAGTTAGACATTCTGCAGCCAGTCAGACATTCTGCAACCAGAGATCCTGAAAGCACTGTCTAGTAATCACCTGATCTGCAATAAAATGATCCTGCATATCCATGACAACAAGAAAAATCAAGAAGGTTATGAATACCCAAAAATTAATGATTTTCAGGAGAGAACAAAGCTTATGAAGAACACAAAAAAAAAAAAAAAAATCAAAGGAAAGGCAAAGGTAAAAGTTCTGATTATAATGACATATCATGAAAGATTTTAGTATAGTTAAGTTATGAATAATTCAAAAAGTTGTTTTAATTAATTTTGTTGATCATGCCTAACCAACCTCCCACAAAAACTTTGGATAAAACTCCTTCTATTCCACCATTTCAAATCCCATATTCGATCATCATTTAAAAATCTAAATGGTTAAAGTGCTGAAGTGATTGGATTAGTCACGTCACTAGGCCAAAGCATTTAATGATGATTTCAAATTCGTTACAAAATATCTCTGCGGTATTTTCTGTCATGATATCTTTCAACTCATATACATCATCCTCACCTCATTATATTCATTCTGCAATCACTCCATATCATTCTTTCCCGTAGCCAACTCTTAACCATTTCAATCTGTAAAACAGAGGAAACATCTGTGGGGCAAAAACATTTCTGTAACAGTCGTTGTCACCGTGAACAGAGGAGCAACAATATGAAGGTTGGAAAGTGGAGTTATGGGTCTTATAGTGAGGACTAAACCGGTTGGCACTAAGTACTTGTAAGGTTATGCTCAAGTTAGAGAAATGTTACAACAAGCAGGGTGGTTGCAATTCTTTGAAAAATTCAGTGGGTTTCACAAAGAGGTGACCAAAACGTTTGCAAGATACTTCAAAGGAGCTTAGGTCGAGATAGGAGATATTAAATTCACCATTACAGAAGCTTCCATTGCAGAAGTAACTGAATTGCCCAAACAAGGAGAAAGGTGGTTCAAGAATAAAGAATTTCATAACGAAGCATGGAAGCAGATACTCAAGTCACCAGGTATGGATGTTACCATTTTTAAAAAGGGTATCCATAGCTCTGCACTAAAGAACAAATGGAGGAACATGTTGCTTATCTTGCAAAAATTCATCATTTGTGAAGGAAGATATGGTACTTTCTATGTCTATCATATTCGGTTGATAATGCATTTCCTAGAAGAAGAACTCAATTTGCCCTTTTTCTTGCTTCATAGTTTAAAGGAAATGGCCTCAAGTGTTCAAAAGAGAATTCAGTTTCTGGAAACAACCTTATACCACCATGGTTTAGTCAAAATTTTGATTGAACATCATTTGAGCAAAATGGGAGCTAATTGGGAAGACTTCTTAGTGAGAAATCACTTTGAGGAACCCAAGGAACCTCCACCTGAAGACAAACCTACAAAAAGAAGCAGAAGACGGAAAACCTCCAAAACTGAAACTAGTAAAACAATACAAGAAAGTAGTGAAGAAATGATTTCTGAGAAATTGACTCACATTAAGAAGCAGCTTAAGAAAGGGAGGATAATAAGAAAAATTTCCAGAGAGAAAGGAGAAGGGCCATCTCAATCGAGAAGGAGCCATAGAATTAGAGGGATGCTAAAGAAAAAAAAGGTTAAAAAAAATGGTGTCATAAACATAGAAGATGAAGAAACACCTACTGAGGAGGATTTTGATGAAGAAGTTCCAGAAATTGACCCAGCACAGCAACAAGTTTACAATTATATTGAGTCATTAGAGAGGATAGCTTTAGAATCTAGAGACAGAACTCCTAGCCCACCAAAGTCTAAAATTGATATGCTAAGAAGAGATAGGTATGAGTTAGAAGTACTCAACAGGCATATCAAGAATGAGAATGAAATTCTAAAAGAGAAGGTTAAATTGAAAACTAATATGAATTCAACTCTGTCTCTACAAATGCAAAAGTTATACAAGGCCAGTGAAAAATTGAAGAAGAGAAATAAAAAGTTAACTAGGGCACTCACAAATTTGAGATTTAAGTTAGTCATAAGAAAGCCCAGAAGGCATTTGACTCCCAGGAAAAGCAGAAGAAGAGGGTTGGATGTCATTGCAAAGGTCTCAGAGTTCATGGAATAGTTGCATGAGGACATGCAAGAACCTAGTAGTGAGGTTATGTTGAGCTCCAAAGATGTTCTTTCTTCCACCACATTCCACTCCATTTCCTTTGCCCATTATTAATTAGAGGCTCAAATTATCAATAGAATTAGTTAAAATTTCTTTAAGAATGAATATCATTACTAACTTGCTATGTTTTTATGATTTTTTCATTGTAGTACTTTTTGAACTAGATCTAGCTACAGAATGCAGACATTCTGTAGCTAGTTGCCGATTCTACAGCTATCTTCATGTCTACGCAGGTTCTAGGTGTCATCTTGGAGAAAAACACATATGGGCGTATTCCACATCATTCCCTCATCATTTTTTTCTCTCCACGAAGTTTGAACGGAATTCTGTAGGCAGTTATGAACGTGGAACTCAAACTAGGAGAGAGACTCCTAATAGGACAAGGACAGTCTAGATGTCCTTAATTCTATTACATGACCACCATTAGAGTCCTAGTTTAATTTTTATTTGGAAAGAAAATTATCCCTCGGTTATCTCAAAACAGTTATGTAAATTTGTTACTGATATGGCTCGGGAAACCGAGGGACAAGGTTAGATTTTGTGGTTGATTGCTAGATTTCAGAAGTACGAAAACACTGTGTTTTGAAGTAATTTCTCTCTAATGCAAGAATTATCACTTTATTGAAAGCACTAAGTCAATATTGAAGTAGATTTTGCGTGCTACTCCAGTGGTAGAGGGCCCTTGCCTCCTGAGCATCCTTGTTTATACGGTTTAGATAAGTATTTTAGTCTCGTTTTTTTTCATTTCTAGCTTAAGCACGTTTCTGAAGTTTATGTTTCATGGTTGTTTACAGTGATCATCACAGCTAGACTTACTCTTATAAACTCTTCCAAAATATCATCACGATGAATAAGGCATAGCTGTGGTGTTGTAGGTTTTAGTTGCATTTCCTTTCGAATTTTATGATTTATGCTTGTTTACACTAAGTATCACAGCCAGTCTTATTCCTACAAACTCTTCCAAAACATCATTAACAATGAATAAGAAACAGCTATCATATCTTAGATTTTAATTGTATTTGCTTTCAAATCTTATGTTTATGTTCAATTGCATTTGAATAATATAGCCAGAATTGTTTTTACAAACTCGTCCAACATATCATTCTCATTGAACAAGATGGGCTGTAGAATTCCAATAGACTAGCTGCATGTTAGTTTAGTCATAACACTTCGAAGGATGATTTCATTTAGTTCAGCTCTGTCACTACATTTCAAGTTTGATAATGGCATTTTAATTTAACTCTGTTCACTGTACTTCAAGTAGATTAGCAGCATTCTAGTTTAGTCTTAAGCTCACTGTATTAGCATTCCAGTTTAGTTGTTATCCATTGCATTTTAAATTATATTAGCTGTTAAATTTAGATACCACGATCTTCATTATTTACAAAAACTTCTTTTGTTCCAACCTCATATTAATACATAATCATGTGGACAGAAGCTAGTATCAGTCTAAAGCCTGGAGTATTTTGCAACCTTTTTACCATTTCACAAATAAGCCTTTTCTCACGGACTGTTCTAAAAAGAAACCTATAACTTTTGAGTTAGGCCTAGTGGTGCTAAATTGAGTTGCAGCAAAGAATTAGAAGTTAGTTTAGAGTAAAAATCTTATTCTGCTACAATTGTTCTTTTCCAAATATGTTCCAATAAACCTTTAATCATGGATGAGATGTTGTAACATTATAAGTTGATTGTTTATTTAGGAAAACTTCACTCACACTTAACTTGTCCATTTCTCAAGCTCTTCCAATACATCTTTAATGAATGAATTGGATAAGTTCAAGCTCATGTTGTGATTGATTTCCTTGCAATGAAGTCATTATCAAGCTTTGCATTTATTGTTTAGCCATAGTTTAGGATTTGTTCTGTTTTAATATTTGCATTTGTTTTTTGCCATCCATAGTTTAGGCCTTCTTTTCACCAGCATTTAGTTCTTTCCCTTTTCAAACATAAAACCATAAAACTAAAAACATCAGAAAACACTAAACACAACGTAGTGAGAAACAAATACCTAGGCACATATAGTGCACCACACTTCAGCAGTTTACCAACCCTGGTTGACAATTAATGAACTCAATTTAGGAACACTAGGTTGAGCACAAACAAGACCCTCTGTGGAAGTTCCCCCTGCATCTTCCCCTGTTGTTTCACTTGACCTCCCTTCAACGATCACCCTGGGCTCAACATCGGTAGATCCCTTATCTTCTTGCTCTTCCATCATCCCCTGTGACGATGCACATGTGAACCTTTCTTCTCATGATGATGAGTCAGGTAGTTTCGTTGCATCATGTGGTCTCCCTTCCTCCAGTCATTCCATCAGCTTCTATTGTGATGATGACATCATGGAAGCCTTGTCCACCCCTGACTTCATATTTCCCACCCATAAATGGATGGCCCCATCCGTGCTTATGGTGAATTTCACGGCCTGAGCACAATCTATGACTCTGGTAGCTCCCACACTCCACCTCACCATCAGTGTGTGAGTTGTACACATCCTACACGGATCGCTCCCTCTTGCAGAGTGCGTTCGATTTCTACTTTGCGCTCAGGTTGCCAACATTGTTCAGCATCCTCCCATTTATTGTCTTGTGGCACCCTTTAGATGGACCTCCCATCCACACCTTATATCATTTTTGCCGATGGTGCAAGTCGCTACTCCTAGAATCTAGCCTCGATAGGTTGGGCCATTTTTACCCCCTTGCATTCGCTCGTTCTCTCGAACAGTGCATGTATTGGTACTGATACCAATAATCAGGCCAAATATGATGCAGTGCAAGGTTTATTAGCCGATGCCCTTCACATCACATCCTCCACCTTCATGTTCGTTTAGATTCCCTGCTTCTTGTCATGCAATTGAATGGTGTCTATCGTGTGCACAATCCTATCCTTTTTAGAAGATATTTATGAGTGAAGCTTTTGATGCGTGAATTTGAAATCATTAAATTCATTTATGTACCTAGAGAAAAAAATCACTATGTAGATAACATTGCAAACAATATTATATATTGGCATTTAGCACACGCATTTAACACAAGACAATAACATAAAACTATCAAAATGATGCATATCCATAATATGTGTCATATAAAATGTTTTAGAGTCCATCAACTCTGATACATATGACATGCCCATAGCATGTTACAAAAACTCAAAACTAGGGGCACCACCTGTCCCTACACACTAATCACTATCTATAGGATCCCGAGCCAATGGCTCTGCTCCCACAGCTCGTAGATCACGCATCCCCTGTCCGGCCATCGCCATGCGCCGGATGACCCCTTGCCACTCTGAGGGTAGACCAATACATGGTTCTATGTACTAGTCCTCTAAGTATTGCCATTCGTGCTCTGAAACACCGGTTAGAAGCCTCTCACATCTACAACGGATGTCTTCCAGGAGGACTGCTACATCCTGATTTTGCTGCACCCTTGATCCACTAGGTCCTGCAACTCCTGATAGTACAGGTCGTCCCATATACCCGACCGGTTTTACCGGTGTTGTATCTGCATACCAAAAGTGGAAGAATCGGTACCATATAAAATATTCTGAAACTTTACAATGCACATAAACAGATTAGAAATATTTCACTTACCATCAGGTCCCCATACTCGACCAGGAGGCAGGGAAAATCCGGGTCCCAAAAATAACTCATCCCATTATAGGGATAGTCGTCTATGTACAATGGTATCTAAATGCAATGCGCAAAGAACTTGGGTTAGAATACCTGTCTGACTGCCCCACCTCCTCCTCTACACAGTAGTCACCCCCACCAGCACATCCTGGCCTCTCTTGGGCCCCCATCTTGGAGCTTTATATAAGGTCGAAGTGTCAAGATGTTCTCAAAGAAGAGCGAGCACAAAACTATACCATATGCACAGTCATGGTTAACTTGCCACTTGCATATCGATAACTATCATTTCAACAATGATAGCATCATCTAGGCCCACCCATAGTAGGTCCCACTCAACACACTCTCTACAAGCATCATCTTCCCTCCAGTGATGTTGTGGAGTGCCTGCTTGCCCAGGATTCATAGCACCATTGCGGCCACAACATGGGTCTCTAACCTCTTTAGATCCCCGATGGGTATCTGAGTCCCCTTGACTTGGAGACCTGGTTGACAATGGCCCTCTACAAACTCCATGATGCTCCACCCTCATGGTAAAAATAGCTGCGTATTCCCAACCATCCCAAGTGGTAGAAGACCAGTCAGGAAATATATATCATTGACTGTCAACTTGATCTGGTGCCCCTACATTATAAAGACCTCATGGTCTGAATCCCAATAGCTGACAATCTGGGTCAATAAGGGCTCTCTAGCTCTCTTCAGAGGGTTCTCCACAAACTTTAGAACCCCAAACTTGGCCAATGCACTGCAGACACCCTGATCCTCCTGGATCTTCGACCATAATGTGCCCAGGTCTCTCTCTCTCCAGTTGATCCATAATTCTACCATACCTGCACAAAACCATCATACTTGTAAGTATACAGATAGGAAAGACTATATCCAAACACAAAAACATAGTTCTCAGCCAAAAAAAAACATAGAAAAACCCCTCCTTGTTAGGTTGCGCTTTTCAGGCCCAATCCTGGGATAGGTCGCAGTTTTCTGCCCAAAACCTACTACCGAGGTCGCAGATTTTGCCCCAAAAAGTGGGACCCGGCTGTGAAGAGGACCAAGGGTCTATTCCTGAGCTTTGGGCCTTAACTGAACTTTCAATCCACTAAAATGAAAGAGTAGAGTTAGGCCTCCTACCTCCAACTGACGAATCTCGATTCCAATAGTTGGTTTGTCCACTACGATCACCGCAAGATTTAGGGCCTTCTCTCCTCTCTACATTCACCATAGGTCCACATGCAAATGAATGAATTTGGAGGGAAAATGCCTTATTAAAAGAGAAACCCCTGATATTTCTTTTGCCTGCTGCGTCCAAACAATAGCTCAGTTTGACAAACTGTCTACACCGTTGGAAAGCTCTCACCGAGCCCTAAAATGGGTATTTTTTAGTTTTTTTAGATTTGATACTTCGCCACGACACATTTTTTCCACGAAGCATCACTTCACTACTCCCAAAAATCAATTTTCTTCACTTGCAACACTTGTACTTAGGTGCACCACTTTGCCTTCATACTTGTCCATGTTTTTGTCTATTCTCATTGTGAGTAACCATCGTATACTCATGTTTTTATGGTCCCCATTGGACCTTTTCTATATGGCAGCACCATCGAGTCGCCCTTGTTTAGAGCATCTGAGTTGAGTCATCATTGCATTCATGGAGTCTATCCCAAGTCCCTTTGTATCCCACTATAGTCCTCCATCCATCATTGCTTGGTTTCTCTCTCGCGTCGCACATTATGGCCTTCAGTCCCACTGTCCCCTATCCCTCATGATATTGTGTCAGTTGCTGCCAGGTCATCCATGCCCTTTATGCTCTAACCAGGGAAGTCATCCATCTGCTACTTAGTACCCCCCATTTCATCATTATGCCTGGTGTCAGTCTATCATTCACTCTACAATTTCTCTCATTCCTTAGTTGAGGATCCATTGTTGCCTCACCTATGGTGGACCTCCTTCTATCGACATCAGATCATTCATTCCAGAAGATAGGTCTAGAGGTCAGTGTACCTTGGTTCCAGCTTCCACTCTTGTTCGGTGCCTTGGGTCAGGAAAAGGGACTTCTTATTACCCTTTGACTTGATTTTTTCTCAGCTCCAACTCCTTTCAGCATGATTGAGATCTGTATGCTTGATGGTTCAGTGATGCAACAACTGATATTGGTGATTCCCGGGTCTGTGTGAGATGTTTAAGCCCTCATGAGGGGGTGGCCCTACAGGTAGCCCCCCACATGCCCAGATGACCTCTTCATTAGCCTTTGATGTAGCTCCATATATTTGATGATGTTGGCCTCAGCGTTTTGCAATGTCTTTTTGTTTGCATGTATCAGTTAGATTTTCAGAGCCCTTTCCTGTTTACAGGGGAATTTGGGTTGTATTTGTATCTCATATACTCAGATATTATTTTATAACTCCTGGCTATTATCCCAAGCATAGAATGTATGTGGGATTCATTATCATGTTTTTACCTGGCTCATATTTATGCCAGCATGTACTATATTTTTTAGTCCCTTGTTTACTGGATGCATTATTCTTTGTACTTTGTCTCGGTAGGCACAGGTATGCCTCCCCCGCCGCCTATAGCATAGGTACTCACTCATAAAAGAGACTTGTCGCACCTGTAAGTCTCGCCTCCTTGGGGCCTAGTCCTTTAGCACTTCGGTCTATCTTACATTTCTCTCTCTTTGACTTCCCCTTTGGTGTCTAGTGATTGAGTTCTTACAACGTACTTTGGTCATACGATTAGCTCTTAACACTCGCATGCTGGGGGGAAACTGTTATACCATTTTTTGGTCATCTAACCTATTACTATTAGATGGACCTACGTACACCATGTAAGACCAATTTTACCCTAAGTAAAATTGCTTTCACTATGAAAAATAACTTAGTAAAACACCTTTATTAAGTTTTTTATGGTCTAAACAGGAAACCCCATGAGGAAATATCAAATAAATCCACATTTATTTTATTTTCCTCAAGGAATAATTAGTTAAACAACAGTTTAATTAATATTCCTGTTCATATTTAACCCAAAACAGGAAAATTTATTAGATAAATTATTATTTATCTTATTATTTTCTAGGAATAATTATTTAAACCTTATTTAAATAATATTCCTTGTTAAATTTGACTAAATCACTCATAAATAGTTAAATAAATCATTATTTATTTAATTATTACTCAACCACATCCTTCAAATGATAAATAAATCATTTATTTAATTATTATTTACAGATAAAGGGATTTGACCCAAGTCAAATTCCTTTTCCCTCCAACAAAAATAATAAAATATTCCATAAAATTTGGATCTTGATTTGGTTAATAATATTTTAATTATGCACCAATATCTAGACCAACTCAATATTTTGTTATAAATATAAGGGTTTTTCCATTCATTCATCACCTTTTGTTGCCTAAGATCACTCTAGATCTATACCTTTGGTCTGACTTTGATCCACCATCATTGTCATATTTTTCTATCTTTTTGCTTGTGAGCTCCCTTTGAGTTCCATTTTTGTCTGGGTTTTCTACACCATCAAGAGAGATGAATTTTAGATCTGAAGTGTTGAGGACTTACAAGAACCCATCCCATTGAGGAGAACTGGTAACATCCTTCTATGTTTTCCTCCCAGGTGCCCTTAATATAAAATTCATTCAACATATTCTTGTCTTGTCTATTGGATGCATGGAGTAAATCTCATTTTTATTTACTGCTTAATGTCTTTTGATGCATAGATATAGATTTTTACAGCATTTATCTTGATCAAATAATTGTATATCTAAAGATATTGGAAGCCATATTTGTTGTTAGGGTTTTTTTTTATGCATAGCTAAAGTGGTATTTTTTCGTACACTTGCAATTAAGATTCATACTAACACACGCTTCAGATTTTTAGCTAAGTCTGCTGTGTTG
This sequence comes from Pinus albicaulis, assembly GCA_034641835.2. Classification (NCBI taxonomy): domain Eukaryota; kingdom Viridiplantae; phylum Streptophyta; class Pinopsida; order Pinales; family Pinaceae; genus Pinus; species Pinus albicaulis. The sequence goes on along the minus strand of CM076583.1, from coordinate 1,264,075,089 downwards.
TTTAGCACATGGCTGTCTCCGAGAGGAGATCCCACCCTTATCCACAAGAGACTTTGAGTGCCTACTCTGGAAAGGTTTCTTTGAGCAGTCATTCATCATCCGGAAACTGTGCCACATTCATCCCCTCTCTCCAGCACATACAGCTTGTACCTAAATGAATGTGGCACAGTTTCCCTAGAACTTGTACAACCTATACCTGTCTTTTGTTGTCACGTCAGATGCACTATAAAAAATATAAAAAATCATAATACCAAACAATTATTCTCTCAAGAATGATGGACTGTAATGGGCATTTGCTTCTTTCAGTCTGAGTTTGAATCCTCCTCATATCTGTTGGGGTTCCCATGTTTTGGCAAGTTTGGAAATACCAAAAGATGAGGCAACATCAGAATCACTTTTAGACCTCAGGATCTAGCCCTCCTGGGTCCAAAGAAGGATCTCTCTATATAGGCAGAGGTTAGGTATTTGAAGCTCTATTTTTAAGGTTTAGGCTATTTATAAGGCGCAGATTTGTTTGTTTGATTTTGTTTGGTTGTTGGGAATCAAGAAAGAAGGGTTTAATATAAGACCAGGTTGTATAAAGAGGATTCTAGACAAAGGAGAGATAACTCAGAGAACACTCGAGACCATTGGGAAATGGAGTCAAGAAAGGGTTTACTTGTTATTCAATATGCATGCTTTCAATTTGGCTAGTCATCTAAAGCATTGGATCTTTAAAGATGATAGTGTGGCTTGAAATGGTAAGAAAGATGGTGAAAGGTGAGGAAACCTCCAAGGTGACCTTTCAAGAATCATATCCAAGGACAGGACATGCCATTGGACAACCTGTGATCTGAAACCTAAAGGTTAACTCTTCAGAAAAGGAAACATTAAATATTTAAACACAAAGGTGAAAACCTGAGATTAGAGAGAGACTTTGAACTCTCAATGCTTTGGTATCCAGCTTAAGGGAACTTAGAAAGGTTCAATTAACTGAAAAAGACCCTACTGAGACAGAGACAGAGTTCTAAACTCCCAGTATCCTAATTCATTCAATTTAAGCCTAACAAGAACATCTAAGAACATATTCATTAATTCATACATCAGCTAGCAATAAATGTTAGCCACTACACTGGTTAAATTAACTTGAATTAGTGCTCAGATAACACATATAGCAGAACACATTAAAGGCAGGGAGAGCAGAAGCTTAGGGTACCATGTGAGGGTGTATCCTAAACCAGATTTCTGATGCGTGCTAGAAGAAATGAAATATGATGAACTACAAAGGAAAACAAGGACAACGATAGAAAAACGTCACCGCTGCTTTAGATCAGGATCCAAAGAAATGTGCTTGTCATATTAAAGAGTAACACCAGTCATGTACAACATTACCAACAGCTTGATATTCAGTCTGAAAACATCTTCCTCAGCCTATCTAACAACTTTACACAAATAACTATGTCTCAAGAGAAACAGCTTACAGTTCACAGATATCCTATCAACAACCTTTACAATGAGTTTTTTCATGGGTCTTATAGCTGAAAGAGGGGCAGAGGAGGTAGATGAAACACTAAATGAAACATTAAAATAGAGTAGGAAGAGAGGCTCAAGGCCCATTCTATTTTAATGTCTATGCATCAAACTTCTATACTCTTTGGATGAAAGAGTGGTCTTCGACAAGCTAAAATTTACTCCAGGTATGTTCTTTGATGTACTTTGCTGTAGTACTCTACAATACTCTGGAAAATAAAAAAATGGGCAGATAAATGACTTTGAGGTCTGCCATACTGAATAACAAATGTTCTGGTAGCATTAGGACAGTTTTCAAGGAGGAAATATTCTCATGGACACAATGTAGATTAAAACAATATGAGTATTGTGTCCCTTTTCGGGAGGAGACATTCTGCTAATGGGAAACCTTGGTGATATTTTTTTCTGCGCATTGGGCCTTATTAAGCCCTCTGTGTGAGTCATGAGGTCTTCAATCTGGTATTTTTCCTTTAAACACTAAATTGAGGCTTAACATTCTCCAATAATGTGCATTAGAACTCCTTAACTCCGTACTGATACTCTTTGCCGCTTCATGACTCTCTCTGTCAGTGGAATGTGAGCTTTGGTGGCACCGGAGAAGTTTTGCAAAGATGAAATTTGTACTCTAATGAAAATTACTCTCTAAGCACCTTCTCAGGCTCTTCTTTGTGATATCAAGCTCTCAACTCATTTTTCTCTGTGCACTGTGCCACTATAACAGTGACTATGAACAATGGCGGCGTTCACCGCCTATACCCTGCAAAACACACAAATTTGTTAAGAAATCTGTGCATGGGAAGGATGAATATGGAGGGCTGTGAGAATGGAAACATAGCATGGATGAGAGTAATGGATGCAGAGGATACTGTTGAAAAAATGCAGTGAAGCAGCGGGAAATGTATGTGGAAGTCAGCGAGATGGAAAACTTTGATGTAAAACATTAAAATCTTAATGTTGGGGCAGAATGATCTAATGTTTAATGCAAAACATAGGTTTCGGACCTTGGAATGCAATACATGGAAAATGCATGAAAATGCGATGAAAAACATATGGAATGAGTTTGAATGGTGGGACCCAGCCATGGGTGGAGGGCGATTCACTCAGGACCGTCAAATCTCAGGAGGAGATCGACGGTCGGGATCGCATCTGAGGATCGCAATCGGGAGGAATGGAAGGTGGTTCAATTTGAAATTTACAATTGCGATCAAAGCAGGAAGTGAGGGCCATCGGATCAAAAGGGAAATCGATAGTGAGGCTATCAATTGGAGGATCGCAATCACGAAGGGTAGAGGGTAGCACCATTTATGATTTGCGATTAACGATCGGGCGATGGTGCGATGATCGTCGGACCAGAATGAGAATCAACGGTGGAGGTTACTCCCAAGAATCACAGAACAATTTCATCGCCTCGAAGTTTTTATTTGTTTAACACAGGAATGCACTTCCGTCCGCCTCTCCGATTGCAATAAGCGCCTTACGGGCTAGCGCTTGGTCTTAGCGCTGGGGTCATGTGGGGAAGTGGTCTTTGGGGCTGGGCTGAAGGGGGCTAGCCTGTTTAAAGAGGAAAATGGGTTTTTTAGCCTTAGAGACAACGTTTTAAGGTTGAAGGGAGGTTTTCGGTAGAGGTAAAAGGAGGGATTTAAAATAAAATGAAGGATTTTCACTTGGTTATAAGGATGAAATGGATGGTTTAGGGGATTTTGGAGGGATTTTCGGAAACAAAGGGGAAATTTTAAGAGTGGGAAAAAGATTAATAATGGGGAAATTTGGATAGGTACAAGGGCAAATGGGGGATTTTCTGAGCACAATTTTCCACAGGCAGTGAGGCTCTTTTTAAAGGCAATGACCACACAGGGGCTTCAAGGATGATGTGTTTTAAGAGGAGATGCATTCCTTGAAGGTTCAAGAACATTTTAGCCACCTGTTTGCTTGACAAAAATTCATAGGTGTCTAACAGTGGCTCCAGATGGGGATGGCTTCTTCTTGAAGGAGTCAAGAATTCAAAGAATAGATCTTTGGAGTAGACCAGATGCCTGATATTTGAACCATCTTCTCTTTTTTGATTTCAGCTATTGCAAACATAACATATATTAATCAGCAGAAAGCATTCCCCAAACAACCTACCTACCCATCCTACGGTCCTAACATTTTTTCTTCAAGGTGCATTTGAATTTGCAAAACTTCTTCATCATTTTTTATTGAAAACAGACAACACACTAATCTAATTCTACCCTTATCACTCCATGAGACTAGGTTAAACTGTTGGCCTCACATGTTTCTCTACCTAATCTAATATCTGATAGGATTAAACTGTCCAGCAAATTTCTTCTCTACATTCTACAACAGAAATTTAAAAATAGTCAAACTAGGATTAGACAATCTAGTTCGCTGTGGATCCAAGGCATAAAGACAGTTGCACATGGACTGAAATTGCGGAAAACTAAAAATAAATCTTGAAGGCTTGAAATTTGAAACTTTGAAGTATCCTTCTTTTCTTAGTGACTCAAGTTTTGAGCTTGCTAGAGTCACCTTCTTCTTCATTTCAGCTCTGGTTTTGGGCTTGTTAGAACTGATTCTTCTTTATTCTTTGCTGGTTCAGATTTTGGGCATGTTAGAACCAGCTGTCTTCAGTTATTTTGGCTCAGGTTTTGATCATTTTAGAGCCAATATTTTCACTTCAGAGGTTCATGTTTTAAGCATGTCTGAACCTCTCTTTCTCTCTGTTTTTTGAAAAAATTTCTCTTTTTCTTGAAAAAATCACACAACAATGGTATTTATAATGGGAATGAAAACTGCAAATTGGAAATCAGTAATAGTAGTGTTTGAGCATCCTGCCATTGACAAGACCCCCAAACAGCTCTATACCATCTAGCTCTTGTAGAAAAAAGGCATTTGGACCAACAGTGGCATGGATGATGTAAGGACCCTGCCACAAACTGTCAAAATTTCTATGCTTTCCTTGGTCTTCTCTCCTTGAGTCCCACTTCATAACTTTATCTCCAATTTTGAAGTCAGAAGCCTTGGTTCTCTTGTCAAATAATTGTTACACTAAAAACTGTCACCTTGACATTCTGCTAACTCTATGAGCTCATTAACACTCATACATACCTCCTCTACAAGTCTTACAAAGTTTACTCCTCATGTCAAGCCCTGAAACAAGAAGAAAAACCCTAAAAACCTCTAAAAGAATGGGTATGTAGGTAACATGAAGAATGCCTGTGTTTATGACTTGGGAATGTAGGTAATGCATGGCTTACCTACATTCTAGAACGCATTTTTCCTTAAGAATGCCTGCGTGCCCCCTCCAAACTCAAAAGAGCGAGAAAGTAAAGTTAAAAAGTTGGTTTGAGGTCAATTCTAGAAGGTTCTAGATGATATTTTTTGGGGATGAGTACACTTTGATAAGGTGCATGTATCCCTCACCTTAAGTAACTAATCCATTGATGTGAGGAGTCTATCAATTTGAAGGAGGATTCTATCCCTTCAAATGTGGAATCCTAACCTCCTCATCATCTCTACAAAAGGAGGCATTGGGTGGCCTCAAATGGTTAGATTTTGGAGATTGAGAATTGGAGTTCAAGATTTATGTGTGATTGATTTGAAGTGCTGTTGAGATTTAGACTTCTTTCTGTTGATTTTTTGAGAGGAAAGATCACATACCTCTTTGTGCTCCTGGAGGAAGAGTGTAAGACTTATCAAAGTAGAGGAGACTCCTGCTTCGGACCCTGGGAAGGCCTTTCAAACATCAAGGCTAAGGTTGTAAGGTTCTTCTGTTATTTTTAGGATTAATACAATCAAGTTTTGTTTTTCTCAATAAATTGTCATTCGATTGTTTATTTCAATAAGTTGTCGTTTGATCGTTTATTTCATAGATTCCTTGATCACTATGATAGGTATGTTTTATGATTATTTGTTATACAGGTGCTATTTAATATTTTCTTGATTGTGATTGCAGAATTCTTGTTAGAACGAAATAACTCTTGTTGCGATGAAAGGATTATTGTTGCGACGAAAGAACTCTTGTTGCGACAGAAGAACTCTTGTTGCGACGGAAGAACTACTGATGCGACGGAAGCGCTACAACTACAAATAAGCATTTGGATCTAAGGTAGGATCGACACCTTCATAGCATTTATTTGTAAAATGAATATATTTAGAGAAAGACAAAATTAGTTGTTCGTTTGTTGCTAGATTGTCTTTTAACACTAGGGAGATCGATCTTGTCCACAAGAACGATTAATCCACACAACAAATTGGCGACTCAACTGGGGAAAGAACTTGTTGTTTTTGGTTCTCTTTTATTTTGATTTGAGGAAAAGTTTTTCCTATTTTTTGATTGATGGATATCTGCGTGGGTAGCTTAGGTTTTCTCTATTTTTGAAAATTTTGAAATATTTTATGTTTTTCTTGAAATTTTCTGGGGACCACACTTTGTTCTTCTGCACAGTGCGAGTAGTTTCGCACTTTCCTTAAGTAAACAATGCGGGACCGCACCTGTTACTTCTGGAAGCCTGCGGACCCTGTTAAATGTTTTGAAAAACTTCAGATTTATTTTTTCCAGTTTAGTTTAGATTTAATTTATGATTCTTAGCATCTACCCAAATCTATATTTTTCTGTCAAAAAGCCTTGTTTATGAGTTTCTTTCAGCAATTCTTCATCTCATCAATCTCCATTAAGTTAATTGGGTGTTTTGAGTCTCTTTTTTGAGAAATTATTAATTTGATTTCCTTTGGTCATTACTTGGAGGTTTGTCTCAGTATTTTCACAGTTTTACATCTTTTTTCTTTTGTTTTTGCAAAAAAAATTGGAACTAAATTGGGGGGGCTAAATTGTGTATGAGTGTTAATCGTCTTTGAGTGTTTTTTGATCTTTGGAACTCTCACCCGATTTTCTTGACTTCCACTTGATTGGCTCTTAGATTACATCAGAATCATCTTGTGTTTGAGAATTATGTTGCATAGATCACATTTGCATAATTAGTATTCTCATTTTCAGAATATGAATGAAAACTGTGCATAGATTAAATTTGCATACTTTTCAAGTGAATTGTGCATAGATTACAATTTCATAGTTTACATTCTGAAAAATCAATTGTATATTTAGATCAGTTTCTCTGATTTGAATTTAGAGTTTTTTATCCTTGAAAACACAAAAATAAAAAAATTGTTTTGGAATTGATTTGCTTTAGTTTTTCTTGATGAAATTAGTGCATTGGAGAATTTGTTATATTTTCTCTTATTGATCAATTTTTGCATTGTTGGAAGTGAATGGAAACTCTCTCCTTACTTTAGTTAGGATTCATTGAATTAAAAAGATTACATTATCATATTCGATTGCATTCAGTTTTGGGTCAGGTCATAACACCATTGGTTTCATATCCATTTACCCTTTTGAGTAATAACAGCCTAAATAACACAACGCTTAATTAAAATCCATCTAGTATTTTTTACGTTTTTAGGGCTCTTTCCACCAATCTAGCTTAGGATTAGTGCTTTGGATTAGGTTGTAGTTAACTTTCCAAAGCAACTATAACAAACAAGTAGATAAATCTTGCGGTAGGAAATAAATCCAATTGTAACTGGTGCATTCGGGGACGCTTCTCTTAAAGACGTCAATCACGATATCTTGTCCAAACCTTCGAGACAATCAATTCTGTTTCATTGGGGAAGATAAAATATTTTGCGTGCATTACAAACGGTAAACCTCGGATTAACCATTGTCAAGGAGCCTGGGGTCACGTGTCGGTAAACCTCGGATTGACCATGTCGAGGAACCTTCAAGGGGATTGAGCCTTATTACTCTGCCCTTGCACGTGGGATCAGATCGTAGATTGTTCCCCCAGTTGTATTTGTTATTGTTGGTAACATTAGTGTCCATAAGCTTAAGATTATTTCCTAAGGTGACAGTGAAGGAAATATCTCACTGTACCTAGAGCAGACGTCAACTAGACTCACTTGGACTCTATGGGGGGTTCTCTTCACTCGAGATGGTTTTTTGAAGAAACTTGTGCTATTCTGTTTCATTAAGCAGGTTGTCAGGGTAACTGTTCCAACCGCCATTTCTACATTAAAATTCTACGATGTTGGATTTCATCACCAACTAGTGTTTTTAGTGCGGGAATTTACTATTTGTGTGTGGTTTGACTACTAGATTTGATAGCGCGTGTTAATTTTTTTGTTTTGACTTTTAGAGACCACAGGTGTGAATTGTGAATTTTAATTAATAGGTGTGAATTGTGAATTTTTAATTTTAGTTTTAAATTGCTAATAAAATTCACTGAAGTTGAATATAATGGAAATTGTTCCGGAATTTACCAACCAAGGAACCCCTCTTAATGAGAATCCTAGTACTTTTGATTGCTTTGGAAATGTTGGTCCTCCTTATATGGCTAAATTTTCATTACCTGGATTTACAATAGGTTTACCGATATGGTTATTTTCAACTTCATTGGCCCCGAATACTCCAATTGTTCCACCTCAACCAGATGCTTCACCTCAACAGAGTTCACCATCTCAACATCACCAACCTTTTGTTGACCCTTTACCTTCTTCGCCTAATATTTCTTCCTCCATTTCTTCCTCTTCGCTTGGTAAATGCCTTGACGCTAGTAACCAAGTGACCAAGAAGAAGAAGAAAGGTAAGAAGAAGAAGAAGAAGAAGCAATATAAGAAAGAAGTCAACCAACCAACCATGGCTGTAAGTGTTAGTTGTGCTGAGGAAACCTCCAACATGCATTGCAAACCCAAATACCCTTGTAGGATTTGTAAGGGTGACCACTTCCTTATCAATTGTCCCGATATTCCAAAGGTCTTGGAAGTATGGTCAGAAAAATCTCATCAACCTTCCGTTGATCCATCAACCAGTGATAATCAGGGTCCTGGGAAAAAGGGTAAAGTTAGGTTTCCTTGTAAGTTATGCAAAGGGAGTCATCAAACTCACATTTTCCCTCACATGGATGAAGCCTGAAAATTATTGGAAAACCTTACTGTTCCACAACAAGAATTTCCAACTGGTTATCGTAAACTTTCTCCCAACCTACTGTCAACTGATGGAGTGATTGATCTAATTTCAAGTACGGTTGATCCCACTCTTCCATTGGAGAGTGAAACTCATATCACTCAGGTTGATGATCCATTAGTTGATCAAGTGGTCGATTCGATTTCACATTCGGTCAATCCCATTCTCCCTGTAGAGAGTGAACTTCATACCACTCAGGTTCTTCTTGTTACATCAGATTCTTCTACGCTAGGGGGCATTTTACCTGTTTCTACATAACCCCCTCCAAGTACTAAGGTCTTTTCCTTTGATTGGAATAGACTGACGGAACCTCGTCTTCCTTCCTCCATCCCTTTCCAAATAATTGTGAATTTTGGTGGTAGGGACATACACCGCACATAGGTAGATGAAGGTGCTTTTGTTAGTATTTTATCCTCAACTGTTTGGAAAGCTTTGGGTTCCCCTCAGCTTATGCCTATTACGTAGAATCTAGAAGCCTTTAACAGAACCATTAGTGAACCTTTAGGGATCCTTCCTAAGTTTTCTATTATTTTGGAAGGTAAAATTGTCTGTATTGATCTTATGGTAGTTTGAGGTCCCTTGGATTTCAATTTACTCCTTGGGCGAGACTATGTCTATGCAATGAAAGCTGTCATATCGAAACTCTTTCACATGATGTCTTTCCCTCACAATGGAAATATTGTCACTGTAGACCAGCTTTCGTTCCCTAGTCTTGATTCGACTACCAATAATCCGACATCTCTGAATGTTCCTGATTCTAAAGTGGTATCTACCCTGCCAGGGGTTAATTATGTGGCAACTAGTCCCATGTTTTCAATTACCGATGTAAGCGAGCCTCTCACTGTTTGCTCGTCTTCCTTTGACTTAGATCTGGTAATTGACATGGAAAACTCTATCAGATTATTTGAACGCGATGTTCTTATCCCTTGTGAGTCCCTTGACATGTGTTCCTTCCAGAGAACTATTCTTCCAACTGATGAAGACCTCTTGGAAGCCATGATAAAGGTGTGTCCATTGACATGTGTTTCTTCCAGTTGGAAGCCATGATCATATAGTGAGGATAGCTCCTTTTACTGTGTCAACCTCATTAAAAAATGAATCAGTGGTGTGAGGATAGTTCCTTTTACTGTGTCAACCTCGTTAAAAAATGAATCAGTTAGTGAAGAGCATAGTTCCTTTTCTTGTGTCAAGCTCATTTAAAAAATGAAACAAGCTTCCGTGAGGAAAGTTCCTATTACTGAGTCAACCTCGTTAAAAAATGAATCAGGTATGAGGACAGTTCTTTTCCTGTGTCAACCTCGTTAAAAAATGAATCAGTTGGTCCGAGGATAGTTCCTTTTACTGTGTCAGCCTCGTTAAAAAATGAATCAGTGAGTGTGAGGATAGTTCCTTTCACTGTGTCAACCTCATTAAAAAATGAATCAGTTGGTCAGAGGATAGTTCCTGTTACTGAGTCAACCTCATTAAAAAATGAATCACGTATGAGGACAGTTCTTTTCCTGTGTCAACCTCATTAAAAAATGAATCAGTAGGTAGATTGTAGAGAGTAGATTAATAGATTAGAAACGTGTAGGCAAGGATAGTTCCTTTTACTATGTCAAACTCGTTAAAAAATGAATCAGTGATCAGAGGATAGTTGCTTTTACTGTGTTAACCTCATTAAAAAATGAATCAGTGAGGTGTGAGGATAGTTCCTTTTACTATGTCAACCTCGTTAAAAAACGAATCAGTGAGTGCAAGGAGAGTTCCTTTTACTGTGTCAACCTCGTTAAAAAATGAATAAGTGAGTGTGAGGAGAGTTCCTTTTACTGTGTCAACCTTGTTAAAAAATGAATCAGTTGGTTAGAGGATAGTTCCTGTTACTGAGTCAACCTCGTTAAAAAATGAATCACGTATGAGGACAATTATTTTCCTGTGTCAACCTCATTAAAAAATGAATCAGTAGGTAGATTGTAGAGAGTAGATTAATACATTAGAAATAAGTAGTTTTTGAGGATGGTTCCAGTTACTGAGTCAACCTCGTAAAAAAATGAATCAGGTATGAGGAAAGTTCCTTTTACTGTGTCAACCTCGTTAAAAAATGAAACACATTGCCATGAGCATAGTTCTTTTCCTGTGTCAAGCTCATTAAAAAATGAAACAAATCCTCCCCTAATTGAGTCAAGTCTTTGACTAGATCTCGTAAATGTTAAGTCATATATTTAGGTTAATTATTTCAGTTTTTTGCATAATTTTCTTACATTTTTAGGTCGGGTCTTTCATATGATCTCGTAAATGAACCTTCATTCCATCCAGCTATTAATTACCAGTAGTGTACTTAGTTGAATGAAATGAAGCTAGGGGGGCATGCACTCTAGCAGTTACGCTTAGGGGGCATCAAGCACAGTTTTCTGTTTATTTCAAGCTTGTGTAAAAATGAAACCACTCTGAAGCATAGTTTTTCTCTATTTCAAGATTTTGTAAAAATGAAACCTATCTTGAGTCAATTTCAGTTATTTTCAAAACTTGTTAAACTCATGAAAATCCTGAGATTATTTTGCTATCTTTCATTTTCGTAAAACACATGAAAATGTCGAGTTATTTCCGTCTTTTCCTGCTCGTTAATTAAATTGAAAGTTGGCCACACGAGTATATTTTTATCCCTTTTTAGAACTCATTAAAACTTACAAAAAAAGTGAAAACCATGAGTACATTTTTATCCCTTTTTCGAACTCGTTAAAACTTACCGAAAAAGAAAAACCCTGAAGTTCTCTTTTAAGCCCTTTTCAGACTCTTTAAAAATGAAAAGATTGCCAAGTACTTGACTATTCGAACTCGTTAAAGTAAACGGATGATCGTCCCTTCAGTATAAGTTTACCCCTTTTACAGACTGAAATGGACTATTTACGAAAAAGGTATACAGTCAATAGAGTTCTCTCCCGCATTATTTTATCCTTTTTCGGGTCTGAGAGACTAAATTTACGAAAAAATACACCCATGGAGTTTTCTTAAGTTTTTTCTTCTGACTCCCTAAAATTGAAAAACACCGAGTTTCTCCTATATTGGACCCATTAGAATTTAACAGTAAAGGACCTGTTCAATTTTTAAACAGGAACGAACCACTCCTTCTTAGGGTTCGAATCTTAAACTAAGTTGGACTCATCGAAGGGTGAGCTTATAAACAAGCATATGTTATCCTCCTCAAGCTTGTCAAAAATAAAGAGGTACTTACCAGAAATGGTGGGGGAAAAGAGAGAAAAACGATTCTATTTGTTACATTTTGATTATTCGGAAAACCGTTAACCACTCTTGAACATGACACTTTTTGTTCACCTGGGTTGGGAAATCCTTTGCCTAATAGTTAATCAAACCATATTGAAAGTCTTCAGCTAGTTTCTGGGTATTAGCTTTGGGTCAATTGTCACCAAGCCATCTGCAGTGTTGTTATGTGTTCAAGAGGACAGTTCAAACAAACCATTCATTTGCGAAATATTTGTCATCCATTTTGACCATCCCTGAGTCAGTCCTTGCCAATATATTTCTTCAAAACTTGATCTATGATTTCATGTTGTGGGCTTGCCTATGACGGATCACTTTCTATCGACGACAGCTCATTATCTAGGAAGTTGATCTAGAAATCATTAGTAACTTGAAATCTGCATGCCTCAATGGTAGGTTTCTTGCCTTCGACGACAGGTTGCATCATTGAACTTCGATCGAATGATTCTGTGAGATGTTTAACTTCATCTCATTCATTCACATTTCATGGATTGTACTGAGTACTTTGAGAGCCATTGACATTACTGGTGGTTTCTCTCACACTTGTTAACAGTTCGCATCATTGACTGGTAATCAAGTGGTTTCTACCATGTTCGACTTCAACACATTTAATCACATGGATAGAATCATACTAGTTCGGGAAGCAGAAATCAAGACCCTGGATCTAGTTTCCACCATCCAGGCTGTGAGGAGTTTTATTATTATACAGTAGAATATTTATTACAGATGGTTGTGCCCATGTTGTGTCTACACTATTGATGTAATATTATCATCATTTATGTATCAGAACAACAAGTTAAGTTAGTTTTTGATCTGAGTATGGGAATGCCTACCTCAGCGATGATATGATTACATATATATATTTTGCATTGAATGTTTTTACAGGTTCCGACTGGGGTGTCCACAGGATCATCCTTGAAATGATAAATTACTTCTCTTCAAATATGACAGACGTCATCTTCATCTATTTCAGACTTCGCACTTTAGGGGGAAATCTGTTACACTAAAAACTGTCACCTTGACATTCTGATAACTGTATGAGCTCATTAACACTCATACATACCTCCTCTGCAATTCTTACAACCTTTAATCCTCATTTCAAGCCCTGAAACAAGAAGAGAAACCCTAAAAACCTCTAAAAGAATGGGTATGCAGGTAACATGAAGCCTGCCTGCGTTTCCTGGCTTGGGTACACAGGTAATGCATGGCTTACCTGCATTCCAGAATGCAGTTTTCCTTAAGAATGCCTGCATACCCCCTCCAAACTCAAAAGAGCGAGAAAGTAAAGTTAAAAAGTTGGTTTGAGGTCAATTCTAGAAGGTTCTAGATGAGATTTTTTAGGGATGAGTACGCTTTGATAAGGTGCATGTATCCCTCACCTTAAGCAACTAATCCCTTGATGTGAGGATTCTATCCCTTCAAAGGTGGAATCCTAACCTCCTCATCTGATCTATAAAAGGAGGCATTGGGTAGCCTCAAATGGTTAGATTTTGGAGATTGAGAATTGAAGTTCAAGCTTTATGTGTGATTGAGTTGAAGTGCTGTTGAGATTTAGACTTCTTTCTGTTGAGTTTTTGAGAGGAAAGATCACATACCTCTTTGTGCTCTTGGAGGAAGAGTGAAAGACTTATCAAAGTAGAGGAGGCTCCTGCTTCGGACCCCAGGAAGGCCTTTCAAACATCAAGGCTAAGGTTGTAAGGTTCTTCTGTTATTTTTAAGATTAATACAATCAAGTTTTGTTTTTCTCAATAAATTGTTTTTCGATTGTTTATTTCAATAAGTTGTCGTTTGATCATTTATTTCATAGATTCCTTGATCACTATGATAGGTATGTTTTATAATTATTTGTTATATAGGTGCTATTTAATATTTGCTTGTTTGTGATTGCAGAATTCTTGTTACGACGAAAGAACTCTTGTTGCGATGAAAGGATTATTGTTGCGATGAAAGAACTCTTGTTGTGACGGAAGAACTCTTGTTGCGATGAAAGGACTACTGATGCGATGGAAGCGCTACAACTGCAAATAAGAATTTGGATCTAAGGTAGGATCGACACCTTCATAGCATTTATTTGTAAAACGAATATATTTAGAGAAAGAAAAACTTAGTTGTTCATTTGTTGCTATATTGTCTTCTGACACTAGGGAGATCGATCTTGTCCGCAAGAATGATTAATCCACACAACAATAATTTCTTTATATTTTCCTGAACTTTTAGAGCTCTGTTATAGACCTCTTCCCTTGTTTTTTGGAGATGAATTGTTTGATTTATTCTCCTCACCATGTTGTCTTCTTCTGTCTGAATCTCTTGGACAGGTTTAATCACTAGTACCCCAAGGCTGGTAGGAAACACTGCCTATGTTCCACAGACAAGCTAATACGGTGACATCCCAATGGATTTATTCATTGTAATCCTATCAACCCACAAAGCATGCACTAACTTGTTATGCCATGACTTCTTATTCTCTTCAAGAAGTTTCTTGATGATGGTCACAAAGCTCTTGTTCGATGATTCAGCTAACCAATTACCTTATGGGTAATAAGCAATTGAATGACCAAGTGCTATTTGATCCCTATGAAAAAACTCAATCATTTTCTTGGATCCAAAAGCAGCAGCATTATCAGTGATTGTTTTTCTTGGGCAGCCAAACCGAGAGACGATGTGGTCTTCTAGGAACCTAATGATGACAAAATCTATGGCATTCCTAGAAGGTATGGCCTCTATCCACTTAGTGAATTAGTCTGTGGCCGTAAGGATCCACTCGTGTTGAGCAGAAGAAGTAGGGTGTATTTCCCCAATGAAATCTAGGCCCCATTGAAAAAAGGGACCTTCAACAGAAATGGGTTGTAATGGTAATAGGAGGAGCTTTCTTTTTCCCTCAAAAATCTGGCATTTATGGTAGGTCATTATCGTTTTATGGATGTCATTGAAAATTGTAGGCCAATAATAGCCGGCTCTAAGTATTTTGTTAGTAGTGGCCTTCTAGTTCAAGTGGCCTCCACACTCTCCTACATGGAACTCATGTTTAATCTTCTCTGCTTCGGTTTCAGGAAAACATTTAAGCAATAGACCATTTGCATTTTTCCAGTATAAACATTCATTCAGAATGCAATAATTTATGGCTTTTAGCTTCACGAATCTGGCCTTAGTTTTTGATAATTCAGGAGGGGCATTGAGGTTTGTGAGCGCATACAAGATATCAAAATACCAAGGAGAGTTTTGAAATTTTTCCTCAATTGTAGGATTAGGCAGTCCTTCCTGCTCGTCCAAGGCATCTACCATGTTAGTGTCAAGGGCTTGTAGATTTGATTCTAATTGAGCTAAACCCTGACCTTTGATCATTTTTGTGGGTTTTATTTCTAGGTCATACTCCAATATTACAGCGATCCATTTGCCCCTCTTCCCATCCGGGTCTTGGGAAAAAATGTCTTTAACCACTATGTTTGGCACGTAGGCTATGGTGTGAGAATGCAGTATATACACCTGGAAGTCTTTCAAGGCCTTAACCAAAGCATATGTCTACTTTTCCATTATGCTATATTTCAAGGGTGCATCTCTTAGAGCTCTACTGAAGAAGGAAATAGGTTGTTCCATTCCCTCTGGATTTTTCTGCACCAAAATTGCAGCCACTATATGCTCGGAGGCAAATGAAAATATCAGGAAATCTTTTGAGAAATCTGGGTTGATTAGGACAGGAGCCCAAGTGAGTGCAAGTTTAACCGACTCAAAAGAATTTTTAGCCTCAACAGTACACTTAAACCCTACACCTTTCTTCAGCATGTTAGTCATATTCCTGAGGTGTTCAGCTAAGTTGGGAATAAACCTCCTTAAGAAGTTAATTTTCCCAATGAAGGATTGTAACTCTTTAATTTTTCTCGGGTGTGTGATTTGTAGTATTCCCTCAACTCTTTGTGGGTTTATATTAATTCCCTTCTCAGATATGATGTGGCCGAGAAGCTTTCCTTCCTGCAGCCTGAATACAGTTTTTTTGGCATTTAATGATAGACCGAACTTCCTACATTTTTCAAAAACTCTTCTCAGATGTTTTAGGTGCTCCTCATCAGTCTTGGAGTAGACTGTTATGTCATCTAGATATATGAAAATGAAGTGTCCAATTTCATCTGAAAAGGCTATTTCCATCGCTCGTTGGAAGGTCACACCAGCGTTCATCAGTCCAAAAGGCATTTTTATGTACAAAAAGGTGCCCCATGGAGTGGTGAAAGCGGTCTTGAGTTGGTCTTCTGGGAATACTAAAACTTGGTTGTAGCCTGAAAAACCATCTAACAGGGAGATCCTTTTTTAGCCTACTACCCTCTGAAGAATGTGTTCCATCTTTGGCAAAGGGTAATTGTCTTTGAGTGAGGCTCTGTTAAGATTTCTGAAATCTATGCACAGTCTGATCTCACCTGTCTTTTTTCTCACAGCTACTAAGTTTGAGACCCAATCAGAGAACCTCACGAGAACTATTATTCTTGCTTCGTACATCTTTTTGATCTCCTTTTCAACTGTAGGCAATTGTTTTGTGTTAACTCTATAAATTTTCTGTCTGAAGGGTTTCTGGTTCTCTTTCAAAGGTACTTTGTGCTGTATGATTTTTGTGTCATAGGCCTTCAAGTCCTCATAGCTCTAGGCAAACACATCGATGAATTCTTTGAATAGGTCAATTTATTTCTTTTTCATGTCTGCGGGCAGGGACTTAGCCAACTTAATCATCTTAGGCTTGTCTTCAATGCCTATGTTTCACTCCTCAACATCAGAGTCTAAGTGTTCTATAGTGGGATTTTTCACTACATCTTCAAAGTCAAAAAGGTCCTCTAAAGGTGCCAATCCCCTGGGTATGTTCTTATCTTTTGACTGCAACACCTCTACTTCCTCTTTATCTACGTTCTCATACTACTCGGTTGGATTTCCAAGTTGTTCAGTTAACATGTTCATTTCTATGTTATGGGGTGATTTTTCTTCATCAGAGGACTCTTCACTTAGGAAACTATCATCGGATTTTAAGCCTGAATCATAGAATTCAAACTCGTTCCTACCAATCAGAAAATCCTCAATCTGCTTATCGCCCTCAAAGACCTGCCAATATTTTTCGTTATCCGGCACTACAGGTCTGAATTTGGTCTGAATGATGATTTGTTTGTTACTGGGAGTCTTATGGTGTGACTAGCTATGCAGACTAATCCATTTGCAATTACGTTCTAACTCCTAGGAACAAACACCAGTTCATATTCTACAAAGGTTTTCAATAAATCCAAAGCATCATTCCTATACACTCTCAACCTAGGGTGTTTCGTTGTATACTCTCCATTCACTTGTTTTATGATCAACTCAGAGTCTCCATGCACAGCTATCCTATGGGCTCCTAGTTTTTTCAACATATTCAAGGCTAGGATGAGAGCCTCATACTCTGCGATATTGTTAGTACATTTGAAGTCTAGATTGAAAGCATGAATCTCTACATAGTCGCTCTCTGTGTTATGTATCCACACTCCTGCCCCCGCATTCCTTCTAGTGCAAGACCCATCGAAGCTCATTTCCCATAAAGGTTCACTTTTGAGTTTATCATCGGCTTCTCTACTAGCATTGGTTTCATTATTGTGCTGAAGTGGAGGGTCTATTTCATGGTGTGGAGGGTTTTATTTTCCATGATGTGTGTGGAGTTCAGAGAGCTGACTAGTTAGCTGTTTGCATTCTGTTTCTTGTTTACTCGGGGTTTCGTTTTCAGTGCACTGTCCACAGGTTTCATCCTCGTTTTCTTCTAAGTTTAGAGTGGCCTTTTTGTTGAAATCTATGGGTTTTATCTCATTGTTAGTATCTTTGTTTTCTGGTTCTGGCTCTCCCAAGGATTCATCATTGCAAAAGATAAAGGAGTCCAGATCTGTGTGTACAGAGTACAGAGGGGAATTTTCAGGCTTTTCAAGGCTTTTGACCAGGAAATTCATTTGTGCCTCTCTATACAGCCTCCTAAGCTGGCTAAAAACAGGGATTGTGGCATACGCCCCATCCATCTGCATTGTACCTTGCAGCTTGGCTCCCCATGACCTCGATAGTAACATGCCATACTCAGGTGGCGCATCTGCCACTACAACATCCATAACCATACATTTGGCTAGAATCTAGGTTAAGTTCACACATAGGTCCTTGATTAGGCCAAGGCACTTTACACTGCTAGAGTCAAATGAATATAAATCTTTATAAGGGCGGGTTATCTCTAGGCCTAACTTTTCCATAACTACCTTAGGCATTAAGTTGTGTGATTCCCCCAAGTCATGCATTGCATTGTGAAGGATCTTGTCATGGATATTGAGACTAATATTAAAAGGAGGTACTACCCCTTCCTAAAACTTCCCTTCTATCTTTGGACCAAATAGAAGGGCTGGTTGACCATCACTCAGATTGATGGTGTCACTATTTTCACCTAGATTTAAATCTTTCAAAATTTGGCCTTTATATACATCCTGAGTGGCCAGCTCAAAGAGTGGGACGGGGATTTTAATTTTTGCAAGCTCACTCTCCAAATTGAAGAGGGATTGACCCTTTGTAACACTCAACTCTGTTTTGTTAGCCACTACTTTAGTGGCAGGCTCAGTGTACTGATTCTCACCATGTACAGGATTAGGAACTGTTTTATCAGGAGCACTAACTACAATGCCAGCGCTGCTAGTTGGTTGACCTTGTTTATCAGTGATTTGGTTGTCTTTTTCTTTGTTCTTCCCAGAAATATTAGCAGCCGACTTGCTACTTTCGATAGCCACTTTAGAAGGTTTCCCGAGCCTTTGGTTTGGAAGTGTCTAGGCTCTTTTTTCTTCTAAGTTCATACTGTTCTCTGACCTGCGTGATGGCATTTCAAATCAAATTCTGTAATCCTCAGATTCTAATCTCTCCTCATCCCAATATGAGGGTGAGGGTTGATCTTCCTCTGTGGAATAGTTGTGGATTGAGTTATCCGTCTGGAACATATTTATTTTGTTCTCCTCAGACTCTTCTATTATCCCCTCATCTTCATCAAGGAAGTTTTCTTGAAATGGGGGTATGACTTTCTGGTCTGAGTCCCTTTGCCTATTTGGAGCGGTATTGTTCCTTCTAAAGTTCTGGTTCTGGTTATGATTTTGGTTCCTGTTCTGATCACTAACTATGACAACCATTTTTTCCATCATTTGTTGTAGCCTTTCCACGTTTTTAGATAGACGGTCATAATTGGGGTCAGATGTGGAAGCTACGGTGTCATCTCTATATGTTACCCTTTTCTCAGCCCTCATTCTAGCTTGTTCCTCAATCATGTTAGCCTCTACACTCACTGCTCTTTTTTGCATATCTTCCAATGTGTTGTAATCTCTTTCCCTAAGCTGGTAGGCCATGTCAGCATCAAAGCCTTCGGGATATTTCACTAAAGCCATTCCTTGGGGAGGTTTCATGTGTGGAGGAAGGGTGTTATAAATGTTGTTGAACCTTGTAGAGTAATCATGGACACTTTCTCCTACGTTTCTTTTAAGGTTCTTGTATTCTGCCAAAACTTGGAGAGGGTTGGCCTTAACCTCCCATTTGTTTATGAAGTTCTGATATAAGGAGGGGATATCATGGATGGTATTAGGAGGCAGGCCTTTAAACCATTTCTTCACATCACCTCCTAAACTTTGGGTGAAGATTCTCATTTTGACTGTCTCATCATCTATTTCCATATAGTCAAACAAATCTTCCATCCTATCTACATGGTGTTGCACTGTTGTAGACTCCTTTGTAGTGAAATGTGGGATCATTGATTTATAGTCGTTGGGTAAAGGCACTAGAGGCTGAGGTAACAGCAGAGGTGCATACAAGGCTGCCATGATGATTTTTTGAGGAGCTAAAGGATTGGCTTGAGCAGCTGGCCGGTGGATGACAGGGATATTAGGACTAGCAGAAGTCTGTTGAGCTGATTTAGGATGACAGAGCACCAAGTTTTGAATGAAATGAATCTCCGGAGGTGTAGATGGAGGAGTTTGTCTATCCCTACTGTGTTGACTACTGTGAGATGGTGAAATAGGAAGCTCGAGGTCTGCCTGGTCAAGAACACTGAATGACCTAGTTCTAGGTAATCTGCTTGGAGAGTCTAGGTCAAAAATAGGATCTGGTAGAGCTGTAAAGTCTTCAGGTGTAGAGTTAGTTATATTGATGTGTCTGGGAATAGTTGGTCCTTTAGGTGTAGGATATTTCCTGAGGATTCTCTCGGGGTTGTCAATTATTTCAGGTGGGTTTGGGTTGGGATAAGCTCTTGTATGAATGGTTCTTGAAGCCAAAATGTTGCCTTCGAATAAAGCAGCTTAGCCCTACTTGTTACTTCTAATATGGATGATGTTGTTATGGAGGCTGGTCTCCCAATGGAGTCTTATGAAAGCCAAGATAATCAGCAGGCCTACTGATCACCAGTGGAGTCTTTTAACCGTTGAAGAACTATGGAGTCACCAGGTGGAAGGTTTCGTATGTGTCAAAGAGGTATACTATCCACCACAATGATTAACCACCAAACTAAGGCTAGTATGGTCTCCTTCAAGTCTGTGCAGTGTTTAAAGGTGTGTTTTACTTAAAGCTTCCCCAGTGGAGTCACCATTATGTTGGGGTTCCCATGTTTTGGCAAGTTTGGCAATACCAAAAGATGAGGCAACATCAAAACCACTTTCAGACCTCAAGATCTAGCCCTCCTGGGTCCAGAGAGGGATCTCTCTATATAGGCAAAGGTTAGGTCTTTGAAGCTCTTTTTTTAAGGTTTAGGCTAGTTATAAGGCGCAGGTATGTTTGTTTGATTTTGTTTGGTTGTTGGGAATCGGGAAAGAAGGGATTCTAGACAAAGGAGAGATAACTCAGAGAACACTCGAGACCATTGGGCAATGAAGTCAAGAAAGGGTTTAATTGCTATTCAATATGCAGGCTTTCAGTTGGGCTAGTCATCTAAAGCATTGGATATTTAAAGATGATAGTGTGTCTTGAAATGGTAAGAAAGAAGGTGAAAGGCGAGGAAACCTCCAAGGTGACCTTTCAAGAATCAGATCTAGGGACAAGACATGCCATTGGACAACCTGTGATCTGAAACCTAAAGGTTAACTCTTCAGACAAGGAAACATTAAAGATTTAAACTCGAAGGTGAAAACCTGAGATCAAAGAGAGACTTTGAACTCTCATTGCTTTGGTATCCAGCTTAAGGGAACTTAGTAAGGTTCAATTAATTGAAAAGGACACTAGTGAGATAGAGACGTGGTTCTAAACTCCTAGTATCCCAATTCATTCAATTAAAGCCTAACAAGAACATCTAAGAAAAGATTCATTAATTCATACATCATCTAGTAGTAAATATTAGCCACTACACTAGTTAAATTAACTTGAATCAGTGCTCAGATAACACATATAGTAGAAACATTAAAGGCAGGGAGAGCAGAAGCTTAGGGTACCGTGTGAGGGTATATCCTAAACCAGATTTCTGATGCGTGCCAAAAGAAATGAAATATGATGAAATACAAATGAAAACAAGGACAAGGATAGAAAAACATCATCGCTGCTTTAGATCAGGATCTGAAGAAATGTGCTTGTCATTTTAAAGAGAAACACCAGTCATGTACAACATTACCAGTAGCTTGATATTCAGTCTAAAAACATCTTCCTCAGCCTATCTTACAACTTTACACAGAGAACTATGTCTCAAGAGAAACAACTTGCAGTTCACAGATATCCGATCAACAACCTTTACAATGAGTTTTTTCATGGGTCTTATAGCTGAAAGAGGGGTGTAGGAGGTAGATGAAACACTAAATGAAACATTAAAATAGTGTAGGAAGAGAGGCTCAAGGCCCATTCTATTTTAATGTCTATGCATCAAACTTCTGTACTCTTTGGATGAAAGAGTGGTCTTCGACAGGCTGAAATTTACTCTAGGTATGTTCTTTGATGTACTTTGTTACAATAATCTGTAGTACTCTGGCGAATAAAAAAAGCTGCAGATAAATGACTTTGAGTTCTGCCATACTGAATAAAAAATGTTTTGGTAGCATTAGGACAGTTGTCAAGGAGTAAATCTTCTCATGGACACAATGTAGATTAAAATAGTATGAGTATTGTGTCCCTTTTCGGGAGGAGACATTCTACTGTTGTGAAACCTTGATGATATTGTTTTCTGTGCATTGGGCCTTATTAGGCCTTCTGTGTGAGTCATGAGGTCTTCAATCTGGTATTTTTCCTTTAAACACTAAATTAAGGCGTAACATCCTCCAATAATGTGCATTAGAACTCTTTAACTCCGTACTGATACTCTTTGTCGCTTCATGACTGTCTCTATCAGTGAAATGTGAGATTTGGTGGCACCAGAGAATTTTTGCAGAGCTGAACTCTGTCCTCTAATGAAAATTATGCTCTAAGTACCTTCTCAGGCTCTTCTTTGTGATATCAAGCTCTGAACTCAGCTTTCTTTGTGCACTATGCCACTATAACAGTGACTATGAACAATGGCGGCATTCATCGCCTGTACCCTGCAAAACACACAAATTTCTTAAGAAATCCGTGCATGGGAAGGATGACTATGGAGGGTTATGAGAATGGAAATGCAGCATGGATGAGAGCAATGGATGCAGAGGATACTGTGGAAAAAATGCAGTGAAGCAGCATGAAATATATGTGGAAGTCGGCGAGATGGAAAACTTTAATGTAAAACATTAAAATCTTAATGTTAGGGCAGAATGATCTAAAGTTTAATGCAAAACATAGGTTTCGAACCTTGGAATGAAATACACGGAAAATGCATGAAAATTCAATGAAAAACATATGGAATGAGTTTGAATGGTGGGACCCGGCCATGGGTGGAGGGTGATTCACTCAGGACCGTCAGATCTCGGGAGGAGATCGACGGCCGCAATCACATCGAAGGATCACAATCAGGAGGAACGGAAGGTGGTTCGATTTGAAATTTGTGATTGTGATCATAGCGGGAAGTGAGGGTCGTTGGATCAAAAGGAAAATTGATAGCGGTGATATCAATCGGAGGATCGCATTCATGAAGGGCGAAGGGTAGCACCGTTTATGATTTGCGATTAGCGATTAGGCGACGGTGCGATGACCGTCGGATTGGAATGAGAATCAATGGTGGAGGTTACTCCCAAGAATCACAAAACAATGTCATCGCCTCATAGTTTTTCTTTGTTTAACACAGGAATGCGCTTCCGTTCGCCTCTCCGATTACGATAAGCGCCTTACACGCTAGTGCTTGGTCTTAGCACTGGGGTCATGTGGGGAAGTGGTCTTTGGGGTTGGGCTGAAGGGGGCTAGCCTATTTAAAGAGGAAAATGGGTTTTTTAGCCTTAGATATAGCGTTTTAAGGCTGAAGGGAGGTTTTCGGTAGAGGCAAAAAGAGGGATTTAAAATCAAATGAAGGATGTTCACTTGGTTCTAAGGATGAAATGGATGGTTTAGGGGATTTTGGAGGGATTTTGGGAAACAAAGGGGAAATTTTAAGAGTGGGAAAAAAATTAATAATGGGGAAATTTGCATAGGTACAAGGGCAAATGGGGGATTTTCTGAGCACAATTTTCCACAGGAAGTGAGGCTCTTTTTAAAGGCAATGACCACACAGGGGCTTCAAGGATGATGTGTTTTTAGAGGAGATGCATTCCTTGAAGGCTCAAGAAAATTTTAGCCACCTGTTTGCTTGAAAAAAATTCATAAGTGGCTAACAATATCTACGAGAGCTCAAATCTTTAAACACATATAATTTATCAGTGTTTTCTTATCCCCTTGCTATGACTTCTCTAGTTTCTTCATCCATAACCTTGCACTTGGTTGATGTGAAAACAATTACATTTCGTTTGTCTTCCATTTTAACTACACTTAATATGTTTTGTTTTAGGCCTTGAACTAATAAGGTACCAACTTCCCTTATATTTTTGTTAATTATGGCTCTAACTTTTCCCAAAATGTTTGTTGGAGCATCATTTGAAAGAATAACCTTACCATATTGATGTTTCTTGAGAGATTCCATCTTACTCTTATCACGAGTTATGTGATAAGAACATTCGGTGTCAATGTACCATTCATATTTATTTTCAATTGCACAGAGAGCAAGACCACATCTCACCTCTTCTTATTTCTGATTTTTAACATGAATGTTGGTGAATCCAACTTTCTTTGATCTTACACTATCATTTCTTTGTATTCCATATTGACTTTGATGATTCAATGGTATTTTCTTGCATTCTTTTTCTACATACCCAAACTTGTTACATGCATAACATCTTATGTGACCAGATAAGGAGGAGAGGAATGATAATATGTTTTTCTTATCTTTATTCTATTGCAATCAACTACTTTATGACCAAAATTAATACATGAAAATAAATATCCCTTAAATAATCATGAGTACCTAGGAGTTGAAGGCCTTTCTGTGTAGTGTCTATTTGTCTATGACCAAAACAATCTGCTATTGCAATTGGCTGCAACATGTCCATAATTATGACATGCAAATCATTCACCATTATTGATCAAAGGAGAGAATCAATTGATACTTATATAGTTAGGGGCGAATGATTTCCTTTGATAATTTATGATTGTTGGTTGACCTTTTATCTCTTTAAACTCTTCAAGTTTTGCATTGATATCTTTTGAATCTTTAGAATTTTCTTGTGAACTAGATTCTCCTTTAACATTTTCGTGAAAACCAAGACCAAATTTAATAGAGAGAGACCTTTGACTACTAAGAAGATTATCCAGAATCTTATTACTATCTTGAATGCTCAAGTGTTTATCTTTCTCTTCTAATTTACCTTTTAAAATTCTTACCTCAACCTCCAATATTTGGCACTGATTATTTTATTTCTTCGACCCTTCTTCCTTATTCTACTTCCTCATTCAATTTTATAATCTCTTCTTTCAACCCATTTTCTTGTTCTTCAAGTGTTTGTAGAAGTTATTCATTATTATTACTTTATTTTTCTAGATCTTCTTTGAGAGAGATGATTTCTGCTTCAATTCCTTCACTGTGATTGGTTACTTCATCCTGCCTCTTTTGACACTGGTCCATCTGTTCTTTGTTTAGTTTCTCAATTGAATTTCTTTCTTGTAGTTTTTCATTTAATATAGAAATCATATCTTTGAAGATATATTCCCTTTCATTAAATAAAATATGTTTATCTTCAACTTCATTCTTGATATTAACAATTTTTGCTTCTAGATCCATAACATCACTTTCACTTTCGTATTCACTATCTTCAAGAATGCATGAACAAGAAAGTGGATCACAAGAACAACAATCAGTACTTGTTTTATCTTCTTCATTTTCTGAAACATATGTTTTCTGAGATGTCTTCTTTCTTTGAGTAGCCTTCTTCTTTTGATTCCTTCCCATTGTGACAGATCTCCTTCAAGCGATCAAGATTCTATAAAAGGAACTGCTCTAATACCAATTGTTGGGAAAAATAATAAGAGGGGGGGGGGGTGTGGGTGGGTGAATCAATATTTATAAACTCATAATTTTTTCCCTACTTTTATTGATTTCTATACGTGACTTTAAATAATTCAACTTGCATATGCACATGGCTTTCTTAAAAGAAAATTGCGTATTCCAGTGAGGTTAATAAACAGATAAATCTTCAGAAAATTTACTTAGCCCAATGCATCATTTATTTATCGAACATTTGGTAAGTAGTAAACATGTGCAGAAAGAACAGAATAAATAATCACACGTAATAAACACACATGAACACTAGTATTTAAGGTGGAAACCCAATTTGGGAGAAAACCATCACTGCTGTCATCTATGCCTTCAATATTTATTATAAAGAAAACTACTTACAATCTTGTACTAGCGTAGACTCATACCAACATGCATACACCCACCTGCAGAAGGATGCAACCTTCTCTTGTTCTCTAGCTACTACTGGAAGGGAGCTCCAATACCCTGATCTTGTTTACCAGCTACCACTGGAAGGGAGCTACGTACCCTTCTCTCGTTTACTAGCCAATCCTAGAAGGGAGCTATAACCACTTGATATCATTTACCAGCAACTACTGGAAGGGAGCTATGACCCCCTCCCTGAAGGATCCAACCCTCGGCATCACCACAAACCATGTTTCATCAATTTTCAAATTCGATCTAACAAATTCAATGTAAAACAACTTGTAGTCCTCTTTTCATTAGATTTTCAGACTGGACCCACTCCAATCATTTAATCCCAAAGAAAATATATCAAACTCAAACTCATAACTGTATCAAATCATTCACTGAATCATCAATCAACCAACCAATCACTGATCTTATATCACAATCAACTAGCAATATAATCAATACTCAACCAACCCAGATCTATATGAAGACATCATTGACAGAAAACATAAACACACTAAAACTGATCAGACATTTCCTTCAATATTCTTTAGAAAAACCCTAACTTGCATACACTACTTCAATAAGACAAATCCGTGACTGTACATGCTTCTTCTAAAACCATATTGCATATAGCTTTACTGAATATATAAGCGCCTTTGTCAAACTGCACCCGCATGTATACGCACCTTCCTTGAATATAAACTGCGTATAGAGCTGTAAATATTCAGGACCATGTAACACTTCAAATCAACAAACTTACTCAGATCATACCCTTCACTTTAGCAAACATGTGCTAGATCACAGATCTAAACATCTTACAAACAGATCAAGAAAATACATAGTCATTTTAGGTCTAGAGATCTTGATCCATCATTATATTCATAGGTGCATCATTGTTTCATATCTATCAATAAATTTTAACCCATTCCATGTAGATATACTTCAGATTGAATTATTCATGCAATACCCATACTCATGCACACTTTTTCACTATGATATTCACCTCCTTATATAGTTTGAGCCTTTTCCAATACCATGAGCCAAAACCATACAAGTGCCGATGGTATTCTTGGAAGAGATCAAATAACCGATACTGCCCTCAATATTGTGGGCTAAAACCATGGTAAGGACCCCTAGTATCATAAAATTAGTGCGTAAATACATACGCTACTTTGCTTATTTGTATCTGTGTGTATACATGACTTTTATTCACTAATTCATAATGTATACTCGGGTTCTTTTCGTCAAACCTACGAGTATACGCAGGTTCCCTTCATCAAACCTGCGTATAAATCTTGAAACTTTACCTTCATTATTCCTCTGTCACTGACTGAAATTCCTTTCTCTGTCACATTTGAGTTGACCTGTAGACACATCAATTTTACATCTTCCACAAACAGGTTTTTAACAAAAGGAAACTCATTGAGTAGGTTACCATCAAGGACAACATATTACATCATAATGAATCATAATTCCAACACGTCCTCCTCGATTGAGTGAGTTAGAGCCTTTCTCAGGAATATTTTCAATTGCATCCTCCAGAGTTTTCAAAGTTATTTCCAGATGGCTAGATTTGCTGGTGATTCCCGAGAGTTCCTTCTTGATGTCTATCAGCTACTTTAGAATGAAAGCAACTTCATCTTTGTTCTATTTGTGTAACTGGTTTACTTGTTCTTTGACTTCTTCGATAACGATTTTATCGGCTTTACAAATTTTATATGTTTGTGGTTGTAAAGAGGCCCCTAGATTAATTTTCACACATCTTGAGAAGCCCTACAAAAGGGAATGAGAAAGGAGGAGGAGCAACAAGACAATCGAAATTGATGGAGGGAGGGGCAGCACAAAGGAGGAAAAGGCAGCAAGAACGAAGGGGAGTGAAAAGGGATTGAAGGTACCACAGGGAGAAGGAAGACATGGTAGTAGCTAACGTATATGTCAATGGATTTATTGGTGATCCTTGTTTCTCTTACTGTGTAGCCATTTTATTTAGAGGAAGTTGACTCTTCCTCTCCGAAAATGAACTGTCTCTACAGCTAGAAAATTTGTATCTTCACACAATCTTTAATTTTTTGTACCACAAGAAAATTTACACATATGCATTAAAGGTGTGCAAAAAACATTTTTTTATGACCACACATTATAAGCATTCACGTCGATTAAATAGACATGCTCCTAAATAACCTAGGAAAAAATAATGTAGTTTCACTATCACTGCGGATGTTACTTTCAATCATGATTTCAATGATGAAAATGAATTCGGGATATGTGGATTATGAACCTGAAAATTTAGTTCATCCTCCTTTCCATTGCAAAAAATGAACAATCATGTGGTCTACATGTGACATTAATTCATGAAAAAAAATAAACCCATCAATGCATTATCACCATGCAAATAAACAGTCACATAAAATAGGCATCATGAAGGAGGGAGAGGCATTACAAAGGTGGGAGAGGCAGCTAGAACGAAGGGGAGTGAAAAGGGAGCAAAGGTCCCATAGGGAGAAGGAAGAAAGGGAAGTAGCTAATGCATATGTCAATGGCTCGATGGTAGTATGTTGAAGGGGATGGGAGAAACAGGGTAGATAGTGAAGGAAAATGTGGGATGATGGGCTGATTAAATAGATAGAAAATATGGGAGGGGGCTGAAGTAATCCACCTGCTTCGCATCCGTAAATTTTCATAAATTGCACATCCCTTTCGCCTATGTATTTTTTCAATTTAGTAATTTATTTACTGTCACCGTTAGTATTTATGCACTTCTACACCCAATTCCTCATAGTTAGTTTCATATTGTCAAAATTAATCCACTTAATTTCCAAAAATAACAATAACAAATAGCTATCAACCAAACAATAAACAACTAACATCTATTTTTACGAGGTGGAAATACGGGCCGAATCCATTTTCAAATTAATACACCAAGGGCTCGACATTGGAGTACGATATGCTACATTTTGTGTTGAAAGCTATTTAACACTCGCTCTGTATGATTGAGTTCTAGTTTCCTTCAATTTCATAATTTTACGGAGTTGATGAAATTTATAGTGTTATAAGGGGTTTATACTTCGATTTTTCTTTGGGAAATTTAATATTTAAAGAATATGCCCATTAAAATTTACAAAATATGCCCACAGAAAAGAGGGGAGGGAGCTAAAGGCAGGAGGGGGGCGGGATAGGATCATGGGAAATAGGAGGGGGAGGAATCTCCCATAGAGATACACTGCCTTTGAAAATTTATCCTGGGATAGAGAGCTAAAGCGAGGAGGATTCAGAGAAGATCATGTAGCAGGCATGAAGGGGGAGGATTCAGAGAAGATCATGTAGCAGGCATGAAGGGAAAGGTACGTTTAGGTACATGGGACATCGAGAAGCCCCAATTTCTCCCTTTTTAGACAGAGTGGTTCCTCTAATTACTATCCAAATACTAATTGAATATTGATTCTCCTCTTCAATGGTTATTTTAAATTTTAAATCCATAATTCCTCATAATTTTGTGACAGATCTACAAACAATACCAAAAACTTATAGCTACATAATCTAAGTGCACATAGAACATCAATGAAAAAATCCTCAACTCTTAATTAAGGGAATGCTAATGTCCTAACCCAAAACCTGTAGCATCCTTACATGTTCCTTTCACATTCAAGTATTCATATGATAATTAGATTATACAATTCATGAATAAAGTGCACACCCCAACATTCCCCTAACCGTAATAACTGGATACACTCCAACATTCCCCTCGTGATGGTTACCCTAGTCAAAATCCAAACCCTAGTATGAGAACATGATGCACCTCAAAGAGGACTTCCTTCACCCATATATTTAGACAACCTTTCTTCCCATAAATTGTAATGACATCATTTCCTCTAAGCCTACTTGAGTAACCTAAGTTTAGAGCTGAAATTGGAATGGACCTTGAGCATTAATCAGAAGCCTTCATTATTTTGTATGTGTAATTCATGCATGACAATTATATTATTATAAATATCTTTATTTTCTACCCAAGGTTTTCTTATGACCTTTACATGTTAGTATATCAATTCATCTAGTCCCTTCATCATGTTTTTATTACTTTAAATGCCTGCATTGTTCCTAGTATGATATTCACATGCATATATTGAAAATTTGTGACGTGTTACAAGCTTTGGTTATGTTGTGCAATTAATACTCCCGAAAAACAAAAAACATGTGAAAGAGAATGATTTGGAGCCAACTTGTATAGAAACATTCATTTATTTCTATTCCTAGTTCGAGAGATCGACATGGAATACACATAATGTTGTCAATAGGGATATACTTTGTTTTAGTAAATTGTGTCATAAAAATGTTGTAATACTATATGGTTTCTTTCCCGGATATTATGGATCTTAAAATTTTGATACAATTTGATAACTCTTTGGGAAAAGAACTTTTTGTAATGTAGGATTTTCAAGATCAATATAGTTTACAAGAAGTTCTTGGCAAAAGAACCCTGTTTTTCTAACCAACCCTGTTTTTTTTTGCCAAAATATTTATTAGCCCTCTAATTTAATTAATATAAATTCTTCATATCTGTCATTTTTCTCTTATTGTTGGTAGGAGTGATGCGGCTCAATTGAAACTTTAGACTGCAAAATACATCACCATTTTCTAGAATTTTTGTAGGCACTGGAAATGGTTTTCCATCACCTACAACAATTCTAGAATGATGTTGTAGGTGCTAGAAATCATTTTCCAGTACTAGAAAATAATTTTCCAGTGCCAATAACAATTATTTTAGTGGACAAGGTGCGCCTATAATTATCACATCTTCTCATGAAAATAATTTGTTTTTACCCTTTGCTTTAACTCCTGAAGGACATTGATATTTGATGGAAGTTGGAATTCAAAAAATTCCAGTGATATATGCTTTTGAATATTGTCTACCCTTTGTATTGTGCTTGGATTCAAGAGTACAAGTTTAGTTATGTGAATTTTCAGTTTAGAAAATGAATGTTATTGTTTAAGGATTTTTAAACAAAATTGATGATAGGTAGGAAGGAAATGGTATTGGCTTTATATATTTTTATAAAATTTCAAATAACCTGGTAAATAATTTTAATGATAATTAAAAAATACTATATAATAATGAGACGTGGAGATTCAAATAGAAGATTTCATGATCGCAGAAATTTCTACTTCAATGGACAAGGTTTCTCATGTCACAATTTTGGTCATAAAGTTGTTCAATGTGTTGCATATAAAACCATCATGACAAGAGAAGCAAGAAATGGAGAAGGTTCAATTTTAACTAGAATTCTTTTGCTTCCATGGGATATCCGGAGGGTGGTAAACACATGGTTGCACTTAAATAAATAATATTAAATGAGTGTTGTAATTGTAAACACAAATGTATTATGTCTAATTTTTTTGAATCATTTGTCAAAGGCATGTTGTTGATGTGATATAAGATACATGTTCCAATTTGAAAATCCTTTTATATTAGTAGTTGTTGTTAGGGTCCTATAAATATAGGATTCATAATTTGAATTGACTTTTGATAGTTTTGTAAAATATGTACATACATTTCTTTTGCAGTTGTTTTCCCATATTTTGAAAAAATAAAAGAAAAAGAAAAAATAATAAAAAAAAAAGAGAGTAAAAATTCCTAAAATAAAAATCAAAGGACTTGAAAAATATAGACCCCAAAAAGAAAAAAAGATGAGAATAAGACCTAAAAGTGAGCATCTCCAAATACCACTACGTTTTACTGCAAAATAAATAATTATGGCGAGTGTCAATAAATGCCATAATCCATGATGAGTTAAACTATTTAATCTTAACTTGTCATGTTTTCAATTTCTAGTTTTAGATAGTGAATAAAGATTTGTCGGACAATTTAATCTTAACAAATCGGTAGATAGGTAGAGAATAATGAGGAGCTCAACGGTTTAATCGAGACCTCGAGATGAAATAAGGTAGATCTAGATAATTTATGCTTTAAAAGAATAAATGTTTCAAGCTTGTAAACCTAAATGCACCCAAATGAAGAAAAAATGTTAGAATAAGGGTACAGGTAGGTAGAAAGAAGTGGAGAAAGCATGTAATAAATGATTATCGAATAAAATCATTAATTTCCCATCCCCCGTAAGTATTCAATATTCAAAGCTATCATTCAAACGGGCTCGAGCATTTCTCTAACTTTTGTTGGGACCGGACCCAAGCTCGATGATGGCTAGTCGAAAATATTGAGTTCTTATGTTAAATCCCCATTTATCATCATTCATCCTTCATTAATAAATTTTAACATATTTTCATAAGTAAAGACTCATTCTTAATTAATGGAAGCATATAAACCCATATAATTAACTTCCTTCATTCAGAAACATACAAAAACCCTTAAAAATACTTTATACTAAGTATTGGTGAAATGATAAAAAGACAAGCTTTGCTTTACTTTTACACTTTACTTAGTCATTTTATGTATTTTCGTGTGTATTCCATTCCCCTTTTCATATTAAATTTTAACTTAGTTTACTAAATCCTTAAAAAATACCTTATCCTACTTATTAATTCCCTATGTTTAAATATCCCCAAAAACCCACTATTACTATGTTTTAGACCAAATTTTATTACCCATGTGCTAAATCAAAATCTCCAATAAAAACCCCTTTGGTCTAAAAATGATCGCTAAATAAATATCCTGCCTCTATGGTCATTAAAACCATTCAAAAAGGTTTAAACACTATATAATAATATAATACCGTTCTCAAACATTAAGTCCAAAGTTTTGAATCAAATTAATCATTTTTTCATAAGGTTCAAAAAGCTTGGCCCCGCTTATACATATGTCCCCGCACCTTTGTATTG
Source organism: Pinus albicaulis (assembly GCA_034641835.2). NCBI lineage: Eukaryota > Viridiplantae > Streptophyta > Pinopsida > Pinales > Pinaceae > Pinus > Pinus albicaulis. The sequence goes on along the minus strand of CM076583.1, from coordinate 1,264,042,636 downwards.
GTTAAAAACATTATCCTATGCTTTAAAACCATTATCCCTCCTCCTTTGTATAAGCCAATGCATACATAAACCCATCCCCGCATAATTTTATAACCCATAATTTATTGAAATAACCTAAGGTTTATTTTAAATAAAATAACACCTCTCCCATATGTGTATCCCCGCTTCTATATATAAACCTTTATCCACAGATAATCAAAAGTTTTAGAGCCTAGTTTAAACTACCTGCATACATAATTTTCCTAGTCCCACCATTTCCTTTGGCCGCAACCTCTAAACCAATATTGACCCTTCGCACTTGTTTTCCAGATCCAATGGCCCAAAAGCAATATCGCGCGCAAAAACTAATCATATGCCCAAATGAAAATTGAACGTGAAATGGGTTGTTTTGACCATTTCTCCCTCTATGACGTGTCAATATCATATTGGATCGCGTTCATTTGGTTCTAAACCATTTACTGCCCAATTTTCACATGATAACTACTCTCCGGTTTCATTTCAAATTCTGAAACCGCCTCTTGCCATTGACGAGACCTGCATTTAATGACAATTATGGTGATTGAATCAAAAGGTTAAAACCTTTGGTTAAGTTATTTTTGTGTTATCCGCGCATTTTCACTCAGATATAACTTTTCCTGAGCTCTGTTTAAAGCTATTTAAGACCTGATTCTCAGTTTTTTCACCCAAAACCTTTGCAGTTATCAGAACTAAACCTCTAAAAACTAATTGAGAAGTTGTGCACCACTCCAGAAAAACCACCGAAGCCTGAGTTTCAACTAAAAACCTTAGAAATCTGTTTCAAAGCCAAATACCTGCAAAAAGGTATTTTTCTCAAAATTGAAACCTGTAAATTGAGTTTTAAACTGTCTTTAAGAGAACCAACCCATTTTTATTGAAGAATTCACTGAAACAAACTTCCTAAAAATAACAAAAAAGAGGCCAAACCCTGGCAAAATTTTCCTAGGAAACCTTGTTTTCCATTTCAAGCCATTTAAAGCCAAATTCCTTGAATTTCATAGTCTAAAGATCAAATTTCATTATTTAAATGACTAAATCCTCTGAATTACCTTGAAAACCCATTTTTTCAATCAAACCTACTTAGAAAACCCTTGTTTTATGTTTTATGCCAATTTTACATCCTCAAATTAACTTAGTTGAGCAAAAGGTCCAAAAGAAGCCATCCTTAACCTAAATTGCTTAGTTTCCTCCCTGTTAAAAAGTTCCTGCAAACAGTCTAATCTTGCAGTAGCTATCCAAAATTCCTAAGAAACAGAGCACAAGCAGACCTGAGGGATCTAAAACATCTAAATCTGAGGGATACAAAGCCCCTAAGCCTACCCCAGCCATCACTGCCAAATCTTCTACAATAGTAAACCCCCTTCAATCACCTATGGTTGCTGCTGAAAACATTCCTTTGACTGATATTGACTATAAATTGCAGACCCTGTTATTGAGTTTAATCTGCTAGATATACACAACTGGTGTTATGAAAAATATCTAGACAAAGACGATATTCCAATTTGGGAAACCCATTTTCCGAAGTATATAGTTCCATTGACTCATCCTGGTCAAGAACTCATCATAATTTGTCAAAAATGCTATGAGCCAGATCAAAGGGCTATAGTAAATGCAGAAAAAGAAATACTTTTTACCATTACATCCCAGTAAATTAATCAAATGCTTCAATTACAACCTGATCCCCAGGAAGTCCCCTTGTCTATAGAGGCATTAACTCAGTTAAACCTTGGCATAGATTTCCCTAAAAGGTTCATGATCTTTCAGAATTTTATGCCTTATCATGTTGAAATTTCAAAGATAAATCCTCCATACTCCATAGCTGATTTTCCTGAAGATTCTAGATAGATAATCTCTATGTTATCTTTTATCCTTGGATATTTTACAAATGAGTATACTGATGAAGCTATTCTTGGTTTCTTGTCCACCATGTCTCCTAATCAACCTCCACCAGTCATCTTTGACTATGTTGGTTTCATAGCAGATGCCATCCATTACCAGTTGACTAAGTTACCCACAGAAGGAGTTTTTAGATATTCATCTTATCTTTTCCATTTGTTTTTTTTCTCTCAAGCAAACAAATTTCCAGTTTCTTTGCAAAAGATGGATGTAGAAGGAAAGCCCCTATCAATTATCTTTTGGACTTCATTACTAAGAAAAGAATCCAATGATTCCACTTATTCAGAGTTTTCAAAACTATTTTTGCATCCAGCAATGAGCATATTAAACAAATTAGAAAAACCTAGGATCAGTGAAGAAATAAAAAGAATATTATAGCTTTCAGAGTAGAACAAAGTTGGAGATTGGTACCTCTATGAAAAACACATTGAATTAAGAATTTTTGGGTCAAACTTGTTACTCTACAAGTTGCCCAAGCATGTGTATATGAGAATTTTTGCACTTGACTATCTTAGACAAATTCTCAATGCAGATTCAATTAAATTTATGGTAGCTAAAAAGAAGACCCAGTTTAAGTTAAAGAATCAAGTTGGGCCATTCATAATCAACCACAAAGATGCAGAAAAGGAAATAGAAAATAAATTATCAGAGTTCAGATTTGATGAGATTTTTCCATGGAATTAAGATCCACAAGGGATCTTAAGCAAGCTAAGGGTAAAGTGTAAATTAACACCCGTTATACATGAGTCCAAGCCTGAAATAGAAAAGTTTTCAAATCAAATTGAATGGAGTGAAAACACCTTGATAGAGGCAGCAATCCAAACAGGAACAACACCAAATTTAGAAGTTGTCAAACAACCAGAAACATCAAAAAGAGTCAGAGAATAAGGAGGTTACACAACAGAAACAACAACTAAGACCAAATTTAAAGTAATTTATAACAAAAGGCCTAAGCTCAGTTCAGTTGATAAGAAGAAAGTAATGATTTATATTGTTGAAACAGATGCTCCAGTGACCAATGATGATATAGCAACAACCATAATCAATGAAACCCTTATGGAAATTCAAAAGGAAACAACAACCAATCAGAATGACACACAGATGATTGAGAAGAAACACAGCATGGAAGCCTCTTCCTCACAGCCAACTGAGGAAAAGGACTTGGACATCAAGGAAAGGTATAAGCTAATTAAGCAAAATAATGAGGAGATAAAGAAAGAAATATATCTTCAATTCCTGAAGCAGAAGCCTGGAAATCAGAATAGGCTATTATCAACATTTGACTATTCTAGCAATAAAATGATAATGTCATTTTTACAGCCTACTACCTCAACACCCAAAACAGTATCAGACTATAAAAAGGTGGACCTTGAGGTAGACATAGAGAATATTCATGAGCTGGACCAGATTGAGTTCCACAAACAGACCTCTGAAATGATGTATTCTACAATGGAAACCAAAGCAATGAGTGCCAATAAACTTCAAAATACCATAATTAATATGAAAGATCAAATGAATATGGATAAAGAATCAATTTATGCCAAGGACCTAAGGGTCAAAGCCTTAGAGGAACTATTTTTACAGGTGGGATATGATCCCTCAAATTTCCAAGCAGCAAAACTATTAATCAAGAAAAAGAATGAAGACATAGCAGCTTTGAGGAAACAACTCGAGCTTCCTCAAAGTGAGAATCCACAAACAAAGGAAATCCTCAAGGATCAAAGTGAAAAAGAAGAAATGATGGAGCTCATACTTAAATTAACAGCACAAATCAAGGAGATGGAAACACAAATGGACCAGCTTGTCCAAGAGAAAGAGACTATAAAAGAGCCAGAAATTCCTACAATTCCTACAGTCATCCCAGTGATTGCAGTGCCCTCTACTTTAGGAGAGAAATTAGCACCAAAGGGCCCACTGGCAAATGCAGTGCCAGTGACTTCAGCCACCACTTCAGCTACAAACTCTTCTACTACAAATGTACAACACACTGATGAAGCCAACTAGATTATCAAAGCCATGGAAGAAATGTATTTAAAGACAGATGAAATAAAATGACTGAATAAGATGATTGAAAATCTTGATAGGGAAAATAAGATAGTTGAGATCAATGCCAAAACTCATGAGCAGAAAGCAATCAGATTGGGAGAGCAGCTCAAGAATTTACAAAAGGAATTGACTTTCACAGAGCAGATCTTATATATTAAAAATCATCTCTGGACTAACATAATTGAAGCCATTCATAATAAATGGCCTTCAATTCAGGTTATATATGAGCAAAAAGAATTGCTATTAGCAGCCCAAATAGAGATACAAAAGACAAAAGATGAGTTGACTAATAAGCCTGCACAGGCTTTAAAACTCATTACATTTTTAAATAGCAAGAATAGGGAGGAACTTGAAGAATTGAAAATATCAGACGAGACAGAGATAGTTTTGAAAATCAAGAAGGTTGTCACTAAAAAGATCTTAAAAAACAATCTTGAAGAAAAGTGTGAAACAATGAACCTTGCCATAACTAGATTTATGGTAAAGTATACAAATCTCAGACAAAAAGGCTTACCAGACATACATGTCTTCAATGAGAAACTTATGCCACAAAAGGACTATGAAAACAAGATTAGGGAGTTTGCTAAAGAGAAAGTAAATAAGAAGCTAGCACAAGGCATCCCTACAGGCAAAGTTTTACTTCAGTGTTTTGAGGATTTATTCTTTCTAGAGCATGAAATTAAGCACCTCTTTTTCATCAAGCCTAATTTTGCTAGATATACAGAGGCTGATGAAAACTTCAGGAAGCTAAAAAATGTCCAAATTCCAACAGCATAAGAGTGGAAAATTTTCATAGATTTGATGTAAAGATAAAAGGCAAAAACAGTGAAAATTTACCTAGATACAGACAGTCAAAAGAAAGGTAAAATGAAAAGACAATTTGCTGATGTTTTTTATTGCTAAAAAGACAATTTTACAGCAGTAAAACAGTAAAATTAATGGTCAAATAGCATTAGGTTAAAGAGTTTCAACATGAAAGAGTATTAGCGAAGGCAATTCAAGTGCATAAAAATATCTAACAGCCAGCAAGCATGACACATAGGCAACTAAAAGCTCCTTGTTAGAAAAATAGTTATATTTATTTTGAATAAAAGAGGACAACTTGCTAGTTTGTTAAGCAGCTATCCCTTTTATTATGTAATGATATTTTTTTTTTCCTAAAGTTATTCCTAGAACTCTTCTAGGATATTTGTAATAATTTTTATATAAATACTTCAATTTCAGAAGTATTTTGTGTGGAATAAAATTGTTGGAATTACTATAGACATTTTGTTGGACATTGGAGGTTCTTTTGTGTTTGAATTCGAAGTAGCAGACTGGACAAGCTGACTGGAATCATAATTCAGGATCCTTGTGATAAGCTGATGAGTGAAGTACTTCCTAATTGTCACTATTTCCTTTTCTAAGTTTCATACATTCATTTTATGTTTGTTCTGTCTGAATGTGTAACTAGGAGTATTGCTACAGGATTAGTCAAGTGCTCCTTGTCTTTAACTAGTTGCCATTTTAATGTTTTCTTCTGATTTTCGGTGCAAGGAACCCTTAATTGCTCCTTCTCCCATTTGACCTTTTCCTTCTACTTCCATTTTTTGGATCAAAGGATCCTTAAGTGCCCTTTATCTCGATCATACCACCTCACCAAAAACAACTTTCCCAAATCTCTGAGGGTTATCTATCTTGCCCTGAATATATTTTTACCTTTTTGGCTTTGATTTCTAGTGCTGCTAGTTTGATTTAGACCCCATAGCCCAATGGACAAGTAGATTTCTCTTTATCTTACCTCCAAGTGATTTTATCCCACCAAACCCTTTAAACCAAAACCAAATTGTACTTTCATAACTAGCCTAACATTTATAAATCAAACAAAGATACATCTTAAAGAGAGAGCCCTCTCTAAACCCTAGGAAGGCTAGATCCTAGAGTTTGAAGTAGGTTTGAGGTTACCTCTAGAGTTATTTGACTTAAATCCAAAATCCCACAACTTAAGAATTTACTAGAGTGACAACAATTGTTATTCTTGATGTCAAATTAGTTGCATTTAATGATATTTGTTGACTGTATTTCCCAATATTTTCAAGCATCTCAAACTATTGTAGATTAGAATTGCATCAATTAAAAAAGATGCTCGACCTCATGAACAGAGTTGACTAGGCCTAGTGAACCATTGGGTATAAGTAAAGGTTTCCAATAGGACTATGTTTTCTTTTTTACTTATGTCACTATTATCTATGAAACCACATGTTGATTAAAATTGCACCAATTAAAAAATATGCTCGACCTAGAGTGAGCAGAGCTGACTAGGTCTACTGAACCATTGGGTATAAATTAAGGTTTCCAATGGGAGGTTGGGTTACTTCTTTTTTACTTATGTTGTTATGATCTATGAAACTATAGATCAACCATTGTAGTGTTTAAAATACTTAGGTGATATTGTATTATTGGTTATTATTAGCTAAGCACTTCTTCATCTTTCACAGTGTGTATCCTATTAATACTTGGGCTCTTTCGCTCAATCATTGTGTTATTTTATTTCGATAATTAATATCAGTAAAATAGACCGTGAATGAAACATATTTATTGTGTTAATGATTTAATTGGTCAATTTAGTAGTTGCACTATTGGTTTTGAGTTTTATTTAGTTAAATAACAATAGAAGCTTGTGAAATTGTCTAATGACAACAATTTTTTGGGTCAAAAGGCCCTATTCAATTGGGTTGGCTCACAATAATCAAGGCATGCCAACTGTCCCGTCGATATCAGTTCCAAAGATGATAATGTTGGGTTTGTGTTATATTCTTTCCATGACTAGTCATGCGCGGGGGGGTAACAGGAGGGGCGATAGACCCCCCTGTCGAGGTCTGGGGCAGCGCCCGAAAAAAAATTTTGGTCCTTATTTTCTGGTGGGTGGACCCGCCCATGGTTTTGTGCATGGGTTTGCACATGGTTTTGGGGCATGATGGTTTTCGGCCCCTGGTATTTTGTAGATCCGATCAAGGGAACTACGGTTATGTTCTAATCTAGGGTTAATGGATTGGGGTTTATGTATGCTTCAGCATGTATATATATGTGTTGTAACACTAAAAGGAATATAATGAAAAATCAAGCTGGTTGTCCCGATTTGGGATCCAAGGGAAAATCTATGTGTTTATCTGTTTTATGTTTTATGCTCTCGCTATTGTTTATTTTCTGTTTTAAAGATTCATTCGTAGATAATTTTTGTACAGGGTTAAAACCTACATTTGGTATCAGAGCTATTTTGGCTTCAAGGGGACGCCTTTGCTGTTGAGGGGTTTTTTGCTTGGGCCTGAGGTAGACCCTGTTCAGTGGGAGATCTACAGGATCAATTCTTGCGGTGAAAGAATATGGTGAGCGGTGGGAAGATAAAGATCGAGAAATTTAATGGTCAGAGTCTTGAGTTGTGGAAGCTCAAGATGGAGGATCTGCTGGTGGATAAAGATCAGTGGATCACAGTAGACCCGGGTACTAAACCAACGGCAATGTCAGATGAAGACTGGAAGAAGCTGGATTGAAAGGCAAAGAGCACAATATGGTTGTGTGTCTTAGATTCAGTATTGTTGAATGTATTTGGGGAAGTTATGGCGAAGACCTTGTGGGACAAGCTAGGGACTTTTTACCAATCTAAGTCTCTGGTGAATAAATTTTTCCTACTGAAAAAGCTGTATAACCTGAGGATGAAGGATGGAGACTCGGTGATAAAGCATATGAACACCTTCAATACTGTGGTAAGTTAGCTGTCATCTGTTGATATTAAAATCTCAGATGAAGATAAGTGCATCAGTTTGTTGTGTTCTCTACCAGATTCGTGAGACAGATTGGTTATTGCAATAGGTAGCAATACAACTACCTTGAATTTTGATGACATTGTCTCAGCCTTGCTGTCAGAGGAAATGAGAGGGAGAAATATGGAGGGTCAGAATGGAGATGCCTTATCTGTACGAGGAAGGTCCCAGAACAAGAATAGCATTTTGGTCGATCTGAAATCTGGAGATCTAAATCTCTGGAAAATTTGTAAGGTGTCTTTAAAATCTCTGGAAAGGAAGGGCTACAAAAGAATTTGCCAGTCAGTTGCTCTGAAAGGGATACGGATGCTCCTTGCAGGGGCAAAAACTACCTCGGATGAAGGTGGGGATGTGTATTTGGTTCCCTCTTCAAATACACATGTATATCATGAGTCATGCTTGATTGACTCAGGTGCATCCTTTCACTTCACTCCCCATAGGGCGTGGTTCTGCGAGTATGAGAAATATGATGGCGGTGATGTCTTCTTAGGTGATGATAGGAAGGCCAAAATCGTTGGACTTGGAAAAGTCAAACTAAAGCTACAAGGTGGAAGGATTAGAACACTACCTGGTGTTCTTCACATTCCTGCATTGGCAAGAAATCTTATTTCTATAAGCAAGATGGATGATACAGGTGTAAAAATAGTGTTCAAGAAAGATACATGTAAGATGGTTTGGGGAGCACTAGTATTAATGCAGGGAGTTCGCATTGGAACTCTGTACAAGCTTCGGAGAAACACTGTTATTGATGGGTGCAACAGTTATGTGGTTCTCAAAAGTGGAGCGGAAAGCCTAGCGGTCTCTAGAGAAAATACCATGCTATGGCATCAAAGGCTTGGACATATTGGAGAGAAGGGCCTTCGGATACTCCATGGAAATGGTATGGTAGAAGGTATAACATTTTGTATATGGGAAGCAGAATCAGGTGAGTTTTCCTTCTGGTGCTAAGAGGACGAACAAGATATTAGAGCTTGTGCATAGTGATGTGTTTTGACCTGTGTTGGTTCCATCACTGGGTAAGTCTGTGTACTATGTTTCATTCATAGATTACTTCTCAAGGAATACATGGATATTTTTCTTGAGGAAGAAATCTGAAGTCTTTGACAGATTTAAAGAATTTAATGCTTTGGTGGAAAACTAGACAGAGAAGAAGATAAAGGTGCTGAGGACAGATAATGGTGGGGAGTTCTGCAAGAAGGAATTTGAAGAGTTCTATAAGAAGTGTGGTATATCACAATAGAAGACTACTCCATACACACCTTAGAAAAACATATTTGCAGAAAGAATGAATAGAACGGTAATGGAAAAGGCAAGAAGCATGCTTAGTGGTACTGAGTTAGGACAAGAATTCTGGGTAGAGGTAGTGGAGACTGCATGTTACTTGGTTAACAGATCACCTTCATCAACGTTGGAGGATAAGACTCCACATGAGGTATGGACTGGTAAGAAACCCTCTCTTTCACATCTGAGGCCATTTGGATGTGATGCATATGTACATGTTCCAAAGGAGAAAAGGAGTAAGTTGGATAATAAATATGAAAGGTGCATCTTTATTTTGTATAAGGATGGTTTAAAGGGTTGCAAGCTTTGGAACCCCGAAACAAGGAAGGTTGTGTATAACCGAGATGTGGTGTTTAGAGAGGTGAAATATATTGTTAAACATGAATTCCTACCAAAGGAACCTGAGAAGATAGAGTTTTAGCTAAAGGAGGATGAATCAGACTCTACAACAGAAGAAGACTCAGAGGAGGAAGAGCCACAAACTCCAGCAATGAGAAGATTAGTTCGGGAAAGAAGACAACTAGAAAGGTACAATCCATCTGCTTTCTGTTCAAATTTTTCTTTAACTATAATTGATGATGATCCCAGAACCGTCAGGAAGGCAGTAGATTCAGAGGATGGAAAACTCTGGATGGAGGCCATGGTTGATGAAATGGCATCCTTGCATAAAAATGAGGCAAGGGATCTGGTGGAGTTGCTGGCTAGAAGGAAGCCCATCAGTAGCAAATGGGTGTTTAAGAAGAAGATGAATGTAGAAGGCAAGGCAGAGAAATACAAAGCTCAGTTGGTAGCAAAAGGTTATTCCCAGGTACCGGGAATTGATTTTGGTGATATTTTTTCTCCTGTTGCCAAAGTTACTTCTATTAGATTACTTTTTTCTATTGCTGCTGCATTTGATTTTGAGGTAGAACAGATGGATGTGAAGACAACATTTCTTCACGGGGATTTGGAAGAGGAGATCTACATGAAACAACCTGAAGGATTTATGGTGAAGGGGAAGAAAGAGCTGGTATGAAGGTTAAAGAAGTCTCTGTATGGGTTAAAACAGTCACCAAGGATGTGGTATCAGAAATTTGATACCTATATACGGGTACTTGGCTTCACTAGAAGCAAGGAGGATCACTGTGTTTATTTTAAATTAATTGGTGACCATGTTATTTATTTGGTCTTATATGTGGATGATATGTTGTTGATTGGAAATGACAAAGAAATTATCCAAGATTCGAAGACCCAACTATTCTCTGAATTCGACATGAAGGATCTTGGTGCTGCAAACTATATTTTGGGCATGGGAATTAAGAGATATCAGGCAAAGAGGAAGCTTTTGTTAAACCAGAGGAAGTATTTCAAGACTATATTGCAGAGGTTAAATATGAAAGATAGTAAACCGGTGAATGTTCTGATTCCTGTAGGTACAAAGTTGTCTGCTGAACAGTGTCCCAAGACACAAGAAGAAGAGGAGGATATGTCCCGTGTTCCATATGCAAGTGCAATGGGTAGCCTGATGTATGCAATGGTATGTACTAGACCAGACATTACACATGTAGTGGGAGTATTGAGCAGGTTTATGTCAAACCCAGGGAAGGAGCATTGGATAGCAGTGAAGCGTTTTTTCAAATATTTGCGTGGCACTAGTGATTATGGCTTGTGCTACCAGGGAAGACTAGGATTGGAAAGAGTGTTGGAAATTCATGGTTTTGTTGATGTAGACTGAGCTGGAGATCTGGACCAAAGAAGATCTAAAAGTGGGTATGTGTTTAACCTATTTGTAGGTGTAGTGAGTTGGATGAGTAAAAGACAGTCTGTAGTGGCTCTTTCAACTACAGAGGCAGAATACATGGCAACCACTCATGCAAGCAAGGAAGCAGTTTGGTTGCAGAGATTGTGTTCAAGTATGGGATTGGTGCAGCAAGCTATAAGAATATACTGTGATATCCAAAGTGAAATTTTCTTGGCTAAGAACCCTGATTATCATT